>OY744525.1:53716445-54226445 GCA_963556195.1 Sepiola atlantica
CATAACGTTTATAACATTGGTGTTAGAAGTGGGATTCTTCACAAAAGAGTAACGTACCCACAGTGAAACGCATAAGGCTGGTTTTCGACACGTTTATAACATTGGTGTCAGAAGTTACGGACTCTTCACAAAAGAGTAACGTACCCACTGTGAAATGCATAAAGCTGGTTTCTGAGACAGAAAATACAGTGCTGTTAAACTCTTAACTCGTCAAGTAACGAGACAAAAGAAAAAAAGAAAAGAAAAATAAATAAATAAAAGAGAATTGGTCCAACGAGCCCATGTACGACACATAGTTCCACGACCCGACCATTTAAATTATGATCTTCCACCAGCCATGGCAGAGAACCAGATCGTAAACATGAATCAAACACCTGAAGCACCCATGGTCCACCAGAATGACACATTAATCCAAACAAGTCAGGCGATGCAGCAGGCAAGGACATTGCCGAATCGCTCTACCAGGGGATAGATCCTATTCTTGCTTTAGGGATTTCATAATGCCAACCCCATCTTCGAAAGAATACCCAGCGGACAGACAATGGTAACCGATGCGTTCATGGTCCAAAATCGGGGGGGGGGGGCTGTGTTATATCCACATATTTTGCCCTATAAAGCATGTAAAGAAGAATAGGGGATTTGTTGGCACATGTTCTCCTACAAAAAAAAGTATGGTGCAATTCGCCAAAAAGGGAACACACATTAAAAATTGGGACCGGATGTAGTCTAGACAGCGAGAGGCCAAGAGCCGCAAAATCAGCCCACGCAATTTGCGGGGGCGGATGAAGGGCAACCAATCAAATTGGAGAAAATCCTGTTGCTATGCAAACGGAAGGCCCTAGACAGGGAGCGAAAAATATCCGGCAAAGGAAACACGAGGAGTTCGTTCACGGCAGGGGTCGAGTCAAGACATGTCGGGATTTGCTGCTGACGGGGCAGTCAAATTGTCGACAATATATACCCGCAGAAAGGTACGGATTTCGGCAGTGATGGAGTATTGACATGTTTAGATTTGAGGCTCAAAGAGCAGTCAATCGAAAACATATCCCCGCACATGGGGCAGATTACAACGGTGGAGGGAAGATGACATTTCCAAAATTTGCTGCCGACCAAGCAGAAATCGAAATAAAATATATCCCCGCACAAGGGACGACTTTCAACGGTGGAGGAAAGATGACGTTTCCAAGATTTGCTGCCGACAAAGCAAAAATCGAAATATTAGATCCCCGCATAAAAAAACAAAAGGAGATTCACAAGGAAAACCCCAATCCGACAAAATTGACCACATACACGAAGTCAACAAATTCTTTTCTGGATACGAGATTACCTATATCTTGCCATCGAAAAACTATTTGCAAAAGACGGACATCAGAATCTAAAATTCTGTGACAATATCCTTCATATAGCCGAAAACTCCACACTAAAAACTATCTGCGAAAGACGGACTCAGAATAAAAGAATTCTGTGAAAATATCCTTCATATAGCCGTCAACTCCACACTATAAAAAAAAACTATCCGCAAAAGATGAGACAGTCAGGTTTCAGGAGCGGAGGGGTGAACGATAGAGTAGAGAAAGAATAGCAACGTCTCTTTTGTGAGAAAGAGGTTGTAGGGAAGAGAAGGTTTTGAAGTCGGTTTTGTATTCTGTAAAGATAGGAAAGAGTGGCCTGCGTGGTACCTCCCCAGATATGGCAAAAGTACTCCATCTTAGGACGTATTTGACTCTTATATAGGTAGAGGATTGCGTCATGGGTGAGATACTTTCTAAAACGGTAGAAAGATCCAAGCATTTTTCCAGCAACCTTAGCAACAGATTTGATGTAAGTCTTCATTTGGAGTTTGGCATGAAGAGCACAAGGCTGGGAGGTGGGGGGAGGGGTTGAAAGTCAGCGCCCCAGCAGAATAGCCAGGCTGACTGCTAAAAATAGCCTGGACAGCCCCGTCAGCATTCCCCTGTAGGAGCGCCTCAGACAATTAGCAATAATCCAACCCCTTCCCAAAGTGGGAAGACAAGGCCTGGGAGGGTGGACCTACTAGGACTATCCAAGACATAATACCGACAGATCAAGGCCACCGAAATGACCCGTCTCTGTCAGACTGATTGTCGAGAATGTATTGGGTGGTACAATCATCAGTTGACTTTCGCCCACTGAATCATTTTGAAATCCGGTCAGTCCTAGAAGCTTATCGAAGCAGAGAGATTCTTCGAAGAGGGAGACATTTATTTAATTTGGGGCAAACGTATATTTGTGTCTATTCAAAAGAACGGAACAATCTTAGACTTGAACGTTGAGGACAACAGAGACACTCATTCAGTACCAAGAGAAGATTGTTTCAGTTATTGACAATTCTTCATATCCAAGTGTGCTTGCAACATAGATGTGCACATTGAACGGCGTTAAAACAAAGACTGTTTCGCATTCATGACTGAAAAGAGTTAAGTACAGACCGAAGTTTCTTCTTCTTATTTCTTTGTGTGTCTTTCAAGTGTCATGTGATCATGCAACAGTTCCCCACTTTTTTACGCAGTCCTTTGCAGTATTGTTGTACTCTGCATGATCTTTCAAGCTGCACCGGTTGGGCAGTAGAGGGCAGACAAGGCAGCATTGCATCGTATGATCCTCCTCTACACATTCGCAGATGGTTGGGTCAGTTTTGTAGTCCCATATACTCATATCAACTTTTGATCGCCCCATTCCCATTGTCAGGCGGTTGAGTGTTTTCCACTGGAGCCAAGGTGTTTCTGAACCGGACGGAGAGCCTCAGAAGAGAGGATTCCCATGTCAGTAGGAGGGGAGCCATTTTCTAGCCGTCTGGTCCACAGCTGTAGTTTTGTCTCTTCCTGAGATATTGTTAGATGTTCGACATGGCTGAGGAAGCTTCTCCTTGACCAGTCGTTGAACCGTTGGTTAACGTCTATGAAGTAGATTGTGTTAATCACTGACAGCCTTTGTGATCTCTACTCGGCTGGCAACTTACCGTCTCACATCTAAATGGGCAATGCCAGTGAGGAGATGCAGGTTGTTCAGGTTGGTAGGCTTCAGGCAGGCAGTGATCAAGCGAAGTTTCTTTGTACAAAGTATGGCTAGATTGCAGAAATCACTGTAAATTTTATTAACGATTCCATGGATAGTATTTCTTTTTGGTCACCCCTTATTTAGTTATACTAGTTAATGACCTTGTTTAACAATTTTGGGAAAATTATTGATTTATTTTTAACTCATAATTTTGTATTAAATTTAAATATAAACTTTAAACTTTGAATAATATTAATGTTTTGGTTTTATTTTTTATTCAATTTAGTTCGTTAATTTATTTACATTTAAAGTAAACTTAAATTTACTATCAAAAATATATATTTGCTAGTTTATATAATTCTGTGTATTTTACTTATGGTTATTGTTGTGAAGTAGTCCAACAGTAAAGAAGAAGAAGTTGGGTTAAGATAACAAATGTATTAACATAAAAGGTACAAAGGTAAGGAAACTTACTGGCACTCGGCTAGACAGTTACAATACTGACCTTTTTCTCCCTGGTGATTGTCTATTTATAGTGAGAACCGGTATAGTTTCCCTTCTGTTAGAACGGCCGGTGTAACAATTATAATCTCATTAAACTCGGAGGTTAGAAATATGTCAATGTATGTGTGGGGTGTAGGGAAATGAATCCTCGAACTACACCGATGCCATGACACCGGTAAGTTATTCGTCTTTGTTTACTCTAAAAAGGTTAGAGCATCGGCATCGGACGTCTCAGAATGAAGAATATTTGGGTTGTTCAGATATCTATATCTTACATTAAAAGGTAGAAAACTGCCACTACTTGTAAGTAAAAACTAATCTCCTTAATGTTTTGTATAATGTTACGTTTACGGTTTTTATGTGGTCAACTATAAATAAATTTGTACTTGGCCTTATTTTCCTCTATTATTCGTTCTTAACTAGTTATGTGTTGGATCTCTACGAGATGAAAAGCTGTGAGATAAAATAGCCTCTTATTCCAACACATAAATAAATAAATTCCCTCAGAAACTTTTTAAAATGGTCAAGAAACCGGACCCCAAAATACTTCAAATCAATCAAAAACATAATATTAATTGTGAAAATTCTGTGAAAATGGAATCTTTCTTTCGTACAATCCATGGACTTAGAAGAGTGTTGAATTTGTGATGTTAACACTTCAATACGGGACCCTTTTTTGTACTAATGGGTCACTACATATCAAGGCCCAAATCCACTCGAGGATAAGGCTTAATGAGATGAAAGAGGAAGAACCTCATTAGAGGACTGAGGATGATTAATTGAATGAACTAAGTTTGAGTATTCGTGGGTAGTGATGGGACGATTCCAATATTTTTTACGATTCCGATACAATTAACGATGGGGGGGTAGCTGAGGGTCATCATCTACTTTTAAATGTAGATATAATTTCTTTTTAATTTTACAAACTTCTTAATGTTCCTTTTATGTATTGTATCCAAGATTTTGATAAACTCATTGTGAGATTTTCATCTATATTTTTCACTTATGCCATTTTTTCTATTGACTTGTTCCCTTTTTACCGGGACATTTTTTCCGGTCCAATTTTTACCTAAATTTGTTATTAAAATCTATAAATTTTAGTTTTGCTGGTAGCTTAAAATCAATAAATATTTATCATTTTATCATTAGTACCAGCAATGGAAAATTAAGTTTTAAACAAATTTTTTTTTAAAGAATCGTTTTGGGAATCGGAAATTAGGCTCAAATATTTCTGATTTCGATAACCTAAAAATTTCTGATTTTTCCAATTCTCGCTTTCGATTCAGATTAATCATCCCAACATTACTCGTGGGGACGATCTTTGATCGGAATCTGTTGACTCTGAATTTGAAGACGACCATATTGAAATTTGTGGTGAATCAGTTCTGCGGTGAATCAGTAATATGTTCCAAAGCCTTTGCGAAGAAGTTTTGTTCGTGGAAATTTCGCTTGCCACTGGGCACACGAAAAAAGAAATATTTTTTGGTTGTTTGTTGTGGTAGAAACGAGTTTTTACTGTGAAAGGTTTAAAAGAGGGGGGGCAGAGATGTGAACTCAGTCAAACACCTTTTAGAGAGAGAGAGAGAGAGAGAGAGAGAGAGAGAGAGAGAGAGAGAGAGAGGGGGGCGGGGCGGGAGAGAAAGAGATAGACACTAGCGACGTCTATTCTGTGAGAAAAGGGCTGTCAGGAAAACAATGTTATTATTATTTCGCTGAAGGAAAGCATCATGCTAAATTTAAAATATGAAGTTTTTTTAGCATAAAATAAAATAAAATAAATATTTTACCATATTAAGGGGTGGTTGCGGGTAGGTAGTATCGGCTTTGACCGTCCGTAAATGGAGGTTTTGTTTAACTGCCTCCCACCGCAGCCAGGCTAAACATAGGGTCAGTTTATAGGAGCTAATTTTAACATAAACTGTAAGACAATCTCCTATCATAATCTTTAGCGAAAGGGTCGCCAAAGAAAGGAAAACAAGGCCCTTTCTATAAACAACAAATTTATTTGGTATACACAACCGGGTATAGGTTGTCAGAAGTTAAGACAGTGAATAAAACAGAATTAAATAATAATAATAAATGTCGGTTGCCGAAAGTCTTTTCTTGGAGCAGTACATCTTCAAGTGAAGATAGCCTTGCTCGGTGTCTAGTCAACATGGGGAAGAAGAAAGTGTCAAAACCTTTTTTCGTGACTGTCTGGAAGCTCTCTGGCTGCACTGCAACCCCCTAAAGGTCTCCGGGTGGAGTCCTTAAAACGTCTGTCGAAATTATTACGCACAGGAGTCTGATTGGTCACCGTCTGACCAAACAACCTCACTAGACCTGCTCTCTACCAGAGGAAATAAATATCAATGTTTATAACTGCTACAAGCTTATAGTGAGAATCCAGTTCCCTGAAAAGGGACACTCTGGTTGGTTGCAAAAATGCCTGGTCGGCCTAGTCAGCCTCGTCGGGCCTCGTCGTCACTCTCTCACGGATGAGGGTGCCTTAAGCGAAAGGCAATACCTCCCACCTCCGAAAGGAGAAGATGAAAGAAATAAACCCTTCACCGACTCCGGCCATAAAGGAAAGTGAGTACAATCCAGTTAAAAAAAAAATCTTTTGTATTTTGCAAAACAAAAGAAAGAGAAAAAAATAACAAGAATAAAAAGAAAAAGTAACGTCATCGAATTCAGATTAGCGGCGTTCTTTGTTATTTACGTTTATTTATTTATGTTTATGTTTATTTTTCGTTGTTGCGCAGTGAAAGTCACGATAAGGAGCGAGTAACAAAAGGCAGCGACCATTCCCATTTGTTCAGTTTTGAGGTCAATCGAATGCTAAAACAATGACGTCATAAATAGAATCAAAATGGCAGACAAGTGTTGAAATTCAAATTTATTAAACGCTGACAGACGTCAGTAGCCTTTTTTATCGGAGCAAAGTGTAGTATCTATTCTGATAATACACTTTATCCTTTTTGCCCTCAGTCAGAGAATTGGTAATCCTTCTAGAACGAGGCAATTTTTATTTTTGTCCCAATCTCAAGTGCCCCTTTTTGAAAAGCTGAACCCACGTTAAAAGCGACTGTAGCAGTTACATAATTAAGATATTTTGGGGGGCACTTGCATGTAATCTATTGCGTAGTGATTGGTACCGTGGTTCGGTGAGATAACACAGGCATGCTCAAACTCGCGTAGTGATACGTTGGGTGATTAGAATACTTTGATCATTTGCTCCTTTTTCCATTTCCGTCCAAACCGTTTGGTGCCCATATATGAACAGTTCTAGTCGAGATGTCAACGTGAACAGACGTCATATTTCCTTGTTCGCCTCTCGTCATTACTTGAATGAGAGACGAGACCAAAGACCTGGACTCAATTCCATTTCTATAGTACACATATACTGGCCGAACCAACCTGTCTTATATCCTTGTTTTCTATAATGCTTTCCGGACCATAGTTTGTGTTAATGAAACTGTTGGATAAAAGTTAATTTAAATTGTAAAGAAGTTTGTCCTTTCAACTGAAGCCTGGTGACCCTTTTCTTTTCTTATCAAGCAAGGCCAGTTAAATGAATACAGACGCAGCAACGCTACCTCAACAACCTCTATACGACCTTGTATCGAACTTTGTCCTCGTGAAGGACGGGGGGGGGGGGGGTAAATAGGGACAGACGGATCTCGGCGTTGCCCGGGTGTAAAATACTCTAGGATATTGTTTTTACATATATATGGGTTTCATGTTTATTATTATTATTATTATTATTATTATTATTATTATTATTATTATTATTATTATTATTATTATTTACTCACTAGGGGTTCTCACACAGGTTATCAGTGATTGCTCACCGACAACCGGTGGTATTCCCTGGAGTCTGAGTGACAACAAGTCTCCTCAGATTTCCAGTATTCTCCACCTCTTTTCGATAGCCACCGCAAATAAATTTGCAGTATCACAACAGCCGTTTACCATTGATTTCTCGCTGGTAAGGACGATTGGTCTTCTCTGGGGTTTGGGTGGCAATAAGCCTCCCCGAGGTCCCAGCAGTCTCTGCACTTCCAGTGGAGGTCTGGTTTGTGCTGTCTCTCCTCGATCTTCTCATCCTTCTTGACTCTATACAAATATTTTGTGCAGTGTTAGCCTAGGCTGGTACCTTTTTTTTTTCTTTTTTTTCTTTTTTTTTTTTTGTGTGTGGGGTGGGGGGTGGGGGGTGAGCTTATGGTGTTTCTTGCTATTTTTTATTATTATTATTATTATTATTATTATTATTATTATTATTATTATTATTATTATTATTATTATTCACCAGTAGATCCCACACAGGCTGTCATCAGTGATTGCTCACTGACAGTAACCAGTGGTGTTTCCTGGAGTACTCACCACCTCTTTCGATAACTGTTACAAATAATTTTGCATTATCACAGCAGACACTTAACATCGATTACTCGCTGGAAATGACCATTGGTCTGGTCATGGATATGGGTGTAATAAGCCTTCCCAAGGTACCAGCACTTTCCACACTCTTCTAGTGGAGGTCTGGGTAGTGCTCTCCCTCCTCGGTCCCTCCATCCTCCTTGGCATTTTACGACTATTTTATGTGGTATCAGCCTAGGTTGGTGGTATCACTTGTGGGGGGGGGGGGGGGGGGTATGAAATTTCTTGCAGTTTCTGTTTCTTGGTTCTTGTGGTGGTGTTCTTTCTGTGTTTGTTTTTCTCCTATTGCAACTTGTATGTGATTAGTGTTTGTAGCTTATGTGAGTTGTTTTCCGCATTCAAGGATTTTCCTTAAAATTGCTGAAATGTTTTCATCATTGCCGTCCGTTGTATGGTCTAAGTCTTCCCTTTGATTCCAATTTCTCCCAGTCTTTTTTCCAGGTTTTCTGGAACTGTTCCTAGTTTTCCTACGATTATTGGTATTATATTGACTTTTTCATACTCCATATTCCTTTCAATTCTCTGGCAAGTTTCGTGTATTTACTTCGTTTTTATGTTTCCTTGATCTTGACTCTGTTGTCTGCTGGGACGGCAAAGTCTACGATTTGGCAGGATTTTTCATTCTTGTTGACTATTATGCCATCCGGTCTCCTTGCTTGTATGAGTTTATCTGTTTGCGCCTTCATGTCCCATGTATTTGTTTTACTTTCTACTTTTCTTTTCTTGTCTTTTTGTTTCAGGTTTCAGTACTTACTGAGTTGTTCATTGAGACAGTGTTTCTTGCTGCGGTGATCAACCTTTCTGTGTTCTGGGTTATGTATTTCTCCAGCTCTTTTTTGTGTCTTCCACGCAGTCTTCTATACTTACCAGTCCTCTTCCCCCTTCATTTCTTTTTCGAGTCTGTCCGTATCGTCTTTTGGATGTAATGCGTTGTATATGGTCATTAATTTTCTAGTCTTCTGGTCAAGGTGCCTGGGTTCTTCTTTGGTCCAGCCTATGAATGCTCCAAAGTATCTTATTAGTGTTACTGCCCAGGTGTTTATTCCTTTTACGAGGTTTCTGCTACATAATTTTGTTTCTAAGAGCTTTCTGGTTCTTCTCAAATATTCTTTTCCAATCTTCTCTTTCATTTCTGTAGATTGGGTGGTGTTTGCTTCCAGAACTCCCAAATATTTCTAGCTGTTCTGTTCGCCTAGCACTCTCATCTCCTCTTGGTTGGGTAGTTCCATATCCTCAGTTGTCTTCAGTTTTCCCTTTTTCATCTCTAGCAGTGCACTGTTTTCCATTCCGAATTCTATTTGAATGTCCTAGCTGAAGATTCTGGTTGTATTTATCAGCTTTTCCAGTTCCTTTTTGCTTTTTGCTTTTGATCTATGTATAGTAGATCATGCGTCCCTCTTTTCCCTTTCCGGCATCCTTTTTGTTCCTCGGGGAGCAGTCCATGATTGTTCAGGTAGTGGAAGATTTGTTCTCTCAGCTGTGCTGTTAGGGTTTTCCACATTGATGGTAAACAGGTTATTGGTCTGTAGTTGCTTGGGATCGTTCTCTTTTTGGCGTCTTTTTGTATTAGCGTTGTCCTTCCTTTGGTCATCCACTCAGGTACATCTGTTTTGTGGATACATCCTCTCAGTTTCTGTGCTAGCCTTTGATGTAGGATCGTGAATTTTTAAAACCAGCATGCATGTATTCCATCGTGGCCTGGTGCTTTCAAGTTTGCCATTTTCCTAAAGGTTGTCTTAATCGTTTCTTTATTATTATTTGTACTCACTAGAAGTTCTCACACAGGTCATCAGTGATTGCTCACCGACAGCCGGTGGTATTCCCTGGAGTCTGAGTGACAACAGTTTCCCCAGATTTCCAGTATTCTCCACCTCTTTTTGATAACAACAGCAGATGGTGTCTGCTTCTAGAACTTCAATATATTTGTAGTTATCCTGTTCGCCTAGCGCCCTCATTTCCTCTTGGTTGGGGAGTTCCATACCCTCTGTTGTCCCCAGTTTTCCTTTTTTTTATTTCTAGTAGTGCACACTTTTCAATTCCGAATTTCATTTGGATGTCCTGACTGAAGATTCTGGTCGTATTTATCAGTTTTTCCAGTTTCTTTTTGCTTTTTGCAAATAGTTTTAGGTCGTCCATGTACATCAGGTGGTTTACTCTTAGTTCTGTGTCTGTAAACTTGTATCTAGCATCATATTTTCTGGATATGTAGTTGAGTGGCATCATAGCTATTATAAACAGTAGTGGTGATGGGGAGTCTCCTTGGAAAATGCCTCTCTGTATCTTTATTTCAGTCAAGTGTTGTCCTCCGGCTGTATTATTATTATTGTTATTATTTGTACTCACCAGGAGTTCTCACACAGGCCATCAGTGATTGCTCACCGACAACCGATGGTATTCCCTGGAGTCTGAGTGACAACAAGTCTCCCCAGATTTCCAGTATTCTCTACCTCTTTTCGATAGCCACCGCAAATAACCTTGCAGTATCGCAACAGCCGTTTAACATTGATTTCTCGCTGGTAAGGACCATTGGTCTTCTCTGGGGTTTGGGTGGCAATAAGCCTCCCCACGGTCCCAGCAGTCTCTGTACTTCCAGTGAAGGTCAGGTTTGTGCTGTCCCTCTTCGGTCTTTTCATCCTCTTTGACCCTATGTAAATATTTTGTGTGGTACCATTTTTTTTTTTAATTAAAAAAAAAATTTGGGGGGGGGGGGAAGCTTATGGTGTTTCTTGCTATTTCTGTTCATTGGTTCATTTTTGTGTTGTGTCAGCTGGGGCCGATGTAATTTATTGAGGGGGGGGGGCTCATAAAATGATGTTTCTGTTCCTTTGTGATGTGGTATTCTATCTGTAGTTTTGTTTTCTTCCTATTGTAGATTCCATGTGACCCTTCGTAGCTTATGCAGGTTAGTTTCCGCATTCGATGATTTTTCTTAAGATTGCAGTTGTTTTGATCATTGCTGTCCTTTGTATAGTTTCAATGATCCCTTTGATTCCAATTTCTTCCAGTCTTTTTCCCAGGTTTTTGGGATTGTTCCTAGTACTCCTACGATTATTGGTATTATATTGACTTTCTTCATGCTCCATATTCCTTTCGGTTCTCTGGCTAGTTCCGTGTATTTTCTTTGTTTTCTTTGATCTTCACTCTGTGGCCTGCTGGAACGGCGAAGTCTACGATTTTGAAAGATGTTTCCTTCTTGTTGATTATTATAACATCCGGTCTCCTTGCTTGTATGAGTTTGTCTGTTTGTATATCCATATCCCAGAAGATTTTGTGTTTTTCGTTTTCCAGTACTGTTTCTGGTTTATGTTTGTACCATTTGTCTGCGTATTCGAAATTCAAGTGTTTGCATAGTTCCCGGTGTACTGCTTTCCCCACACAGTCATGTCTGTTCTTGTATTCTTTTTGGGCTAGTTTGCTACATTCATTTATTATATGATTTACTGTTTCGTCTCTTTGTCCACACAGTCTGCATTTACTGTTTTCCTGGGTTTTATTTATTTTAGCTTTAATGTAGTTTGTCCTAATTGCATTGTTCTGTGCAGCCATCAGTAAAGATTCCGTTTCTCTGTTCAAGTGTCCTTTTCTTAGCCCTGCCCAGCTATTTTCGTTAGTATCTTCTCTTGTCAGTCTTTTGAAGCGTCCATGTAGTTGTTTTTCTTCCCACTTTTCTTGTCTGTTTGTTTCTGGTTTCGGTGCTTCCCGATTTGCTGGTTGGAACGGTGTCTCTTGCTGCAGTGATAAGGATTTCCTTGTTTTGAGTTATGTATTTCTCCAGCTGTTTTTTTTAGTCTTCCACACAGTCCTCTATACTTACCAGTCCTCTTCCCCTTCATTTCTTTTCATGTAGAGTCTGTCCGTATCGTCTTTTGGGTGTAGGGCATTGTGCATAGTCATTAATTTTCTAGTCCTCTAGTCAAGGTGTCTGAGTTCTTCTTTAGTCCAGCCTATGAGTGGTCCAGAGATATTATTATTATTTTTATTATTATTATTATTTTATGTACATCCATACATACTAGACAATAAATTAAATTACTTAAAACGGTGTACCATTTTGATATTTCTAAAAAAATATTAAATTATCGCAACTTTCAGAGCCTTTAAAAATATATTATCTTTAAAAATGTCTAAAAAAATGAATCATTTTAGCATTTATATTATCATTATATTATACTAAAAGTGTTGCCCGAACATAGATAACAAAATAAGAGGTTTTTTCCTAGTGTGTGCAAAACTCTTAACAAAAGATTAAAATGTCTGACTTGTTAACGAAGAAACCGAGATGTTTAATTTTAATTTTTCATTTTGATAAATTCCTATTTCCGTCACAAAAATTATGCAGGGTGAAACTCAGTTTGCCAACAAAACAATGCTTGTTTAGAAAGAGGTGTAGGCACTTAGGAATTACAAAAGACAAAACTGTAAATAATTACTTAATTAAAATACAAAGAATTTCTTCGCCTGTACAGAGAAACCGAAATTTTCATTTTTATTTACTTTCTTGTAAATTCCTATTTTAATCAAGTAAATTATTTAGAGTGAAACTTGGTTGGCAAAAAAAAAAGAGTTGTTTTTCATTAGGGGGTGTAGACAATTCGGAATTATATAAGACAAAAATATAAATAATTACTTAATTAAAATATAAGGAATTTCTTTGTATGCCTATCATTTTTTATGTTAAACTGATTTCAGCTCGTATTTCAATCTATCGAAATCCAATATGTTTTATATAGAGAGATGAAAGCGTTTCCACCTGAAATTACATTTTGTGAGCGTGGAAAAGATAAACTTACCAGTATTTCAGTACCAATTCTGTAATTTGGAATAAGCAAAGCGGTTGGTCAAATATATGTCGAATAGCCAATGAAAACGCTTTAAATATGACTAAATACCGGTGAATCGCAAAGCATTGTCTCTTATTAAATAAAATCCGATGTCTCGTGAGTGACAGTGGGAGGACTTCTGAGTATTGAATCAAATCATGACCCTGTGTTAATTTCTTTTTTTTATATATTAGTTTGTCTTTTTTGCTTTCACACCAGATTTCATGTTTTTTACCTATACATTTGGTCGGATTATTATCTTCTACATATACCTCACACAGATCAATATATAATTATTTTAATTCAGTCAGTGAGTCAGCAAGAATTATAAAGATTTATTAGAATCTACCGTCACCAGTGTAGGTTGAATCATTTAAAGTGTCATGAAATTCCACAGGTTACTGCGAAAACAGTTTTCCTCTGTATTCGTAGGCCATTGTTGGTAACCAAGAGGTAGATTATATACCCACCCATGTCGCAGATTATCAACAGACGCAGAGGGAAGAGCAACCGGGAGACGCCGGTTACCGGTGCAGACACTCCTTGGATTTCCAACATACATACATGCATAGTCATTCTTCTTTGTGCGTCTTTGAAGTGTCATGTGTTCATACAACAATTTCCCACTTTTTTACGCAGTCCTTTGCATTATTGTTGTACTCTGCAAAATCTTTCAAGCTGCACCAGTTGAGCAGAAAAGGCAGTTTTGCATCGTATGGTCATCCTCTCCACATTTTCAGATAGTTAGGTCAGTTTTGTAGCATAGCAACTTTTGATTGCTCCATTACAGTTCTCAGACGGTTGCGTGTTTTCTACTTGAGCCAGGGTGCTTCTGAACCGGGAGGGCCTCAGAATAGGGGATTCCTATGTCAGTAGGAGTGGGGAATCATTCTGGTCCACAGCTGTAGTCCGGTCTCTTTCTGAGATGTTGTTAGGAGATCAACATGGCTGAGAAAGCTTCTCCTTGACTTCAGTCGTTGAACCATTGGTTCACGTCCATGAAGGAGATGGCGTTCATCACTGATAGCCTTTGTGATTTCTACTCGGCTGACAACTTCCCGTCTCACATCTAAATGGGCAATGCCAGTGAGGAGATGCAGGTTGTTCTAGTTGGTAGGCTTCAGGCAGCCAGTGATCAAGCAGCAGGTGTTGTTTAATGCTAAGTCTAGTTTTTGGAATACGTTGATCTATCCCAAACAGGACAAGCATAATCCGTAGAGGAATAGCACAGGGTCAAGGTAGTACATCTTAGTGTGTGTATTGTGGCTCCCAACTTAGAGTTGATTAGTTTCTGTAGAATGTTGTTCCGGGAGCTGACTTTCATTTTTATCGTCTTTACATGTTCCTTGAATGCGATGGCATGGTCCAGGGTTATGCCAAGATAGACAGGGTTCGCGCAGTTGTATTTCAGACCACGTGATGTTTATGGGACCTCCCGCCTCCTGAGATGAAACGAGCAGATGAAGGTAGAAAAAATAATAATAGAAAATAAATGATAATAATAAATCACAAATCAAATAAAGTAAAAGTTAAAACAAGGAAATATTTAAATAATTTAGAGATAAAGAAAATTTATAATAGAGAACATATATAAAATATTATAGTATCATAGCAAGTTAAATTAAGTAATAAAGTCAGAATAGTTGTAATAATCTATAAGCAACATGATAAACTGGATAATTATTATTTTAATATTTAATTTAATAAGATAATTTTAATTATTAGTTATAATCAGTATAATAACAAAATAAACAAAATAAAATTAAAATAGACGTGTATAGCAATAAAATTTATAGATAGTTATAAAAATTTAACAGATTACTATAAACATAAAATTAGAGAAATTATATATCTAGAAAAAAAAATAATCTAAATAAATAGAATAGGAACTTATAGGAAGAATATATAGAAAATATATAGAAAATAGACAGAATATAAAAATTAAAATTTAAAATTTAAAATTTAAATTATATATATAAAAACAAGATTAAATATTAAATGTAAAGATTAAATCTTAAAATTAAGGAATAAAAAATTAAAATTAAAGACTAAAAGTTAAAATTAAAATTAAAATTAAAAGTTGAATATCAATATTTGCTATCTTAATTAAATTTTAAATTTTAAATTTTTTCTAAAACTAAATAAGTTATGATATAATTATAGGAATATATATAACGAAATAAATATTCAAAATTATAATAAAAAAATGCCATAAAAGAAAATAGAAAAATAATTAAAAAAAGAAATAGTTAAAAAGTTTTACAAATTATATCATATATCAATATTAATTTTTAAAAAAAACATGCATATAGATAATAACAAATCAAAAACGCTTTGATATAAAAAAATAAAAAACTACAACACATCAAAGAAACAATAATAAATAATAATAAAACATAAATACATTAGAAACAATGCAAGAATGAAACTAAGAGATAACTCGTTCATAGATTAAAAATCTAGGTGCTTCTTGCTTAAAAGTCCGAAAAAAAGATTTCTTTGTCTTTTACTGTTTAAGAGGTAAATAAGGGGCAGTAACTCTTAATTGTAATTTTGAGCCAGATTTTACGAGCATACGATCGCCTTGGTGCCGAAGGATTCCATCATTTGCGTGTGAATCACAAGTACAATTTTGTTGATCCACAAACCGGGGCCACCACCAACCACGTTGAACGTATGTGGTGTGAAGCAAAAAAGAAATAAATAAAATTGAATGTGGCACCCACACGCAAATGGTGGATTCCTATCTCGCAGAATTCATGTGGCGGCAGAAATTGCCCAAATTTGCAAACAAATTGCTGAATTTTATTCAGTATAAAACCCAAGTATAAACACAATAAATTCTTAAATTTTCCATTGCTGTATACTTTGTTGTTCATTTATTACTAATTAATTTTCTGTAAATTACGTTACATGTAATAACAACAGTTGATAAGAGTTACTGCCCCTTATTTACCTCTTAAACAGTAAAAGACAAAGAAATCTTTTTTTCGGACTTTTAAGCAAGAAGCACCAAAATCTATAAAAATGTTCACATCAAATATCAAGTCAATACAGGGGGAAAGGAAAGAAAAATTTAGGTATAAACTTCATTCAACGAGATGGATGTTACATTAAAAAAGTTTCAAGTTAGAGTTAAAATTAAATATGTTTTCATAATATTAAAGTTAATAGATCAAAGTCAAACTAAAGTGAAGGCTTCATAGAGTATATTCAGGAATTGTAATCCCAAAATAGGTCAATTAGTGCTTAATTCAATCAAAATATGCCAAAATCCAACTGCTAAAGACTGTCTTAGATTAAATTCAAATATGAAATAAATGGAAATAACGACTCTAATTAAAGGGAAGGAAACTCTAGTTTAATTAACTCTTCTATTAAGATTAAATTTAACAATCAAAGGGAGATAACTCAATTCACAGATAGAAACATATATACACACATACATATATATATATATATATATATATATATATATATATATATATATATATATATATATATATATATATATATATATATATGAAGGTTTATAACTAAAAGATAACTTTTAGAGAATTAGACCTATTGTGAGATGAGGAAAGCTCAATATACTGGATAGAGCAAAAATAAGGTGAGTCAATGAAAAATAGTTAGACCTGTAAATGGAAACAGATCGATATCTTCAGTTGTTCAGAACAAGGAGCATTTAGTAAATAAATATATATATATATATATATATATATATATATATATATCGTTGAATATGACAAACAACTTATGTCTGGATATCTTTGTGAGGATCTTTTCCATTAGCCGAATCAGGATTATTGTTTCGGTGGGAATTGGCCGATGAATCTGCCATAATCGTTGGTGTCCCAAGTATTGTCAAGCCCATCCGGGTCCATCTTCAGACCATGGTGTCGATATTAATAGATAGTTTGGGTGTGAATTATATTATCAATACGGAACTAATGTTAGCATTATAAACATTTTAGAATGATATCTTTAGTATAAAAATTGATTCTGTTAATGGCTATTTTTTTTTTTTGGTTTTGATGTATAAAACTTCTAATATATAGAAGCAAATATAGCGAAAAAATATATACATTGGCTTGACTACTACAAGTTTGTCGGGGAGGTTAACAATGCATTTATCCCCTACCAGCGCCTTAGCTCAGCACCTAACAAACCAACATTCCTGCCCCCGCTCCCAATTTCGAAAACTCGTAGTAGAAAGTATCACGATATTAGAACATACTACTAATAAACAAAAACTCTTATGCATCAAAACAAGAAAAAAACAGCAATTAACAGAATCAACTTCAATACTAGTGATATCATTATAACCTGACCCAAAGTAGATAAGACCCAGCAAAATAGCAAATCTAGACTCTGTGAACAAAGAGACGAAACGGTAAACAACATCGCCAGTGAATGCAGCAAGCTGGCCTAAAAAGAATACAAAAGTAGACATGATTGTTTATAGTGTCTATCTTAATGACGTCATCTCTATGTGACATCATCTCTTTGTAACGTCGTAAAAGATGACTTCAGTGTCTTACAAGTTTTATTTAAGTGTCTCTTTGTAGCGGCATCTATATGTGATGTTAAAAAGGACCTCCCCTCCCCCGCAGGTGTCTTGCAATTCTGTTCAAGTGGATGATGTTATCCCTTTGTAATGTTATCCCTTTGTTACATCATCCAGTGTGCACGGAGACAAACAAATAAGATAGTAAATAAGATCTTCAGAGTGTTAGTAGTATATTCGGATACTTTACTTGGTCTTTTGGCTAAGATCAAAGTGTAGTATCTGTTCCGATTTCCCCCATACTGGTATTGTCTTGGCCTTCTGGTCTTGATTTATGCCGGTCAATGGGTCTGTCCTGTGCAGTTCTGGGAGGTTAACCCCCTCCCAGGCTTTGCCTCCCCTCTTTGGGGAGGAGTAAGTTTATTGCTTACTGTCTGAGGCGCCCTGCCCAGGCAATTTTTTAAGAAACTCCGTACTCTTCCTCTAGAGTGCAAATTCCCACCTTCCGACCTTGTGTCACATTCTACTTTGTGGGACGTAGATAAATAGGAGTAGTATATACATAGATAAATAGATATGTAGCAGTTACATGACAAAAGATCGATTTTCTCTTATATGTACATGCAATCCATTGCGTAATAATAAGGTATGATTCGGTTGACGAAAAACAGGCACATCCAAACTCGACACTTGATACATAGGCGATTAGCGCATCACTGACATGCACACCTGTAACCTAATGATTTTCGTTCAAAACTAGATGCACACTTGTCGGCGATATTTCTCCCTTATTCGTTTATCGGTAAAATTTAATTTTCTTTTATAAAATTCAAACTATTTGATTAATTTACGTGATTTTTGGTATACAATATATTCATTCCGTGACAGATACGTACATCAAACAGATATTTGTCAGCTTGCTTGTTTTTTGGGGTTTTTTCGAATATCTCCATACTTCTGGATAAGCACCCGAAAATTATGTCTAAATTTAAAAGTACATGAGAACTCTCCGCTACCCCCGCCCCTCCAAAAAATAATGAAATTCTACCTTTTACCATTTAGGCAATTAAGCGATTTTAGAATCGGAGTTGGTAATTGTATCGGAATCGGGCAAAATATTGGAATCGTCCCATCACTAATATTTATATTATTGTAGAGAAGACGTTGGTGTTTTCCTTCGAACTCCGGTGAACCTTTTCTTATTCAAGTCAGATGCCTACAGACACGACCAACACTACAAAATGGATATCTCGTGTCTCGACACTCTGAACTAAGAACACGTCCACTCTACAGATAGATAGGTGGATTATTTATTCACGTCGTTTCTTTTTCACTGCTTCACACAAACAAGAAAAAGGAAACGGACAATTTGCTACAGACCCCCCCCCCCGTCCTCACCCCACCATGCTTTAAATCCTTTTTATTCATTTATTTTTTATTTATTTTCCGAAGGATCATATCAATTCCACATGTGGGTGGATTTTAATGGCGATATAAATTGAATACGAAAACAAATAAAAATGTCCGTCTCATCTACTTTTCTATTGTTGCATTTTTGTAAATAATCGACGGGTGTGTTTGCTGACGTAAGACGATGAATTGTGTTAAAACGTTTTTCTTTTTCTTTTTGTCAGTGACATCTATTTGTGTCCAAATTCATAGACATCTGATACCATAGAAAGCTGGTGTTAACATAAACTGTAAGACCAACTCCTATAATAATTTCTAATAAAAAGGTCATCAAATGAAAGGAAAACAAGGCCCTTCTATAAACAACAAATTATATGTATTTATTTAAGTGAGCTACACCGTTGGGTGTAGGTTGCCGAAAGTTAAAACAGTGTCACAGTGAAGGAAGTAAGGGCAATATAGGGAATAAGAACCGCGGAAATTGAAAGACAAAAAAGGGACGAAATTCGGTCTACACCGGTTGACCTTACAGGTAATAAAGCTGTGTTCGTCGGTTTTCGTCAAAAGCTCGTTTTTTAATATAGGGAAAGATTTATTTTAAAAAATATTTATGGAACTCAATTCTCTTTCTATAGCTAATGCCGAACCAACTTGTTTTACATTCTTGTGTTCCTGTATTTGGAGATTGGAAATAGCCATTTTGTAGAAGCGGCTGTGTCTGTATTTATCTGATTGATTTGGCTTGAAATGAAGAAGAAACTAGGGTCACCAGAGTTCCACATAAAAATACCAACATCGGTGCTTCTGTATTATTGGGGCAGATGAAATTTTCGTCTCTAATTTAGAAGAGTGTGTTGTTTATTAAATTGTTAGGTGAAAATACAGAATAGTTAATCAATCCCCCACCTCCCGATGTTAAGAATGGTTTTCTAAATCATAACGTTATTATTTTAGCCCGATCCGTAAAATGCATAAGTACCCTTTTTTTAAATTTATTTTCTTATTAATTATCTGGATTTTCTTTATGAGTTATGGTTACAACCACAACAAAAACAGTTTGAATTATCTCCCCTTTCAACAGACTCTTCTGAAATGAAAATGTAAATTTAATCTGCTCCATCAATACAGAAACACCAAACATCTTCTTTACATGGTTACATTAGGCGAAACGTTGTGAGAATAGCATCTAAGATGAGAACAGTAGTCCAAGTAATACAAGTAATACAAATAATACAAATAAAGAAACAATTACCAATGAAGCACATCTTCATAAAATATCACACAGATTATAGTCCCGAATCATTTTATGCCATGAAAATGGTGGTGCTCATACAAGACCACCTCGATGTGCAGTATTGTCAATGAAAGTGAATAAACTGAATCCATTACATGCTCTTTTCTATTATTTTAGTCCTCTTATACAAGTGTACATCCTCTATAAAAAAATGACATAAAAAATTATGCTTTCCTAGTGTTCACTCTAATATTCATACTCATTGTCATATGGAACAAGAGAGAGAGAGTGGCAACTTTGGATGAGGTAAGTGTCCCTAATGATGGGGGTCTAAACAGAGGTGAAAGGGAGAAAATTACAAAATATCAAGGTCCAATGTATGATATGAAAAGAAACTGGAACCTCAAAGAGATCTCCATCATTCCAGTTATCATAGGAGCCACTGGCCTCATGAAGAAAAACTTGAAAAAGTATTTGGCAAGTATCCATGGTTAACCAAGTGCAAGAGAAATCCAAACAACTGCACTCAAGGGAACAGCCAGAATCCTGAAAAGAGCTCTCGGTTGGCGTCTGTAAATAGCGGGTGATCGTATGTCATTTGGAAGAATGCCCCGTCCCCAACAAATGAAAGAAAATGAAAAGAAATATAAATTAACATCCTAATCTGGAAGTTAAAAAAAGAAAGGAGGAAGGAAGAAAGAAAATGTCTCAAACTGGAAATAGAAAGAAGAAAGGACAAAAAAGAAAGGTCTCGTTATGGAAATAGAGTGAAGGTTTTCTTTTTGAATTCACTTAAGACTGTGGGTGAGTGTGACTTACTATTTGCTTTCTCTCTTGCCATAAATGCGAAAGTTGGGCCCCTATTTCTCACACTAACAATAAAGTCAAAACGCCCTATTTCAAGTTAATTCTACTTTACATAATAGACGCTACATCTTTTTTTATGTACTGCTTATGTATATGCGATATTAGTCACAAAAGGTAACTATTTTACAAATTGGTTTTGAAAAAGGGTATTTTATTAATTAACTATTACATATTATTTTGTTTCTGTTTGTCCCTTTTTTATCCAATTTTTCAAGTTGCGAGCCAATGATCTGATGTTGTGCTCCAATGTGAATAAGAACTCGCCATATTTGCAAAACGTTTTCAACTCTCATGAGTCGTCGTCAGGCACTTGATGAGGCTGCAAAATTAAAACTGGTGAATTTATTACAGAAGTCGATTAAGAACGTTTTAAAAACATTTCAATATATCCTTCCCCCCCCCCTCTCGTATCGAGCTTGGTTGATGATGGGTTTACGTGCTCGAATTAGTAAGGCTTCGATAATGGGGAGACAAAGGTTACAATTTTAGACAGCGAGGATGGCCGTGTTTTTTATTAATATATTTCCGAAATCTTTTTTGGGGGAAATGTCGTGTGTGATTAGATGTTGGTAAATGGAGCTGTGAGCGGAGCTGCGATGACATGTTAGACGGCGAGAGGGATACTTGTTCTAGTCATGCCAATATATGTATTATTTGTAGAGACACATTCTTTCATTGGCCATTTGAACACATATACGGCATTACCAGTTTTTAGTAAACTATTATTTCGTATTAATAAGTTAGCTGTTTTAGATTTGTTATAATATATCGCAAATCGGAGTTTAGAGTTTTTGCTAATAGGGGGAATATGTTTATATATTAGGTTGTATCTGGTTACAATAAAATAACGAAAAACACACACATTACTCGACAGCGTGCCAACGCATCTCTCGTTCGACACCGGTTTTGAATCCTACCCGCCATTTCATTACATCAAGGCGATGACGTCGTACCATCAAAGACGTTTATCAAATTAACAAAGAAATAAGTTTCTTTATTCTTGTTTTTTGATGGAAAAAAAAAAAAAAACTCAATACTGGTCACCCCTGAAGAAGGAATTTTATTCCGTAATCGATAGGATTAATGTAAGAAAAAAAAAAATTAATTAATCTTGTATTGCTAATTTGGCTTTTATTTCAATTTTATTAACTTTCCATGCAATACTTAAAACTTGAACGAAAAACACACACATTACTCGACAGCGTGCCAACGCATCTCTCGTTCGACACCGGTTTTGAATCCTACCCGCCATTTCATTACATCAAGGCGATGACGTCGTACCATCAAAGACGTTTATCAAATTAACAAAGAAATAAGTTTCTTTATTCTTGTTTTTTGATGGAAAAAAAAAAAAATGACTCAATACTGGTCATCCCTGAAGAAGAATTTTATTCCGTAATCGATAGGATTAATGTAAGAAAAAAAAAAATTAATTAATCTTGTATTGCTAATTTGGCTTTTATTTCAATTTTATTAACTTTCCATGCAATACTTAAAACTTGAACGAAAAACACACACATTACTCGACAGCGTGCCAACGCATCTCTCGTTCGACACCGGTTTTGAATCCTACCCGCCATTTCATTACATCAAGGCGATGACGTCGTACCATCAAAGACGTTTATCAAATTAACAAAGAAATAAGTTTCTTTATTCTTGTTTTTTTGATGGAAAAAAAAAAAATGACTCAATACTGGTCACCCCTGAAGAAGGAATTTTATTCCGTAATCGATAGGATTAATGTAAGAAAAAAAAATTAATTAATCTTGTATTGCTAACTTGGCGGCACATGTTCGTCTTTTCTCACAGTCCGTTTTTCACAACTTTATAATGACCAGTTTTTTTTTCTTTTTTCGGTGTACACTTACCTATCAGGCTGCTAGAGAATTCCGGGATTTTTAAGAAAAAAATTCAAATATTTTACATTTTAGGAGCGGGGATCAGTTTCCAATGTTAATTCAACGTAGACTGATCCCCCACTTTTTGACCATCTTAATTTTTGTAAAAGTCTTTTTCGGTGTACAATTACCTATCATGTCAGTAGAGAATTCCGGAGTTTTTGGAAAGAAATTTCAGAAAATTTAGATTTTAAGACGGGGGATCAGTTTTCAATGTAAATTCAACGTAGACTGATCCCCCTCTTTTTGACCATCTCAAATCTTTAAAATTCTTTTTCTGCTTACA
Source organism: Sepiola atlantica (assembly GCA_963556195.1). Classification (NCBI taxonomy): domain Eukaryota; kingdom Metazoa; phylum Mollusca; class Cephalopoda; order Sepiida; family Sepiolidae; genus Sepiola; species Sepiola atlantica. Next base: position 53,739,412 of record OY744525.1, read on the forward strand.
ATAACCTATCATGTCGCGAGAGAATTCCGGAGTTTTGGGAAAAAAAATTCACAAAATTTACATTTTAAGACGGGGGATCAGTCTTCTTCGTCTTTTCCCACAGTCCGTTTTTCACAACTTTTTAGGTCTTAAAATCTCAATTTTTTTTTAATTTCTTTCCAAAAACCCCGAAATTCTCTCGCGACATGATAGGTAATTGTAAGCAGAAGAATAATTTTTAAAATTTGAGATGGTCAAAAAGAGGGGGCTCAGTCTACGTTGAATTTACATTGAAAACTGATCCCCCGTCTTAAAATCTAAATTTTCTGAAATTTCTTTCCAAAAACTCCGGAATTCTCTACTGACATGATAGGTAATTGTACACCGAAAAAGACTTTTTTAAAAATTGAGATGGTCAAAAAGTGGGGGATCAGTCTACGTTGAATTAACATTGGAAACTGATCCCCGCTCCTAAAATGTAAAATATTTGAATTTTTTTTCCAAAAACCCCGGAATTCTCTAGCAGCCTGATAGGTAAGTGTACACCGAAAAAAGAAAAAAAAAACTGGTCATTAAAAAGTTGTGAAAAACGGACTGTGAGAAAAGACGAACATGTGCCAACTTGGCTTTTATTTCAATTTTATTAACTTTCCATGCAATACTTAAAACTTGAACGAAAAACACACACATTACTCGACAGCGTGCCAACGCATCTCTCGTTCGACACCGGTTTTGAATCCTACTCGCCATTTCATTACATCAAGGCGATGACGTCGTACCATCAAAGACGTTTATCAAATTAACAAAGAAATAAGTTTCTTTATTCTTGTTTTTTGATGGAAAAAAAAAAATTGACTCAATACTGGTCACCCCTGAAGAAGGAATTTTATTCCGTAATCGATAGGATTAATGTAAGAAAAAAAAAATTAATTAATCTTGTATTGCTAATTTGGCTTTTATTTCAATTTTATTAACTTTCCATGCAATACTTAAAACTTGAACGAAAAACACACACATTACTCGACAGCGTGCCAACGCATCTCTCGTTCGACACCGGTTTTGAATCCTACTCGCCATTTCATTACATCAAGGCGATGACGTCGTACCATCAAAGACGTTTATCAAATAAACAAAGAAATAAGTTTCTTTATTCTTGTTTTTTGATGGAAAAAAAAAAAATGACTCAATACTGGTCACCCCTGAAGAAGGAATTTTATTCCGTAATCGATAGGATTAATGTAAGAAAAAAAAAAATTAATTAATCTTGTATTGCTAATTTGGCTTTTATTTCAATTTTATTAACTTTCCATGCAATACTTAAAACTTGAACGAAAAACACACACATTACTCGACAGCGTGCCAACGCATCTCTCGTTCGACACCGGTTTTGAATCCTACCCGCCATTTCATTACATCAAGGCGATGACGTCGTACCATCAAAGACGTTTATCAAATTAACAAAGAAATCAGTTTCCTTATTCTTGTTTTTTGATGGAAAAAAAAAAAAATGACTCAATACTGGTCACCCCTGAAGAAGGAATTTTATTCCGTAATCGGTAGGATTAATGTAAGAAAAAAAAAAATTAATTAATCTTGTATTGCTAATTTGGCTTTTATTTCAATTTTATTAACTTTCCATGCAATACTTAAAACTTGAACGAAAAACACACACATTACTCGACAGCGTGCCAACGCATCTCTCGTTCGACACCGGTTTTGAATCCTACCCGCCATTTCATTACATCAAGGCGATGACGTCGTACCATCAAAGACGTTTATCAAATTAACAAAGAAATAAGTTTCTTTATTCTTGTTTTTTGATGGAAAAAAAAAAAATGACTCAATACTAGTCACCCCTGAAGAAGGAATTTTATTCCGTAATCGATAGGATTAATGTAAGAAAAAAAAAAATTAATTAATCTTGTATTGCTAATTTGGCTTTTATTTCAATTTTATTAACTTTCCATGCAATACTTAAAACTTGAACGAAAAACACACACATTACTCGACAGCGTGCCAACGCATCTCTTGTTCGACACCGGTTTTGAATCCTACCCGCCATTTCATTACATCAAGGCGATGACGTCGTACCATCAAAGACGTTTATCAAATTAACAAAGAAATAAGTTTCTTTATTCTTGTTTTTTGATGGAAAAAAAAAAAATGACTCAATACTGGTCACCCCTGAAGAAGGAATTTTATTCCGTAATCGATAGGATTAATGTAAGAAAAAAAAAATTAATTAATCTTGTATTGCTAATTTGGCTTTTATTTCAATTTTATTAACTTTCCATGCAATACTTAAAACTTGAACGAAAAACACACACATTACTCGACAGCGTGCCAACGCATCTCTCGTTCGACACCGGTTTTGAATCCTACCCGCCATTTCATTACATCAAGGCGATGACGTCGTACCATCAAAGACGTTTATCAAATTAACAAAGAAATCAGTTTCTTTATTCTTGTTTTTTGATGGGAAAAAAAAAAATGACTCAATACTGGTCACCCCATGAAGAAGGAATTTTATTCCGTAATCGATAGGCATAATGTAAGAAAAAAAAAATTAATTAATCTTGTATTGCTAATTTGGCTTTTATTTCAATTTTATTAACTTTCCATGCAATACTTAAAACTTGAACGAAAAACACACACATTACTCGACAGCGTGCCAACGCATCTCTCGTTCGACACCGGTTTTGAATCCTACCCGCCATTTCATTACATCACGGCGATGACGTCGTACCATCAAAGACGTTTATCAAATTAACAAAGAAATAAGTTTCTTTATTCTTGTTTTTTGATGGAAAAAAAAAAAAAATGACTCAATACTGCTCACCCCTGAAGAAGGAATTTTATTCCGTAATCGATAGGATTAATGTAAGAAAAAAAAAATTAATTAATCTTGTATTGCTAATTTGGCTTTTATTTCAATTTTATTAACTTTCCATGCAATACTTAAAACTTGAACGAAAAACACACACATTACTCGACAGCGTGCCAACGCATCTCTCGTTCGACACCGGTTTTGAATCCTACCCGCCATTTCATTACATCAAGGCGATGACGTCGTACCATCAAAGACGTTTATCAAATTAACAAAGAAATCAGTTTCCTTATTCTTGTTTTTTGATGGAAAAAAAAAAAAATGACTCAATACTGGTCACCCCTGAAGAAGGAATTTTATTCCGTAATCGATAGGATTAATGTAAGAAAAAAAAAAATTAATTAATCTTGTATTGCTAATTTGGCTTTTATTTCAATTTTATTAACTTTCCATGCAATACTTAAAACTTGAACGAAAAACACACACATTACTCGACAGCGTGCCAACGCATCTCTCGTTCGACACCGGTTTTGAATCCTACCCGCCATTTCATTACATCAAGGCGATGACGTCGTACCATCAAAGACGTTTATCAAATTAACAAAGAAATAAGTTTCTTTATTCTTGTTTTTTGATGGAAAAAAAAAAAAAGACTCAATACTAGTCACCCCTGAAGAAGGAATTTTATTCCGTAATCGATAGGATTAATGTAAGAAAAAAAAAAATTAATTAATCTTGTATTGCTAATTTGGCTTTTATTTCAATTTTATTAACTTTCCATGCAATACTTAAAACTTGAACGAAAAACACACACATTACTCGACAGCGTGCCAACGCATCTCTCGTTCGACACCGGTTTTGAATCCTACCCGCCATTTCATTACATCAAGGCGATGACGTCGTACCATCAAAGACGTTTATCAAATTAACAAAGAAATAAGTTTCTTTATTCTTGTTTTTTGATGGAAAAAAAAAAAAAATGACTCAATACTGGTCACCCCTGAAGAAGGAATTTTATTCCGTAATCGATAGGATTAATGTAAGAAAAAAAAAATTAATTAATCTTGTATTGCTAATTTGGCTTTTATTTCAATTTTATTAACTTTCCATGCAATACTTAAAACTTGAACGAAAAACACACACATTACTCGACAGCGTGCCAACGCATCTCTCGTTCGACACCGGTTTTGAATCCTACCCGCCATTTCATTACATCAAGGCGATGACGTCGTACCATCAAAGACGTTTATCAAATTAACAAAGAAATCAGTTTCCTTATTCTTGTTTTTTGATGGAAAAAAAAAAAAAATGACTCAATACTGGTCACCCCTGAAGAAGGAATTTTATTCCGTAATCGATAGGATTAATGTAAGAAAAAAAAAATTAATTAATCTTGTATTGCTAATTTGGCTTTTATTTCAATTTTATTAACTTTCCATGCAATACTTAAAACTTGAACGAAAAACACACACATTACTCGACAGCGTGCCAACGCATCTCTCGTTCGACACCGGTTTTGAATCCTACCCGCCATTTCATTACATCAAGGCGATGACGTCGTACCATCAAAGACGTTTATCAAATTAACAAAGAAATAAGTTTCTTTATTCTTGTTTTTTGATGGAAAAAAAAAAATGACTCAATACTGGTCACCCCTGAAGAAGGAATTTTATTCCGTAATCGATAGGATTAATGTAAGAAAAAAAAATTAATTAATCTTGTATTGCTAATTTGGCTTTTATTTCAATTTTATTAACTTTCCATGCAATACTTAAAACTTGAACGAAAAACACACACATTACTCGACAGCGTGCCAACGCATCTCTCGTTCGACACCGGTTTTGAATCCTACCCGCCATTTCATTACATCAAGGCGATGACGTCGTACCATCAAAGACGTTTATCAAATTAACAAAGAAATAAGTTTCTTTATTCTTGTTTTTTGATGGGAAAAAAAAAAATGACTCAATACTGGTCACCCCTGAAGAAGGAATTTTATTCCGTAATCGATAGGATTAATGTAAGAAAAAAAAAATTAATTAATCTTGTATTGCTAATTTGGCTTTTATTTCAATTTTATTAACTTTCCATGCAATACTTAAAACTTGAACGAAAAACACACACATTACTCGACAGCGTGCCAACGCATCTCTCGTTCGACACCGGTTTTGAATCCTACCCGCCATTTCATTACATCAAGGCGATGACGTCGTACCATCAAAGACGTTTATCAAATTAACAAAGAAATCAGTTTCCTTATTCTTGTTTTTTGATGGAAAAAAAAAAAAAATGACTCAATACTGGTCACCCCTGAAGAAGGAATTTTATTCCGTAATCGATAGGATTAATGTAAGAAAAAAAAAAATTAATTAATCTTGTATTGCTAATTTGGCTTTTATTTCAATTTTATTAACTTTCCATGCAATACTTAAAACTTGAACGAAAAACACACACATTACTCGACAGCGTGCCAACGCATCTCTCGTTCGACACCGGTTTTGAATCCTACCCGCCATTTCATTACATCAAGGCGATGACGTCGTACCATCAAAGACGTTTATCAAATTAACAAAGAAATAAGTTTCTTTATTCTTGTTTTTTGATGGAAAAAAAAAAAAAATGACTCAATACTAGTCACCCCTGAAGAAGGAATTTTATTCCGTAATCGATAGGATTAATGTAAGAAAAAAAAAATTAATTAATCTTGTATTGCTAATTTGGCTTTTATTTCAATTTTATTAACTTTCCATGCAATACTTAAAACTTGAACGAAAAACACACACATTACTCGACAGCGTGCCAACGCATCTCTCGTTCGACACCGGTTTTGAATCCTACCCGCCATTTCATTACATCAAGGCGATGACGTCGTACCATCAAAGACGTTTATCAAATTAACAAAGAAATAAGTTTCTTTATTCTTGTTTTTTGATGGAAAAAAAAAAAAAATGACTCAATACTGGTCACCCCTGAAGAAGGAATTTTATTCCGTAATCGATAGGATTAATGTAAGAAGAAAAAAAAATTAATTAATCTTGTATTGCTAATTTGGCTTTTATTTCAATTTTATTAACTTTCCATGCAATACTTAAAACTTGAACGAAAAACACACACATTACTCGACAGCGTGCCAACGCATCTCTCGTTCGACACCGGTTTTGAATCCTACCCGCCATTTCATTACATCAAGGCGATGACGTCGTACCATCAAAGACGTTTATCAAATTAACAAAGAAATCAGTTTCCTTATTCTTGTTTTTTGATGGAAAAAAAAAAAATGACTCAATACTGGTCACCCCTGAAGAAGGAATTTTATTCCGTAATCGATAGGATTAATGTAAGAAAAAAAAAAAATTAATTAATCTTGTATTGCTAATTTGGCTTTTATTTCAATTTTATTAACTTTCCATGCAATACTTAAAACTTGAACGAAAAACACACACATTACTCGACAGCGTGCCAACGCATCTCTCGTTCGACACCGGTTTTGAATCCTACCCGCCATTTCATTACATCAAGGCGATGACGTCGTACCATCAAAGACGTTTATCAAATTAACAAAGAAATCAGTTTCTTTATTCTTGTTTTTTGATGGAAAAAAAAAAAATGACTCAATACTGGTCACCCCTGAAGAAGGAATTTTATTCCGTAATCGATAGGATTAATGTAAGAAAAAAAAAATTAATTAATCTTGTATTGCTAATTTGGCTTTTATTTCAATTTTATTAACTTTCCATGCAATACTTAAAACTTGAACGAAAAACACACACATTACTCGACAGCGTGCCAACGCATCTCTCGTTCGACACCGGTTTTGAATCCTACCCGCCATTTCATTACATCAAGGCGATGACGTCGTACCATCAAAGACGTTTATCAAATTAACAAAGAAATAAGTTTCTTTATTCTTGTTTTTTGATGGAAAAAAAAAAAATGACTCAATACTAGTCACCCCTGAAGAAGGAATTTTATTCCGTAATCGATAGGATTAATGTAAGAAAAAAAAAATTAATTAATCTTGTATTGCTAATTTGGCTTTTATTTCAATTTTATTAACTTTCCATGCAATACTTAAAACTTGAACGAAAAACACACACATTACTCGACAGCGTGCCAACGCATCTCTCGTTCGACACCGGTTTTGAATCCTACCCGCCATTTCATTACATCAAGGCGATGACGTCGTACCATCAAAGACGTTTATCAAATTAACAAAGAAATAAGTTTCTTTATTCTTGTTTTTTGATGGAAAAAAAAAATGACTCAATACTGGTCACCCCTGAAGAAGGAATTTTATTCCGTAATCGATAGGATTAATGTAAGAAAAAAAAAATTAATTAATCTTGTATTGCTAATTTGGCTTTTATTTCAATTTTATTAACTTTCCATGCAATACTTAAAACTTGAACGAAAAACACACACATTACTCGACAGCGTGCCAACGCATCTCTCGTTCGACACCGGTTTTGAATCCTACCCGCCATTTCATTACATCAAGGCGATGACGTCGTACCATCAAAGACGTTTATCAAATTAACAAAGAAATAAGTTTCTTTATTCTTGTTTTTTGATGGAAAAAAAAAAAAAAATGACTCAATACTGGTCACCCCTGAAGAAGGAATTTTATTCCGTAATCGATAGGATTAATGTAAGAAAAAAAAATTAATTAATCTTGTATTGCTAATTTGGCTTTTATTTCAATTTTATTAACTTTCCATGCAATACTTAAAACTTGAACGAAAAACACACACACATATATATATATATATATATATATATATATATATATATATATATATATATATATTATATATATATAAAAAATATATATAAAAAATATATATATATATATATATATTTTTTTTTTTTTTTAAACCATAATGATGTGTAGAGTTAAAATAAATAAAATTTATTTTAATCTGAGCTTTCGAGAAATAAAATTCTCATTGTTAAAGCAGTGTTTTTCTTTTTTTTCTTCATCGTCCGATAGTAATGGACTTTTGGGTCAGAAAATCATGTTATGTCTCTAAGCTATATATATATATATATATATATATATGTATATATATATATATAGAGAGAGAGAGAGACAAATGAAGGAAGACAAATAAAACATGTGAAAATACAAAATCTATTGCGTCTTCAGTTGTTCAAAACAAGGTATATTCAAATAAAGAATATTTATTTTTCCTTCCTTAAGCCATGACTTTTCAAAGAATGGATTCTTATCATCAAAGGAATAGAAATAGATAAGTTGGCAAAAGAAATATTAAAAGTCATAATTTGAAAAGGTGTAAAGGAAAGTATGATAGATAAATTTTAGAGAAAAATGCAAAAAATGTCCAAAGAAAAATATTGAAAATGCATGGAAAAATAGTTCACCGTTGGATGATTTTTATATATATATATATATATATATATATATATATATCATTTTTAATCACACATGGTATGTCGATATTATCGATCAACAGCTATTATAAACTGAGATCTCATCAGGCAGAGTTAAAATCCGATCTTAACCGTAGATCATATTTGGAAAGAATGAAATGGAGAAAAAAGAAAAGAAATTTAAAATTTAAATTTGGAAAATCTTGTGGGTGGGACCGTTAAGAATCGAAAATTTATTTTCTTTTTTTCTCCATTTCATTCTTTCCAAATATGATCTAAGGTTAAGATCGGATTCTAACTCTGCCTGATGAGATCTCAGTTTATAATAGTTGTTAATCGATAACATCGACATGCCAGTGTCGCAGATTTTGTACATGTTTGTACATGTTTGTGTAAATAAAAATAATCATATATAAAAGCTCTATTTGATATTGAGCACTTTTTATAAACCCGGTTGAAATTCTTTGGATTACTACCCTGTGGATGTTTTACCTGGATTATATATATATATATATATATATATATATATATATATATATATATATATATATATATATATATGTAAATTCACATTGGTCTTTATTATAGAGTAGAGGATTGTTTTACTGTTCTTAAACGGAATAAATTGAAACCAGGACGTTTTTTTAACATTTATTTACCCCAAACAAGGCATATTACCACTAAGACGTAATGGGCTACTATGGTTAGGGTCCAAATTTATGTGGGCATCCTAAGTGGGGAGTTGTGCAGCAATTGCATATAATTTTCTGCATGTTGGTACCGTCGGACAAACAGGAAGTAGGGACGGAGTTCCAAAGGCAAGCGGTCTGAGGAAAGAAGCTATTAGTGTAGAATGTTTTCTAGCATCTGGGAATCCTTACGGCGAAGGGGTGGGATTCTTCTGTTAGTCGGTTTGCTCAGGCTATTTACTTTGAAAAAGTACAAGTGCAGTAAGTTCAGCGGAGAACGCTTGTAAAATAAGCACAAGGTGCAACATATTATATTACATGAATTATTCGTCCAGTGATATTGTACAAATTAATTTTCCTGAGGAGACCTTCTTGTCAAACCTTGTAAAATGACTTGGATATATTAAGCGCTACTGCTCTAGCTTTGCCTGCCTTATCCAGTGTATGGTATATGCATCCAGAGATGACCATTAGGATATCTTCAGTAGAACGGAATTGCTTAAATGAATACTGTTGGTCAGAAAGAAATTTAGCATTTTTGAGGTGGTGGACTATCGCTAGATCGATTAATGATTCAAAGATTTTAGCAAAGAGTGAGAGGAGACTTATGGGGGTGATAATTTTGCTTGAAAACTGGTACCACAGAGGCGATTTTTCAGCTATCCGGGAAGCAAGATTCCACAAGGCATTTGTTATAGAGTTTGGAGAGAACAGTGCTCAGCTCAGCAGAGCATGTCTTTATTACGATAGAAGGGAAAAGATCTGGTCCACATGCTTTGGAGATGTCAAGGTTTTTTTTATTATATCATGGGAAGGGGTGATGATCAGATCACCTAATGTAGTTTCCGTTCATAGTGGGAAATTATGGAGAGAATGGTCTGTGGAATTCAAGTTGGAGTTTAAGGCGAACCGGTAAGCAAGCAGTTCAGCCTTATCCATTACCCTGCAAGCAACATCATGATAGTTGGATAGTGGGGGAAATTTTTGATTGCCCATTGTTCACCACATGGGAAAGTGATATTTGTGAAAATAATATGCAATCGAGAAACTATATGTGCTGTTACCAGCTAGGTTTCTTAGCTCGAGAAACCAAGCTAATCTCTGTGGCGAACATTAAAAGTACCCATATATCTAATTTGACCTCTCGAAAGGAAAGTGCTATTTTAGATATAGTCGAGTAGGGTACAGCCTTGGATCGATGGAGAACAGTAGAGGAAATATAGGTAACTAACATTGTGTTGTAAGGTTAATCTAAAGCACATATAGATCTGATCTTCAGATTCTAGACTAAGTTCTCTAGTTAAGTGTTATAGATATAGATTCTGAACGTGTGCATATGTTTGCTAGAGTATTTATGGCAGATAGGGAGGTATTCTGGCATATTAAAATGATTAGAGAAGGTTGGGAGTTTAGATTTGCTTAGTGGTAGGATATCTGGGGAGTTTGCAAGGAGGAAGGATTCTACATCATCAATGTTCTAAGTCCTTGGATATTTATGAAGAAAAGCCTCAAGAGAGATTTGGTTTGATCGTTTTACTATTTGTTCTCATTGCCATTAATATTATTTGATAGAGTGGGTTGGACAAAATTAGTGTTTATTGGATGTCAGAAAATAAAGTTCACTTTCAATGCATGACATGGCACTACAGTTATCCCAATATTATGCAACTGTTGATAGAGCAGCTGCTCTTAGCACTACCTAAGAGTTAGGCCTCCTGTACTACCAGTTGGAAACAGCAGCCAGACAATCTGTCAAACCTGTACCCTCAACTTATTAGAACAAGAGTGGACCAGATTAGTCAGGCGAAACTAAGTGGCAAGAAAGTGTCCCCAAATTGCCCAGTTAAAGAGAACGAGCAAAGGTGGGGCGGCATTCATTGTCCTAGTCAGGAAACAAGGTCAAGAATTGTGTGTCTTTAGAGTGTCTTTGTCATGGTACCTCTGCACTAGACAAAGAAAGAGTGTAAACTGGGCGATAGACAGAGCCTATCTACTTCTTAAGTTATTGTAGGTTTGCAAGCCGGATATTTTGTTTGAGTCTCCAACTCTAGGAAGGCCTCCCTCCCTCATTTTTTATTGCAAAGAATACACTTCTGACAATCGAAACTACCATGAAACTGCAATAAAATGTTAAGTTATATCTCTAATAATTATCATGTATTGTTACACACATATACACATATGGACATCAGTCATTTGGTACCAGTTTCGAATCTCACAAGGTTTAGCCACACTGATGAGTCGTAGAGACGACAAAACATGTGTACGTGGATAGATAGATAGATAGATAGATAGATAGATAGATAGATAGATAGATAGATGCATAAATTTTTATTTATACAAGCATTTTTGGTTACATATGTGCATACATGTTTCAGCTGCGCCCTCTTTCGAGAGCTAACTTCCTCAGATCTTTAGAAAAAATGAAATGAAAAATAACAAACTTCTTTATTCTGTGTATTACCCCAGTTGGGAGGGGATGGGTGCATAATTAAACGGCAAGATTCATATTCAATTACACATTCGCGATGCTCGCTTTTTAAAACTTTTTATCTAATCCTTTTATGCATTTTATTACCCACTTTAGAGTATCTTCAACGTCGCCTCAGTATAATCTTATTTGTGCGAGGCCAAATATTTTAATGGTCAGTGGATAAGTACTTTCCAAAACTGACCTATATATAAACTTTATTCATATGCTCACATATATACAAACTCGTATATACACATATACATATATATACATACATACACACATATTCATATACACACATAATCATATGCATACAGACACACACATATTCATATACACACATAATCATACATACAGACACATGGATATACATGCATATACACATACAAATATACACACAAACGCACATATATATATATATATATATATATATATATATATATATATATAATGAATGCCTACTGAGGAGGACATGAATGCCTACAGGGGAGGACTTGAATGCCTACTAGACACCACTCTCGGGTGTCTTCGGTCTCTCTGTACAGGGGTTTGTCAGAGACTCTGACATGAGGATACTTTTTACTTGAAGTAAACCCTGACCAAATATTAAAAATAAAATGGTGCGCTGTCTCCTCAAGCCATCCAGCATGTCTCCCGAATTGTGGACGGAGGCACCCCCTCTATTAATAGAGGGCAGTTTCGAATAAAGAAGCCGTTGACAATGAGGAAATGAATGAAAAAAAAAATGAATAAAAACAAAAATAAATACTGGCAGGCCAGCATTCAGGATAAAAAGGGCCTATCAACCCGTTCATACACCAGGCGGGAAGATGTAAGCAATGGTGTAAACCTTCCTGCTTCTGGAAATGGTGCTCCAGCCAATACAAAGGGGAACCAAGGTAAGCCATTAGGCCTTGAGACAAAAGGTCCTGGCCGTGGCCACCGAGAGTTACTACAGGCCAAGCAACTAACTTCCTGCCCCCCTCTGACGTCACTGACTTCCGTGTCAAAACAAGGACCGTAGTAATAACAATAAGAAGGCATTTCGACTTCTCCATTTACTAAATAATCCATCAAAATTCAGGAAATCAACCAATTTTAATGAAATTTTCAGGATTTATTAATTAATGATCACGGAATATAATAAATCCATTACTTTATTATAAAGCTTGGTGCAAATGTATTATTTCTTGTAAACAAAAAACACCTTTACTAAAGTTATTCAAAATATCAAAACATGTTGACCATACGATATTGTAAATATTTAAAACAAAGCATTAGACAACTTTAAAAATTGCATGTAAAAAAGAAAAGAAAAGAACACGATTCGATTCATCTTGAAATTGATCTTTATGCAATATAAATTTAAAGAAAATAATAATTCACGATCAAATACTTCAAAAAACTGAATTATGAATTACCATTATTTAAACTTCTAACCCAATCAACCGTAAGTAATTCAGACTTTGAAATTTGTTTAAAAATTATACAAAAAAAAATTTCAATGTTAAGTGTTTGTTTTATAATGGAATCAAAATTCAGGAAATCAACCAATTTTAAAATAATTTCGCGCTTTTTAAAATTTCATTTCATAATTCACAAAGTTAAAATGCCTACTGCATATGTTTGGATTTCCAAAAGAGAAATAATTACTGCAAATATGGATACACGTAATAATGTTTACACCGACTAAATATAGTGTAGTAAGTTTGAATTTTGTTTTAATTATATAAAAAATCAAGTCTGAATTACTTATTCATTATTTGATAAAAAAGTAGTGTTCCATTTGTTTTTATTACTTTTTTTCGATGTCTTAAGTGTAGCATAGTTTATCTTTTCTCTACTTTTGTAGATTAAATAAATGAAATAATAACATCATATTTAATCAAAATTTTCACAAAAAATATTAATTAAACAATGCTTTATTCAATGATAATATCGTTAATTCTTCGAGTTATACTGATTTTATTAACAAGAGTGTAGGGGCATTTTCCGTAATATATACGAAATAGTTTTTTTTTAAAAATATTTAAAACATATACAGATCTTATTTTCATTTTAAAAAAATCATGGATTTTTTTTATATATATATAAAAATATACGTTTAGTAAAGGTGTATTTTATTTTTAAAAAAATAATACATTTTCACTAAGATTTTTAAAAAATGTTTCACTATATTTCCTGTGCTTGTTTATTAATAAATATTGAAAATTTCATTAAAATTGGTTGATTTCCTGAATTTTGGTGAATTTTTAAGTGAAGGGAGGGTCAAAATGTTTTTACATTTTGGGGATCGGCCTTTGATTTTGCACGTACCTATCTCTTAATAGCAAGATAGGAGTTGGTGATTCCATTATTAAACAGACAGTTAACATTGAACTTTTTTTTGTATAATTTTTAAACAAATTTCAAAGTCTGAATTACTTACGGTTGATTGGGTTAGAAGTTTAAATAATGGTAATTCATAATTCAGTTTTTTGAAGTATTTGATCGTGAATTATTATTTTCTTTAAATTTATATTGGATAAAGATCAGTTTCAAGATGAATCGAATCGGGTTCTTTTCTTTTCTTTTTTTTTACATGCAATTTTTAAAGTTTTCTAATGCTTTGTTTTAAATATTTACAATATCGTATGGTCAACATGTTTTGATATTTTGAATAACTTTAGTAAAGGTGTTTTTTGTTTACAAGAAATAATACATTTGCACCAAGCTTTATAATAAAGTAATGGATTTATTATATTCCGTGATCATTAATTAATAAATCCTGAAAATTTCATTAAAATTGGTTGATTTCCTGAATTTTGATGGATTATTTAGTGAATGGAGAAGTCGAAATGCCTTCTTATTGTTATTACTACGGTCCTTGTTTTGACACGGAAGTCAGTGACGTCATTTTCTAGCCAACCGGCCTGTAGTAACTCTCGGTGGCCACGTCCTGGCCCCCTATCTCCATCAAATACAGCAACAACAAAAAAAGAAACATAAGAGGCTTAAAAGCCCAACCATGGCCTGTTGCACAAAAGAAGGTGCTATTGTTTTGCTACCACTACTCAAAGTTTGAAAAGTGGAGCAAAACATCCAATGAGATTCTAGCTGATAAAATTCAAGAATCTACCCTCCCCGAAGAAAAATGTATATATATATATATATATATATATATTTGACCGTCTGAGATTGTTGTTTCCCTGTGCTGATGAGAGCCATAAGCTCGAAACAACGTCGTACGTAGGTAAAAAAATATTTGAAATAATTTAATATTATTATAAGCCCCTTCCATGTAAAATTGAAAGTTGAGCCCTGTTGGAAAGATTAAAAATAAACATTCACCTAAAAGCTTCAGTGCGATGCTCTGACTCTGTTGTTGAGCACTATCAAATGTTTAGGTGTCTATACTCGCTGTTTTCAGTATAAATATAACTTAATTTCTCTGTTATTACGTGGCAATCTCTCGTGGATTCATGGGACTAGGTAAAAGGTTACGGATTCAAAGTGTATCTGTGAACCGGGTTCGTGCCCTATGACCGTCTGAGATTGTTATTTCCCTGCGCTGATGAGAGCCATAAGCTCGAAACGATGTCGTACATAGGTAAAAAAAATATTTAAATAATTTAATATAATATATATATATATATATATATATATATATATAATATATATATATATCTTCACATATAAACACATCTATCTCCATAAACACAATAATTAAACCCAAATACGCATACAAACCGCATTTATTCACATTTATACGTATATAGACAGACAATCAAATAAATAGGTTATCCTAGAATTACTTTACTAAATAAAACCTGCAGCTTTATACCCACCCATGAGTACAATATAATATATATACTGGCCAATATCTACATATTTCTATCAAAAAATGCATCTCTATCTAAGTTTCCATATTCCTATACATACATACATATACATATCAACATACATATCACCACATATACTATACACCCACAACCACTTTTATATTCGCCCCTGTGCAATGGTATACATCTACTCAACTTCCTCACGTATACATACCATCCTTACGAAATACACACCATTCTCACGAAATACAGGGGCTATGAATTAAGGAATACATCTACCGTTATTCATCCTGTAAATTTATTTATATTCACGCTCATACATGTCATTCTACTTTTATACCTCTCCGTGTGCTGTGATTCCATAATCTCATGGATATATCATACAGCCTATAGGCACATAATTATAACATTCCCTGCCTCAGTATCCCACACCACCCATCTTATCTAATAATCCTGATTCAATTTGTTTATGGGTCTGTGCTAGCATTAATTCAAGGAACAAACACAAAGCAAACATTACGAAGGCAAACAAACAAAACAAAACCCAACATATGAGCGTACAATATAATGATTAAGTCTAGGGTAAATAAACACAATCTAGCATTCATTGGATTAGCATCTAGGAAACAAAAATAATATATATATATATATATATATATATATATATTGTTTTTGTGAAAATATTAAAGTAAAGCGAAAAAGAAATGTAATATTTATTTGAAAAAAATTTTTTTTTAATATTTACTTGAAATTTCTTTTTAAATATTTATTTTAAAAATGTTATGGTGCTTGTTTACTGTAGGGCCAAAAAGAACATTTTATCTTTAATTTTAGGAGAGTCAAATAAGGGGGAGATAACTCTAGTTTCAAGTTTCAACCACGCTTTATCTTAAAATGGATTTTAACACTCTGCACTTGCAAGATATTCTATATTTAACCAGAAATGATGCCAAACTTCTTGCAAGCGCACAGATTAATTTCATGTGCGTTTTTTGTGTAACCGTGCCGGCGAGAGATGCAGCAACGTTAATTCCTTTAATAAAAAAATTATGTGAGACCGGGTACGATGATTGTGTCTGATTGTTGGCGAGCGTATGATTGCCTGGGTGCCGAAGGATTCCATCATTTGCGTGTGAATCACAAATACAATTTTGTAGATCCACTAACAGGTGCCACAACTAACCACGTAGAACGAATGTGGAATGAAGCGAAGAAAATAAACAAGGTCGAATGTGGCAATCACACGCAAATGGTGGAATCGTACCGAGCCGAATTTATGTGGAAACAAAAATTCCGAAAGGACACTGCACTGGGAACTGTTTTCCAACAAATTTTACCCAGTGTCATTTATTGCAAAAACTTTATTTCCCGTGTTTCATGTTTTTTTCTTTTTTCTTTGATAATTTATTTTAATAAATCATTTTATTTTTTATAAATCATTTTATTTTTCATTGATGCCGAATGCGTTGTGATTGTTTTATTCCTACATTATCCTTTTACGTATACATTGTTACAACTTTATTTTAGAATAATTACAATAGTAAAATCCATTTTAAGATAAAGCGTGGTTGAAACTAGAGTTATCCCTCCTTATTTGACTCTCCTTAAAGATAATTTTTTCTGCCCTACAGTAAACAAACACCAATGTTATTTTTGTAATATTTATTTGAAAAAACTTTGGCTCTTGTAGAGAATACATACACGAGCGAAGTTTATTTTAGAAGAGTTCCAATCGTGTAAGGGGCAGTAACTCTCTTTCTTTAGTTCGTAAGGTCTCCGAAAATGGAAAATATCAATTTTTTAAATAAGAAGTCATGCAAATTCAATTAATAGAACATTTTTCGAAGAAATAACAATTTGAGAAAAGCAACAGTATATTGATAGAACATTTATTGAACAAAATAGAATTTGGGAAAATCAACAGTATATTTTTTCAATTTTTCTGGGGTTTTTTTCTTCTCTTGATTTTGTTTTTTATACTTTTTTTATTTCAAAAACAAGAAAAACGTTTTCCCAAATTCTATTTAGTTCAATAAATGTTCTATCAATATACTGTTGCTTTTCTCAAATTGTTATTTCTTCGAAAAATGTTCTATTAATTGAATTTGCATGACTTCTTATTTAAAAAATGGATATTTTCCATTTTCGGAGACCTTACGAATTAAAGAGAGTTACTGCCCCTTACACGATTGGAACTCTTCTAAAATAAACTTCGCTCGTGTATGTATTCTTTACAAGAGCCAACACTTTTTAATATTTTTATGAAATTTTAAAAAATATTTATTTGAAAAAATTTTTTTGTGTGTGCTTCTGCTGTTTCGCAATGACATCAAAATATTTAAAGAAATGTATAAACTTTGACATCTACTTACGTGTTAGCTGAAAATAAGATTGTACAGAAAAAAATTATGCAAATTTATCCAGTAGTTATTAAATTATAAGAAAAAGAACAAAAAAACCATCTTACATATCGCTAGAGATTTCAGCTTATTAAGTAGGCAAGGGAGATAACTTTCGGAAAATGTCAAAATATAAGAAAAATGGCGACATATTGATAAAATTGTTGGCACTTCTGCATTCTTTATGAACCCGCAGATTTTCTGTCCTTCTACTGAAAATAAAGGGAAGTAATTCAACCGGAAGTGACTTATTTACAACCTAAAAAAAATGCAAGACTGATTTGTTTTTGGGTAACAAGAAACAATTGTTTTTTTTTATTATATGAATTAAAAATTTTATAAATAAAAATGTAAAGTTTTGATTGGGGTGGGGGGGGAATGAATTTTTTGGTCAACATTGATTTTGCTTTTGTTTTTTTTAAATATATTGTAGTTGAAAAGTTTTGTTTGGTGAGATTTTTTTATCTAAATGAAAAGTTTTCATTGGGGGGGGGACTGTATTTTTTTGTCCTTTTTCTTTTATTGAACAGGATAAAGTTCTGCAATTTGATTTATAATGGCTTCCATGGGGTTAGCAGAAAACTTCTGCCGCCACATAAATTCCATTAAGTAAGACTCCACCATTTGCGTGTGGGTGCCACATTCTATTTTCTAACGCATTTTGGCCTTTTGCCACATGTTTTCCACATGATTTGTTGTGGCACCTGTGGATGGCGATGTGCCTGTAAAAAATCGATTGTTTTTTGCGTCTGGTTCATTAAATTACCAATGTCGCGAAGATTCAACTCATTTAACTCCATTTTCTAAAAACTAAATTCTACTTAAACTCCCGGTAAATTCAACTTCCGGTGAATTCTGAATGAATGGTACTTGGAGAAAAAAACCGGAACTCTTCAATTTCGATTTCTTAATCGGCTGCGGGTTCATAAAGAATGCAGAAGTGCCAAATTGTTTTTTATTTTTAATTTAATAAATTCTGGGTGAATTTGCGTAATTTTTGGTGTACAGTCTTCTTTTCAGATACCACGTAGGTACATAACAAAGTTTATAAATTTCTTTAGCTATTTTTTAAAGAGAGGCCTAACATGTCATTGTGAAACAGCAGAAACACCCGTTTTTTTAATATGCAGAGGGAAAAAAAAGAAGATGTTTAAAATTATCTGAATTTTCTGAAACAACACCCAAAAAAACTGTAGTCACAAATTGCCGCTGTTTTTTTTTATTATTATTGTGAAGCACGGTTATGTGCAAAACAAAGTATAAATAGCATTTCGTAGACAGACCCCCTCATATACACACAATACATAAGTTGTCCGTAGAAATCTTGACAAACGTTTTCATCTTTGTTTATTCGCAGGTTTTTGTTTTGTTTGTTTTTTGTGAGTAAAAACAAACTTTTTTTTAAAGATGGTCGCCTGCAGATGTGACTCAGCAAATGGAAACATTGATTTATGAAGCGGACAGTCAAACATTTTGATCTCTAGAACCAGCAAAAGTAGTTGTTTAAAATATCCTTTCCTTCTGAATGGTTCCCACAAGGGACGCACTTTTAAAACCCCAGGGGATCGGTCAAGCTTCAAGACAACCAACAGAGCATGAAGAAAGTTTATTTACTCGCCCACAACAACCGGCATTTTCCAACTCAAAAAATAAATTGTATTTATTCACATCAAAAGAACAAAAATGGCGGTGTTTAGTGAAAAGACCAAACGATTTTGGGGTGCTCGATGTTGAATCGCAAAGGACTTTGTCACTTTCTTGTTATCTCCCCTGAATTATACTGAGCAACGAGAGAATCGTTTTCACAACTCTGACGCCATTCCTTGTCATATGCCTTTCACGGTTGCTACTGCTATTATTTTTTTCTCTCAAGTGTTTTGTTGGTGGAATCTGTTTTCACTTCTATAAATTTGTAAATTTGATCTTTTCTTAACCAATTCATTTTGAATGAAATAGTACTCCGACTTTTAGTTTTATTCTCTCTCTCTCTCTCTCTCTCTCTCTCTCTCTCTCTCTCTCTCTCTCTCTGCAAGTTCCTTCTTCTTATGTGTAGGTATATCACATACCCAACTTAAAATTAAAAAAAAAAAACCCTCTTTGTTTTGTTTCTTGCTTTGCTTTTGGAGATAAAAATCCACGATTGATAGGGGGGGGGGGAAAAAGTGAATTTACTGCAGAGGAAGAAGGAATTTTTGAAACAATTAGTAGATGTTACAATTTTTTATTCGAGAGAAACTAAGCAAACAAATAAAGATCTTCAGTCGAATTGCAGACATTTTTAAGTGTAATCGAATCGATAACTAAATACGACCCAGTCTTCAGCAAACTCTTAGTTTGTATCAAGACCGGTAAAATGAACTGCTGTTATTTAAGGTAAAGATAGTCTGATCGCGAAAATGATATTTCAGATCTTTTTCTTAAATATTCTAAGTACTATTCAATCATATTAAACTGCAGATCTGATAACACATCACTCAATAAGTCACAGACATAACTAATAAAGCAACAACTTTTAGGCAAAAGCTTCCACTTTATTCATCAACATCAGCCAAATCTCTTTCCCTGGACGATTTTTTTTAGAGGTCTGCAAACAGCAAGTAATCGCTAGAGTCAACTCTGGAGAATAGGGTTGGTGCGGAAGCAATTCGAAGTGCAATTCATTTAGGTTTGCTATCATTGCGATCAATTTGTGACACGGTGTATTGTCTTAGTGAAAGAGCATTTTTTTCTTGTCTTCATTTGTGGCCGTTTTTTGTTTAAAAAATTTTTTTTTTCTTTCAAACGCACCAATAATGCTATACATTCACCATTGGTGGTTCTTCCTTTCTCAACATAATCAATGAATAAAGTATGGAGGCTAAAACCTTGCCTGCTGATGTTTGCATCTTTAGTTGCTTTAGGTGGCTTTCACCTACTGCTGTTCACTCAGCTGACTGCCAATTTGACCCCCGAATGAAGTGGTGGATGCATGTTTTATCCACTGTTACATATTGATGCAAAAACTCCCTTTTGTTGCATTGAAACAGTTGCAAACAACGTTCTGAATTGTCGGCGCATTGTTTTTGATTGACTGTGAGCAAACGCTGCACCCATTTTGAAAACAGCTTTCTCATTGAGAAATGTTCATGCTAAATGGTGTATACACTGCCTTCTGATATCTTCAACTTCTCTAATAACTCATGCAACTTCAATTTATGATCAGCCAAAACGAGTTTGTGGACTTTTTTTTAATTTTTACCGGAACAACTGCAAAATTGAGTCTTCAGCATCATTTGTGTCTGTACGACCACGTTTAGAGTCAGCATACAACCTCTTAACTGTTGTTTCCAATGAAGCAGAGTCAGAATAACACTTATCAAGCCATTGCTTTGCTTGAACAGTATATTTTCATCATCAGAAAACAATGCTTTATCAAAACACGAAATTCGGATTTTTCCATTGTTTTGAAAATTTTCAACGGTAGCTTCACTTAAATAGAAGTATTTTGTAAATTAATAATTCAATTAGGCTCAAATTTTGACATCTGCCATTTGAAGGTTAGTACTTTATAAAACATTAGATGGATTTTCATTAGAGGCACTATCTATGTCAGACCTGTAACTTATTGATTGATGTGTTATCTTGCATTCTGAAAAAATGTCAGTAATTGTCAGAGTAGTAAAATGTAAGCTCGATGACGACATGAAGATTTATGAATCTTTTATTTTTGTTTTCTCACCGTAAATAATACGACTGGAAAGAACCTTTTTGAAAATGGCACAAAGTTATTTTATAACATAGGGGACCCCACACTCTTCTCTGACCCCGTGGGTATCGTCGGCCACTCACGCACAGGTGTTTGATATCCTGGTCGTGGTGCCAAGTATAACAAGTACCCCACTCTGTTCCTGCGTCACGGAGCAACTTATAAACATGTACTCCACTCGTGATCTCTGTCTTGCTGCTCATGCCTCTGGTTCTCTACACAGAGATCTTGCCAGACCGTGAACACTTTTCAGCCGATCGTCGTAGTGGCAGTAAAAAATATGTCGATCGAAATTCCTCCAGGCCGGGATGACGACGATGATAGTGATGGTTTCATCGATCTCGTCTCTGTGAAGGCAAAGGCTATTCAAGCAGAACAAATCAACAATAGAAATGATGCAACAACTCGGAAGGTCTTTTTGTATGAAAGTAATTATTAACAGATAAAAGAATTGTTTTTACTTTGAAGTAATGTCTATCTTATGGTAAATGTCTTTTGCATTCAACTATTACGTTGTCTCTCTGTGCGTGTGTGAATTCATTTACGATTGCAAGTTGTTAATTAAGTCACTAATCTATGTTAAGGAAAACGATGTGAGTTTGTCTGGCTCTTTGTTCATCATCGAGCGAGACACGACTGCTCGATTCGCCGACCAGTTCGTTCTCTGTCCTGGCTCTGACTGACTAACTTTTTTCTTACTGAGAATGTCCATCGCTGCACTCTCTTCTTCTCCCATCCCTTTCTCTGTATCTTTCTTCCTCTCTCAAGGGTTTGGAGGGGGCGCGCCTCTTTCAACGTTACAGATAAATGGGATTTCCCCTTTAGATTTTATCGCCATTATAAAAACAATTACTCGTCTTCTTTCGTTGTGGAGCAAAGGCCGTTCGCCCTAATTAATGACGACAGCTTAGATGGTTATCTTTGACCATCAGCTTAGCCCTGCCCGGCTAGGCATAGCACTGATACACCTGATCATATGTTTTTTGTTGATGTTTATTTAGCATTTTGGTGATTAAGAGATTTTGCCCAAATTCTTGGCAACATCTGTTTAGCGTCAGCTTTGTGTGTGGTTAATCGCAATTGACACCCAACACGACTTTTGCCAGACAACGCGACGCCTGACCCGGCCGTGTTTGAATAGTCGATTCACGCCCAATATATATACTAGTCTTATATCTCCACTTCGTTTCTACGTAGGGTCTAGCATCATCACTAAGATGCATACTAGTGCGTAACTAGGGTACCCGATCCCCGTCGGCCCCGACTGCTTTGTCACAATTTGATTGTCATGCCCCAAATTACGATAATAGTGCAAATATAGCATAGAAATACAAAGGCGAGCAATCAAGATTATTGGAGATGAATTAAAAAAGAAAAAAAGCTTTATTTATCCTGTGTAGTGCACGCATTTTTAATTTGGTTATGTCTGTTGGAAAATACTATCATCTTATGTGACTATTTCTCTGAAAGCACAGTTTAAATCAATTCCATTAAAACATTGCATTTTCATTTTAAAAGCATTAGATTTTATGCACCTGCCACAAAAAAAATGGCTTCTGAAAAGAGAGACGGCATGACAGGACTGAAGTAACATCATTGTTGTATTGGGTCTTGGCACTTTTTACTTAACATCATCATTTGATACAATGTTTTGTTTCAGGTGAACAAACGAGTCACTTATTGCAGTCTTCTGATGTTACTATCGACATTATGATTGCAGAGATTAATGCAATTTGCAGTTTTCTTTAAGATTATCACGAAATTTATTATGCTTCTGCTATGTCAAAAGGGCATGCAATTACTGCAGAAAATGATATTGATCAAAGGTTTGCACCACAAGTATGACATCGCAAAAAATGTTTATTTGAATAAGATACATCTGTTGAAGTTCAAACTGCAGAAGATTTTTCATCATCACTTTTTTTATTTCCCTTGTTGAACAATTCAATTAATAATCGGTTACAATCTATTTTCTTTTGGACTTGCATGTTCTCACTCGCAGAGTGATTAGTACGTAGTTCGGTAAGAAGACATTTGAAACTTCTCACTCGCGGAGTGATATGAGTTGTTTGATAAGAATACTGTTCAAATTGTAGAGAAGTTTGTCCTTTTAGCCAAAACTTGGTGACCTTTTTCTTCGTATCAAACAAGGCCAATAGGATGGATACCGATGCAGCAATCCCTACTACAAAGTGGCGATATCTTGGAACTTTGTACTCAACATCATCATTTGGTACGATGTTCTGTTTCAGGTGAACAAATGAGTATCTTATTGCTCTCTTCTGATGTAACTATCGACATTATAATCACAGATTAATGGCAACTTGCAGTTTTCTTCAAGATTGTTGTGAAAATGGTTATGCTTCTGCTGGTTGTCCAAAAGTTTTGTTTACTCCAATGGTATCACCAAGCTATGGATGGAGCAGGTGCTAGTGTGATTGCAAGAGTTAGGAGTGGGTACAGTAAGTTCAGGCAACTTCTGCCATTATTAACTAGCAGAGCGCTACCACTGCTGAACAAGGCATGTGTATGCAGTGTGATGATGTATGGAAGTGAAACCTGCCATGGAGAGAAAGGATATGAGTATGATACGATGGATGTGAGTCTTAAAGACAGGCTTACACCTGATAAGATCAGAGAAAGATTAAGACAGTATAGAGAGATATGCACAGAACAGGAGACGTCAATAGTATGGCCACATTGAAAGAATGGACGAGAGTTCTTGGGTTAGTATGTAGAACAGTTGAGGTAGAAGGTTCAGCCTACAGGGGAAGGTCGAGGAAAACATGGAAGTGATAAGAATGGACTTGAGAGAAAGGGGGATAAAGACCCGTCTAGAGATAGGTTAGTTTGAAAGTCAATTTCTAATGTTATATAATGGGACGCATGTGATGATGGACGTACAGAGAGATTGCTTAACTTGCACGATTTGTAACGGAGTCATCTCATGCAACTTTGGTGTAATGTGTTCTCACGATTCGCGGTGACAGTTGATGAGACATCGGGTCGGGTCACACCAGTGCGTTGATCACAAGATTTCGTGACGTCACAGTTTTCCCGGTGAGAAAACTGCAGTGAGATTTGAGTTCTTGACGAGAAGCCGACTAGTGAAGTCGCCTTAGCCATGTAGCGATTAAATAAGATAGGGGAATTCAGATCCCAAAAAAATGAGAGCCAGACGATGTCCCCCTCTTCCTTCCCTTGCAAGTGATTAATTGGTTAATTAACTAGCATAAGCTTCTCTCTCTCTCTTTCACTAAAAGCCGTTCAATGCATGCCAGCAAGTAAAACAGACGTTAAACCAAATATGAGGATGATGTCAACAGCACATGAAATTACTGAAGAAAATGATATTGATCAAAGGTTTGCATCACAAATGCAACATCGCCAAAAAACGTTTGTTTGAATATGAATCCTGCAATGGATATGAATTTTATTTCCCTTTTTGCCCAGGATTTGTCTTCCAGTAATAATCGGCTTTCTCAGTTATCCCAGTGGAATGAAATTTAAGAGTTAATTCAAAACTCAGACTCTCTTTTAAGTGAGTTCTGGCGATTTCACAAAATTAGAAGAATTATCCCACGAGATGAAGAGATTTACTTCAATTCTGGAATAAGCATTGGACATCAGAAATAAAACATTTTATTTAAAAATACTTATTTAGTTGACACCCAAATTTGTGAGTGTTGCTTAGTACAGAGTCACTGCTGAAAGATAAATATCTGCGATCTACAACGAATGGGGGGGGGGGGCTAACGACACGGACTGACAACCTGGGTGTGCCAAGTTCGAATCCAGTTCGTTCCACAGAAACACTTTCACTTAGGATGTTGGCAACCTTCACGTGGTCCCTCCTGTAAGTACCCGATGTATTTCTAGAAAGAATTCTAACTAGAAAAATATCGGGGAAACCAATGCCAACAATAGAATCATCTGATTCATACGAAATGAATGAATGAACGAGGAAAGGTTATGTCGTTAGCAACGATTTCTATTGAAAATGAACATGTTTAATACCTCGACTGCGATGAAGTAGTGAATGAATTTTCTCTTGCATGGAAAAAAAAATTCTGTGTAAACATCTATTTTTCACCCATGATATTGAATGCATCAACAATCTGCTGATAAAGAAGCCGACCTAAACTTGATAAATTTAGTGCAATCTTTACTTATCAAAAAATGTTCACTGTTCATATGAAACTTGTCAATTCAACGACATTGAAGGTAGCCACAAGTTTAGTTACTGTCAGATAAAAAGATTTATGAACGAAATCATTTTTTATTTTGCAACAATATTAGTATCATTGAATAGACGTTTACCGTGAGTATATCTTAGGAATAATTTAGTTGGTCTATATTATTATAGAAACTTACAGAGTAGCAACCAGCATTGTAACAGATTTCTATTATATTCTATTTATTTTCAATTTTGCTTGTTGAATCGTCTACATAAGATACTATAGTCCATTACTACACACAAATAAACTGTAATCATTTATTATTCACTATTTGCAATTTAATTCCTATTCACTACTTTAAATCATTGAAACGAAACTAATCGATAAAAAAAGATGAGATTATCAGTTAAGCCTTCTCTTCCCTCAAATTAAAATTTTCATACGTGATTATTCTTTTTCATTATCAATTATTAAGATAAAGTTTTCCCTTTGTTAATATATTACATTTGTGTACGTGATTATTGAAGCAAGTCAGACACTTATGTTCACTTTTATTATATAGATGATTTTAAGTGATTTTAGTAAATTTGTTGGGTTTTTTTAAGATAAAAGGTTAAGAAATTCATTCTGTACCCCCCTCCCATCATTTTTTTTCTCTTCCTGTGTCGCTGTTACAGTACTGATGTTTTTTTGTTGTTTTTTTTTATAAATTTTCTGACTTACGAACAGTGAAGAAAAGTAGGTATAACATTGAACTGTTAAGACTTACTGACAATCTACAAATACATTTATTTAGCTATGAAGCATATTGGAGGATAAATTTTTAGTTTAGTTTTATGGTGCAAATGAAAGACAGGACCAGGTGAAAAAGACGAAAAAAACATAGCAATATAAATTTCAGAATAAATATCAACCTTATTCATTTGATTTCAGTATTTAGGGTGCTGCGATAACTCCGGACTCTTGAGTGGCCAACACCTCATGTGCAAAGGGTTGACATAAGTCAGGTTGCATGTAATCATATAACTTATGCACTCAAGCCAGGACTTGATCTACCATGTTCCCTAGTAACCAGTATATCCAGATATGTGATGGAGTTGATGCAAGCAGTGGCACACTGTAGATAGGCGAAACCACCCGAGATGCTGAGCATGTAAGGCATCCATAATCTCACCAATACCAAGTTTCTGATGAAGCACAATAGACCGGAATCTTTTCTTCCAATATGCAGCTTGATCATGGCACAATCATTATACCAAAGTGGTTGCAGATCAGAATTATTCGAAGCCCATCTCTCACCAGATGTCTGGGCAAACAGGCTGAAAAGACTTTGCTCCAAATCTTGAAGGAAAAGTGCTGAGATAAGGATTGGCAGCAGCTTTCTGAACCCCTTCCCCGTGCAACAGTTTACAGAAAGGTTCTAGAAAAAACCCTTAATAAAAAAAATATATATATATTTATGCCAAACAATTAGTAAAACATTAAATACACAAGCCCTCTTATATATTACCACTTTTGTTTTTTTTCTCCTGTTGAAAAAAAAAATCAGTTTGTGGTGGTGGGATGGGTTCTGTTTGAATCTTTGTAAAATGATTTTTTCTGTAAAGGTGAGGCGTCTTAATGTAAAAATTTGTAACACAGGTACCCTTCCCTGCAATTATCCTTTGAAGGTTTGTAGCCCTCATGTTGGTAAATTTAAAAATTGATGTGTAGTAGAGAAGGGGGAGGGATCAAAGTTTCAGTGAGAGATCCACAAGACTTGCTTGAATGTTCATTAAACTGTCTCCAAACTCCACTCTGTATGTTCTTAATATCGACAAATACTGGCTAATTTGTTTCTAGATATAAGTTTCAAAATTAATAGGCTGTAAACGATAGATTCTATTTAACCCGTAGACAGGATTCTGACAGGTACTACCTCTCCGGGTCAAAATGGACCTGAAAGTAACGACAACTGAGAGATGCTTCAACACTCCCTAATGGGGAGCTTGCCATCAAATATTGTTAATATTCGTACTCATGACCTCGTTGGGGTACAGAGTTTAAGTAATTGATAGAGTTTGAAAGTAGGGTACGAAGAATAAAAGAAAGCGGTCAAGTAGAAAAGGTCGGGAAAGATGAACTTTGGGATGGTACAAAAAATTTGCCCAAGAAAATAGCAAAATGAACTGTTCCAAAGAAACACAAAAATATATAAGCTAGCAGATGGACGCAGCGTTGCCCAGGAGATCTTGCTGATGCTGAAAGATCTTGTCTAAATGTATGCAAGCCATGTTTATTATTATTATTATTCCTCACGGCCTCCGCACAGTCTTGAGAGACAATGGATATCCCCTGTAATGGTGGTTGAGCGTGTAATTGTGAAGCAAGGGTTGCACATTGCGCTATCTCCAACCACGCTTCTCCTGAGTCAGTATTTGAATCCAGTGGCAGAGAGAAGTCCAGGACGACTGGAAACAATGCTGAGATAAGCAGAGAACACATACAGCACCTGGTATTCCCAAATATTCACCCATTTTAGTACTGTGTGGCAATGTGATTATGCCATATAATTAGTATTATCATCACATTACTAGTTACACAACTTAAATGCCTCAAAATAGTTTATGATTTTGAAATTTTAGAAAAAAATAAAAAATAAAGTGACCCATTGTGTTCAGGTTAGATTGCAAACTCACTTTTCCTGATTCAAGCAAAGTCAGTTAAATTTTTTAAAAGTCAAAATTAGTCTTCCTGTTTGCTATATCTCCCTTTCTCTCTCCAGCTTTCGGTTAAATAGTATTAATACCTGTGGTGGTATTCCCTATTCTTTAGAATAGATTGTTCCAATCTGTTTTATAGTTACATTTAATTCTCCATAAACACACAGTGATAGATAATATATAAATAAGAACAGGTGTTAAACAACATACAGTGAGAGAGGACGAGAGTAATAGAAAGAAACTTAGTGAGAGATGGGTGACTTATTAAGTGTAATTTGCAATTTACTCACAACAATTAAAATGGCTTTTCTTTTAAAACTCAATTCTAACATGTATTTTGTGTGATTAAAATATATAGAAAAAAGCCTTAGACAAACAAACGTTGATTAACTCAGTTTTAGTATAATAGATTTAATTACAATGGCCTTTTGGCTAAAATCAAAGTGTAGTATCTGTTCCGATGGATACTGCACGCCATAGACTGGTATTGTCTTGGCCTTCGGGGCTTGATTTACGCCGGTCTATGGGTCTGTCCTGTGCAGTTCTAGGAGGTCCAACCTCCCAGGCTTCGCCTCCCCTTTTTGGGGAGGAGTAAGTTTATTGCTTACTGCCTGAGGCGCCCCTACTGGGGAATGCCGACGGGGCTGCCCAGGCAATTTTTAAACCCCACTTTCCCGACCCGACCTTGGGTCACATCTTACTTGTGGGAGTAAGATAAAACTGGCCTTGTGCCTAACTCCTGAAGAGGAGTAAATCAATACCCGGCATTGTTAAGGGGTTATGGATAAAAAACAAAAGTTTTAAAGAAGTATTCGATCTTTGTTCCTGAATCAACAGTCAACAATATAAAAATAATTTTTCTAAACTTTCTATTTCTAATAAAAGAAAAAAAAAAATAAACGCCCAAGTGAAATAAGGGAGATAATTCCATATAAAAATTATGCATTATCTCCCTTGTAAGAAATAACGAAACTACTTTTTCTTTTCTAAAACGAATTTTAATTTCTTGCATTTTATAAATTTGATGTCAAGAATTTTAAATTATTGCCAATATTTTCTGCTGCCTATTCCGGGAGGGAAACAGATTTCTTTTTTTTTTAACAGAGGCAGAGAAAGTTTGTAAAGACAAAATAAAAATTACAAAACAATTAAAAAAAAAAAAAAATTATATTTAAATTTTATCGTTCATTTTACAACATAAAAATTAGACAGGTTTGACGACCAGGTCTAGAAAATAATTTTAATGTCAGTTTTATTGCCATTTTCTTTTTAAAATTTTTTTCTTTTATTTATTTGATAAACTTTTGTTGTTGTCGTTCTTATAAATCAGAGTTTGGCCGGGGAAGTAGGAAGTCATGCACACACCCCGAGGGCCATATCTCTCTCTTCTTTTAATTCTTGCATTGTTGCATCCATTTTACCTCGGGCAAAATCATCAATGGACAAACCCTGCACAATCTGGTACGAATGATCAGAGTTTGTTTTAACTGGAAAACTGTAGATGAGACCCTTCTCTATGCCGTACGAACCATCAGAGCAAACGCCCATCGACACAAATGAACCCTATCCGCAGATCAAGAGGAAAAAAAAAAATTGTGTTAAAGCAAATAAAACGATTCAAATCAAATTCACTGGCAAAAATTAGCAAAGTGTAACAAGCCATGTAAAAGGACATTGAAATTAGGATATAATATTAAAATTAGGTGAAAGAAGTGATAAAACTGTTAAGAATAAAAAATCTCAATGAAGTTCGATTCTTTAAGAATGGATTCATTTCTGAACCAAAAATTTTTTTCTTTCTTGTTTCTGGTAAAAAATACCATAACTAAATGCGAAAACGTCAGGTTCACGGTAGAAATAAAACCCGCAACAGGAAGTCATGTAGCCAGTCAAGTGTGACCGAGTTTTCGTTTATCAGTCTTGTATGGGCGTTCAGCATGGCGTGGAGAACACCCTCTTCAGGAATTTGCCTGGTTATTTGGTAGTTTTTTCTTTTCTGTTCTTTTCTCTCATACAGTCTTTGCCCTTCTCATGGCCTCCTCAACATAATTTCTCTCAGTCATTCAGAGAAAAAGAGGAAGGTTGGATTAAAAAAAAAAAAAAAAAAAAAAAACTTACATCAGGCACACCATTCCACCAATCGCGGACATGATCACAAATGGCCTTAGCAGCAGACATGGCGCTTGACATCTTCCTGGCTTTGATAACAGCAGCACCGCGTTGTTGAACAGTCTGAAGACATAAGTGGGAAGAAAAGAAAATATAATTATTCTTTCAAGAATATCTTAATCAAAACATTAATTATTACAGTAATCAGCACAAATAATGTTTGAAGAATTTCAAGATTTTTTATTTTATACATTGTGAAAATTATACAATAAATCTTGGCAATTATTGTATATCAAGCATAAAAAGAATTGAATTAGGAAGATTGTATAACACCAAATTTTCAAATTAAACAAACCCTGCAAGTTATTTGGAAACAGGGATAAGAATGAGAAATTACATTTTTTGCAGACAATTTTGATACTTATATTTCTTTTATTTAATTAGTAGGTCTCCATCGGTCAGGGTTGACCACGAGTAGTATTTCAGTTGCCTGTTTGATTGGAGCATCGATGTATGTGGTTGTAGAGGCCGAAGTGGGAGTAACAGTCCCTGTTGCCAAAGTCACATGTGTGTTCTGTCCCTGGTCTGCTGGAGGCCTTAATTTGCTTTCTGTAGGCCCACCATATACCGCTTCACATTGCAGTACCGCAGATGTAGCCTGCTTTCCATATAGATCTTTGGGGACGTGGGCATGTGGCATACAGTGGACCTGTCCAAACGAATGTAGTCAGCGCTTCCTGAACATGCTCGAGACAGAACCTCAGGTGTCAGTTTTTCATGGTGTATGTGGCAACACCAGGCCCAGGCTTATTTTACCTGTGATTCTTTCACAGTGTTTATCCAATATGTAGAAATAATTATTAAATATTGTACGTGTTAGATATTTACAATAAGGAATGTTGATCAGCATTTGTTTCAATGGCCTATAACTCGGAAACCAAGCATTTCCAGACACATATAGAATATAGTTCTGAAATTATGGCATCGATTTTCCAAACGCCCTGCTTCTTAAGAGTAAATTTCAGTCAAAATATTACGTTCTTATTTCCACTTTGCAGTCATCAAACATTTACATTAAATCTTTACAATTCATCAGATTCATTCTTCTGGAGAACAAGCCACACCTCAACACAAATGCCATGAAAAAAAAACAAAATAAACTATGATTTTGTCAAATAATCTCATATCAAAAATATATAATTTAATTATCACACCAATAATGTTTTTAAATTGTAGTTATTCCTTGTAGAGTTGGAAAATATCAAGTCTATAAAATTTACATTATGGAGAGCTCAATTTTCAGGGGCGATAAAAAGCATGAAAAACTAACCGGATCTAGTGATAGTGAAAGAACTCATTTCTAGTGATGGGGGGAGATAATTCTGTAATAATGCTAATTTTAAGATAGAGAAAAAAAACTAGCACTAATTAATAGTTCAGAATCAAGCAATACGAATGTAATGTAACACACAAAGAAGATGAATACAGTCAACAATTTTTAATGCATAACTATTAAAAAAAAATTCATAAATTATTTACGATTTATGATTCTTAAATTATTACATTTGTATCATGTTTGTTCTTTAATTGATTTTGAGTCAAAATTTTCCATGTAACCTACTTAAATTGAATTTTTCTTAATTTTTTTCTTTCTTCTAAACATTTTCTTTCTTGACATTTTTAAAGTTAGATCAAGAATATGTTGATTTGATGTGTTCTTCAACTTCCAAAATAGTCATCATTTATCGCATTTCAATTTTGGAAAATTATAGAAGAAGAAAAAAACAAGAAAGTGTCATGTAAGGTGACTGATCTCTATTAAATGCTGCCCACAGGAAAAAGGAAAGTAAAAGAAAGGACAGACTAGGAAATAAAGAAATTAAATTGATAAAAGAATGAAGTATTTATTACTAAATTAATCATAAAAATATTTAACCCTTTCTGGTCAATGCAAGAACATCCAAAGAGATTTCTATTGTCAGCGGAAAGGATAGTTGTTTAGAGCCGTTTGGAAAAAATTTTCTTTAAGATTATATATATATATAATAATTGATTGGTTGCATTCCAATTACCAAGAAAAAACGTTAGTCCACAATCATAATTTTTATCTATTTTTATTTCGCCAAATGCTTATATTTATTTAATTATTAAATAAAGGTCTCTGATGAACAGCATGTAAAAACTAAAGACTATATTTTTGTTTTAGGGTTGTGAAACGTTGGAAAAAAAAAACAAAAAAAAAAACGAAAAAAACGAAAAAAATATAAGCATTTGCCGAAATAAAAAAAAAATAGTTTGGATGATATAAGAGATATATACCTTAAAAAAATTTTTTTTTAATTTATATATATA
The DNA here is from genome assembly GCA_963556195.1 of Sepiola atlantica. NCBI lineage: Eukaryota > Metazoa > Mollusca > Cephalopoda > Sepiida > Sepiolidae > Sepiola > Sepiola atlantica. The sequence continues at coordinate 53,772,077 of OY744525.1, forward strand.
TATATATATATATATATATATATATGATAAAATAAAAATCGATGGTTGTGCCCAAGATTAGCACAGTCAGATCTAACCCTACACTTGAAACAGACTAATTAGCGAATTGTAAGAATCTGAAAAAAATCTTTTGAAAACTAAAATCTCCACCACAGCCTAAAATTAAGGAAGAACTTTTGTTCAGACAATACAGGAACAATAACACAATTTTTAAAAATACTATCAAAATACAAAAATCTTCCTGCGTATGTTCACTATGTTTTTCCGACTGCCTGTCATCATATCTCGTCTGTTAAAATGGGATGTGTCCACGTGAGATACTATAGACTGCCCCCCAGCCAAGACCTTGGAGAATGTTAAGTTAGGAAATAATTCACAATAGGAAAAATGTTGAAGTAAATGGACAGTGATAGGGAGGCCAGCAAATCTATTGAACTACCCAGATGAGATGGTGCCATGACAGTCAGTTGTTAGTTTCTGAGTAGCGAGATAGCGATAAGAAAAATTGTTGTAGCCAGTTCCGGTGATCAGCTGAGAGAAAGATTTCCAGTCAAAAGTAGATATATTGAGGAGATGGAGCAAACAAGGGGTCAGTCAGAGTTTGGCTTGAGAGAGATCGCCAAAAGAGTCCAAGACTTGGCGTCAGACAAAGGAGATTGCCATTAGGCCCAACAAGACCGGGCAACAGACAGCGTTTGAAGTCCTTAGCCACGAAAACGTATCACACACGAGTTATACGAACAACTTGTCTCGTGTTATTTTTACCGTAGCGTGGCCACAGAGATGATCGCTGGACTGCGCGCGCACACACACCCACAAAAAAACAACAAAAAAAAACAACTGAGTATGCACCTTTACCCTATTGCAAATGGCTACCCGACAAGCCAAACATTGCAATCGCTTTAAACTTGCTAAGTTATCTATTATCATAGAGATTTACCTTGAGGAAATCTTCTTTCAAATAAACATCATCAGCAATGGCTTCTTTGACTGGTTTGCTTCCTGTAGGCAAATCGACAGTGGCATGGGTCACATCAGGGAACTGAGTCGAAGAGTGGTTTCCCCAAATAATGACGTTTTTCACATCCTGGGAACCAACGCCACACCGGGCAGCAATCTGAAGATAAGATAAGATTTTTTTCAAAATTCAATTAAATATTGCAAAGAAAAAATACAAAGTATTGATAATCAGAGTCAGGACTTACTTCCATCTGAGGAACAGTCGATACTCAAGTTTGAAGAAAGGAAGAAAAAGAAATGATTATGTATCATTCCTAACAAATTCATTCACAAAAGGACTGAAGCATGAAAGATAAGGCCATAACTCCTCTTACATTCCCCGTCATAAAATTGTGGTAATTGTTGTTACCTGATACTTGGCTCGGTTCTGGTCAAGTCGGGTAAGAGCAGAGAAGTTCTCGGGTGGAATACTCGGAGCATTCTTCATGCAAATCAAAGCATTTGTGTTGGCTGGGTTACCAACAACCACCACCTGAAATGAAAAAAATTTGATTTTTTTAATTCAAATGACAAGCAGGCATATTTTTTTTATTTATTTTTTTTTTTTTTAAATCAATCTTATTTTATGTCAGAATTTTTAAGATTGTAGTAATTTAATCATTAGATGGAATGATTAAAATGAGTACTTGAACGAAGTTATCCAAAAATTCAGAGAACGTATCCCAAGGAAGGACTGGGTGACCCTGAACCGAGCAAGAGCAAACGTTGGAAAGATAGCCAGCAACCTCCACAGGTGGGAACCAGCAACAACAAGCAACTGCCCTTGTAGAAATCCCAGACAGACAATGGAACACGTTTAGTGACTGCAGTGATGGACCAACTTGTACTGACCGAGATTTGATGCACTGTAACCTTGATGCCCAACGACGGATCCAGTATTGGCAAGATAAGATATTATGACAATGACAATTATGGCAATAGAGACCAATCCGAAAATTTTAAGATGGGATATTGAATCAGACCTACGAAAGATCTTAAACCACTCTTATAATACCCATTGGCACAGAATGCATTATCTGCTAAATGCTGGCCAATAGAAGGTTCTAAGGCCGAAGAGGATTGGTACAAGGAACCAAGCATACCTGGTCAGATCTTTGATGAGACATGCTAGTTGTACCAGGTCTCCACGTGTACACCAGTTTGCCCACTATAACCAGCATTATTACAGACATCTAAATTGATAGATAATATTTCTGATATAGAGCAAACTATCTTTGTTTTCATTCTCAACTCCTTTTTATCAGTTCGCCTTGACGCTATGCAAATTTCCCTTTCAAACTTTCATGCATGGCACAGGCTATTTTTTGTCGTTTGTGTCGGGGGGGATCTGTCCATTACAAAAGGGAAAGCGTCTGTCCGCATTTCTTCTCTGCAGTGTTAGAGAAAATCTTGTCATGACTTCTAGACAAGGAATGGTTTAATCTGCAAGCTGGAGGAGAATGAACAAGACATTTTTTGCCTTTTTTCTATTATTTTTAGCCAAGCGCTGAGGTATGAATTATATTTTGCTTCTACAAGCTAACAGCACAAGGCAGCGTCTCTCCACTGCTACAGCGAATTGCAGACTAACTTTCTCTCACTAAAGAAAGAAAAAAAAAAAAATGGCTATCAGTTAAAGGCACCACCCTCTGTCGCCAGCCCCCTCCCCTCTAGGCACAAGTCATAGTAAGCCTAGAAGTTTAACCTTTTCTAGCCTCCGAGAACAAAGCCCAGGCAATATTTGATATTTTCATGCACCAACTTGAAAAAAGATTGTAATTTAATTTTACCAAGTCTGGCTCAAGGCCGCGCAATATAATACACATTTGAAGCCTACCATGCCATATGTATACAAACTCCTTAAGGCTTTAGTTCCTGTCCACTCGCTAGTAAATTTAGGTATGTGTATATATTTATATGTAAAGGATTCACTCCTAAACTAATTAACCGATCATTATGAATTTCCGAACACAGCTGCTAGGCATAAAGGGTTATAATGTGCTCTGTATTTAGTGTTATGCAAAGATGGTAAAAAATGAGTGGAAGCCCCTTCACGAAAATTCAGATTTGTGAAATTTTAACAATAGGTATTAGACATCAATTAATAAATATTCCCAAAATTTCAGTTTATTTAGAGTATTTTAAAGGGTTTTTAGGAAGTATATGGGAACAACCTCTTATTTGAAAATTCAAATATATCAGATCTGCATTGAATTTTATCCATAGTCATTGGACATCAATTAAACAAGATTCCCAAATTTTAATTCTTTTTAAGCCTTAAATTTGAGACAATATCTAGATTGAAATTCATGCAATGAATTTTGATCAAAATTGGAATAAGGATTCTAGTCATAAGATTTACTATCATTCTATCTTCATTTTCAGTATGTATTTAATAAGTTAATTTGTAAAAAAGAAACTTTTTTAAACATTGAGAAAGATAGGAAGGGGGTTCTATCCCCACCCCGACTCCATCTCTCCTACTTACCTTGGCAGTTTTTTTCGCATGATCATTTAGGGCCTTACCCTGAGCTTGGAAAATCTTTACGTTTGCCGCTAACAAATCTTTACGTTCCATGCCTTCACGACGGGGCATGGCACCGACCAACATGGCTACATCAATATCTTTGAAAGCTACCTCGACGTCTGAAGTAGCAATGATTTCTTAAAAAAAGAAAAAAAATTTATTTAGAGATAGTTTTGTGGTGTTGTACATAATGTTTTTTAGATAAACAGGAGGCATTTTTTCTGTTGATGTTTGCTATAATGGTTAGAGTAGGTATGCCAAACTGGCCTGTTTATGCTGAGAAAAAAAACAATAAAATTTAACTTACGATATCTCCGCTATTTTTCAGGTTATATCTACGAAATTAGCACGTAAATAAAATTTAAACTTTCCTTTTTCTAATGATATTTTTTCTTGTATGATGATTAGTTTTTTTGTTTTTTTTATTAACTATTTTAATAACAAATGCGTTTAGGTCCGCTCTTTTTCAAAAACAAATTGTTAGTCCTGTTTTTTTAACATCTATGCCCTTCACAATGTTAAGTAATCTACTTTGAAAAATCATTCCATCTTATAAGAGAAAAGTTATTCTTTAATTTGGTGGGCGAAGTATAAAATTTTAAGTTAATTTTCATAAAAAAACTTGAAAACTTCAGTGAATAAAATTTTACAGACATTTAATTTTTTAAATTTTGCTTTTGATACCATTGGATAAAGCAGGGTTTCTCCAATAATAATTAATAGGATTAATATTGATCTTATTTAACATTGCGAACAGCTCCAGAATAAAAAAGACAGGTCTACACATTTTTTTATTTCTGATAAGTTAACGAAAAAGTTAAGACAACGTGTGTTTAAACATGCCTTCCTCATGTCTCCCCGCAACGCGCATGTAAAAATAACTCCTTCACCTTCCACGACAGGCATTATAATAGAAAAAGCAGTGTTGCTTTCTTTCTTTCTTTTCTCTCACTGTCCTCCCTCTCTCTCAATAAATATTTACAATTTTGTGCTAACTTTCTGTTTAAAAAAATTTTTCTCTAATTTTTATTTTGAAAAATATTTCATTAAATGAGGTTCCTGCTTTTTATTTGATGACCCATAATTCTTCAGGCAGGTCATGTGTCGTCTATGATCTCTATTTTAATGGATGAGGTCATCCCTTATAACTCAAAGGATCCTCCAGGTATCTTCACAATATCCCTTATATATTGGCTATAACAGAAACATATAACCAAATTAAAGCTCCATAGGATGAGTGAAACTGCCTGTAAAATCTTCCATTATATTATTCAATAAATATATTTTATCTTTACACATTTGAAATTTAACATTAACATTTTTTTTAAATTTAAATAACACTTTATAAGTTTTTATCAAGGTTTTGATGTAAAACCTTTTTATTTTCTTTACATGCCAAAAGTTGGGTCACTCCACAAAATCTTACAATAATTTTTAAAAAAAAATTTTTTTTTTTTAATTCCTCATCCAAAAATTAGTCACATATATTTCATGTATCCACAAAATGTTATGAGGTGATATATGTGTCGATTTTCAGTATTTACTTCAACAGTGTTCAATACGTGAGTAAAGCTAGGTAGTAAGTTATGAAAATATATTTATGGCAATTAAGCTACACAGAGGATTCCGCCTTGTAGTTAATCGTCAGGCTAATATATATATATATATATATATATATATATGATCATGGTTTTGAATCCTGCCGTAGTCAGCAACGCCGATGAGCCGCAGTAACAGTGAAACATGTCCGTGGATAACTATTTTATTTATAAATAAACATGTATGTATATATATATATATATATATATGTCACAGATAATGTATGTAAGGGAGTTAACTCGCTCAAGCACTTAGGTAGTGCATCGTTATAAAACTTAGATAAAGCTGATATTATTGCAAAAAAGCAAACTAACTAAAGACACTCATAGGCGATAAAACGATCACATATTTCAGACATGATCTCCGTAGCTTAGTGGTACAGCACCGACTACAGTCCCTGTGGTCAGGGTTTTGAATCCTGACTTAGCCACACTGATGAGCCGCAGTAACTGCGAAACACGTGTCAGTGGATAATTATTATAGTATATATATATATACACTAACGGTATTCATTTTGTATTGCTTGTATGGAGATATAATGCAACTCAGAAAGTTAAGAAAAATACTTTCAAATATTGTCGTGTTTACAATATTTGCTATGAAATGAAAGTTAAAAATATGTGGAATAAAATAATAAATTACTAAATAAATAAAATACGCAATTAAGTAATAAAAAAAGTTGTAAGCGTGCTGGTGTTCTTAAAATACTACTTGTTGACGTTGACACTGCATTTCGTAACGTTTCTGTAAAATGGTAAATGGCTTTAACGAATTGAAACAAATTCCTTTTCTACAGCCCAAATCCTATCATGTGCAAGCAACGGTTCTCATGAGGTTTTCTCATAGAAGCTTTATTTACATTTCTTATATATATCAAATGTTAAATTGTTTTTAATGCCAATACGTAGTTAAAGCAAAATAAATTGAAACGCATTCCAACGCTATTGATAATGTTTACCCATTCATTTATTTATTTTTTATTATCGCTTTTTTAAAAAAAATTTTATGGAAATCGCTCTGGACAAGGCATGAAGCCACTTGATGTAAGGAGCTAAAAAAATACTACTACAAAGTCAAAAACTAGTCAACAATAAGTGTTATATGGATAGATTCTGACCCAGAAAAAAGCAATTCCCCCTGTCAGCAACATCGCTAAAGGACAAAATAAGGGAAGCGAGAGTTACGAGGCTGCTGAAAGTAAACCCAAGGTTAATTCATGTTTTGAAACATGACGTAAATCATAAATCTATGACGTCATGCCAAAGTTATAATTATTTGTTACGGTAATGTTTTAAGCTCTATTTATAAGAAAATCAAAATAGGTCAGTCGATAGAACTTCAGACCGAAGGTCTCAAGGTTTCGGTCATGGCATCCGCTTTTTTTGTTGGGAATTTATTATTTACTCTTAATGTAATATTCTCCATTTCTAAAAGTAGTTAAGATTTGATATTTTGAAATGAGACAAATTTCAAAATCTATTTATAACGTTAAAAAAAAAATTGTTACTGACGCACTGACAAAAATCTCTAAGATTATAATCAAGCTCCAAAAATCAACACTTAATGTTCATCCATATGTACACGTGTTTCCCTCCAAAATAATCTTTTTATCACTATTACATCAGAGTAAAGCTTGAAAAACTTTTACAATTTTCCTCATTAGCATATAGACTTCATCAATTTCAATTAAGACATTTTCTATTGGAATATATATATATATATATATATATATATATATATAGTCTGGGAAGTTTCTCAACCATTAAAACTATATAATAAAAAATTAAACCTTAAGTCCCAAGTCATTCAGTGGAAAATCACTCATGTAAGTCAATTTAATTTTTACAGTTATTATATTAGTTTGCTTCTAACATTATTTAAGGGATCATCAGTTGTTTACAATGAAAAACTGTTTCGGGAATTTAAATAAATGGATTTTGCAAGGTTATGCTGTTTAAAGTGAACAATGTGTGCTGAAAAAAAAAACTGATCCCAAATCAACACTTTCACTTAAAATGTTTCCATTGTAACTTTATGATCAGAATAGAATTTAAAAATGAAAATAAAAAAATATGTAATTAAGTATTTCATTTGTAAACATTTATGAACACAAAAACACAAAAGATAGAAAACCTAATACCCCTAAACTAATTCTAACAGAAGTGTAAATTATTACCTTTGACAAGTGGCAGAGCACAGTCATAGAGTTCCATGACAACTCCGTTAAGAACACCCATCATTGGCTCAATGTCAAGCAACACCAGAATGATTGGCTGAAAGGACAAAGCAAAAGAACTTTAGAATAAACTAGATGACCCGTTGATCCAACATTGGTACATTCTACATTAGATAAATAGAAAAAAAATAAATAAACGGTTAGTCAGGTTTAATGTTTTCAACAACTGTAACAAAATTTATAGACAAAACATCCATCTTTTGACATGTGCCATTTTCGCAAAGCCATGCGGTAGACTGCTTAAGACATGGAGGAGATCAGTTGATGACTACATTATCCTGACAGGCGACACAAGCAAAATGGCAACATACAGGAGAAGTTAGAAGAAATTCACAGAAAATCTACCCTCGTACAAGACAAAAAAAATGAAAATAATATAAAAGGATTTTAAAATACATTGTGATATCATAATAGACTATCCCTCCCTATTCTGTCTTAATTTACATCATTCCATTTCTCTTACTTATCATTTGTCTTTTATTTAGCTTTCCTCCCACCGTCTAAAATACTCATGTGCATATGAAATGTGCATGGGGACAAGCAAGCTAACACGACAAACATTCTCAGAGTTTTAGTAGTATATAAATTAATGGGTACTTCTCCAAATTAGGACCCGAGCTAACTTTGACCTTGTCGTTAAGGTTAGGGTAAAAGTTAGCTCGGGTCCTAATCTAAAGAAGTACCGATTAATGGTACCTGATCTTCCTGCAGGGTTACATTCCAGACAAAACCGTGAATAGCGAAAATCCGCAAATAGATTTTGATATCTCTAAGTTCATTAAAAATCAAGGATTTTTACATTAGCATGTGTTTTTTGCATGAAAACCAACAAATTAGCATAGATTAGCCCTTTCTGCTTGCAAGTTAGATGATTTTTTTTTATATTTCCGATTCGTATAAAGTTTGCAAAAATTTGGAATACCAATGCTTTTGTATGAGCCACATTTAATATGAATCCTACAGAATAATTAGCGTTTTTGAGTGTTTTTGTCATATTGACCGTAGTTGGACTAAAATGATTATCATATGTTCTACCAAATTTATGACAAAAATGCTAAGTCAATGCTTATGCTGAAAAATCCGCAAATTTTTTTAAACGCGAATAGCGGGATTCACTGTATAAAGATTAATGGGACCGGATCTTCCTGCAGTTAATTTTTTTTTTTAAATAGCATTCGGCACTATTTCAAAACACCTTATTCTTGCATATAACCATTAAATTCAATGTTTTTCAACAATTTTATTTTCTAAATACCATGACTGTTATGCTAGTTGGAGACTATTCAACAGGGTTGCTTATTGTTGACATCTATTTTTAACACCTATTTTTAACACGCTCTTTCAAATATTTAAAGATGGACGTTCTATGCTGATGATGCATCATTGTCATGACGGAATTCTTTTTATCTCCATGCAAATAAATTTGCGGAAAAAGAAAATTACCAACTTTGAAAAATTTGTATTTCTCATCTTATTATCAGTCGTTTTTATTTTGGAAACTGATTCGACCAGGATTTTTTTTTTTTTGTGTGATCCACAAAATTTCATTTCCTCGACTCTGGTAGGTTAGTGCTTTTTATTATTATTATTATTTCTTACTCAATAGGTATTCTCATATGAGTCGTTAGCAGCGATTGCTCACTGACAAAAACAGTCGGTGTTCCCTGGAGTCTGAGTGACAAGTCTCTCCAGATTTCTAGTACTCTACTTCTGTTGATCACCATTGCAACCCACTGTGTTTTTGCTACAGCTGTTTACCATTAGGTTTTCGTTGATAACAGGCAATGGCTATCTCTGGAATTTGAGTGATAATAAGCCTCTTCAGGATTCCAGTACTCTCCATGCCCTTCCGGTCGAGGTTTGGATGGTGCTATCCCTCCTCATTCGTTCCATCCTCCCAGACCTTTCTTGGTCATTTTCTGTGGTACCAACAAATGACAGTGCCTCTTGGGTTCATCTTAGTATGTTCCATCTATATTTCTAGCTGTGTTTACGGTGTGCTGTCTATTTCAACTTACTTGTGATGTGTCAGCGTCACCTGGATATGTGGATTGGTTTCTGCACTCTAAGATTTTTTCTTACTATTTCGGCTGTTTTCATCAGTGCCATGATTTATGTGGTGTCAATCCTTCCCTTTGATTCCAATTTTCCCTAGTCTTTTTTGGAACTCACGCCCGACTGTAGCGCAATTACAGATCCATAATAAGATGGATCTGCAATGTGAAATCTGACCAAAACCAACACATTAGATCAGAGGATTTTCTAAAAGTACTATATTTGCCCAGCATAGAGGTTATCCTAAGGACGAATTGGTTACACTGGTACAGTCATGTAGAACTTTCATCTCCTGGATAAATCGTAAAAGCATTGATGCCTTGAATTACAGGAAGGTTGGCCAGCCAATGAACGCTTGGAAGCAAGTGATTAGACAGAGTGGAATTTGGAGACAGTTGACCCATTAGAACTTGAGAGTGAGCTTGTGAAATATCAGAAAATATCTGATCGTGAACAAAGAAAAAGTGACGTTAAATGAAGATAAGTTTCTGGTGTTTCTATCATTATTGATATCACGGTAGTTTTCGTGTTCAATATTACCTTCAGCTCTCTGACAAGTTCAATAGTTTTTCCATCTCTTTCAACTTCACCTTTTCATGGTAAAATCTATTTGGCAGGTTTTTTCTTCCTAGTTAACTATTATCATGTCCAGTCTTCTTGCTTGAATGAGTTTGCCCATTTGTATTTCCATGAACAAGAGGATTCTATGCCCTTCGTTTTCCAAAACTGGCTCAGGTTTCTGCCTGTACCATTTTGTTTGTATATTCAAAGTGCAGTAATTTGCACAATTCCCAGTGGACTACCTTTCCAACCCAGTCATGTCTTATATTCGTTTTGGGTTAGCTTGTTGTCTTCACTTATGCGGTTTACTGTTTTGTCTTTGTCCAGAGTCTACATTTGTTGTTTTCCCGGGTCTTGTCTATCTTGATTTTTACATAGTTTATTCTGATTGCTTTGTTTTATGCGGCTGTCAATAACAACTCCATTTCTTTTTTTCAGATGTGCTTCCTGTAGTCATGTCCATGTTTCTTTGTTCCCTAAAATCCCACTCAATCTGAAAATTTCCTTTGTAGAAAAAGATATAGTTAAGTTTCGGAATTTTTGAGATGAGAGTTTGGATTATTCGAACTAGTGTTCTCATCTTGGATGTTATTCTCACAACGTTTCGGCCGATGTAAGCTCTGACCTTCTTTACTTGCATCTTGTTGAACTCTAGAATTTGTACAAGAATAGGTTAAAGGCTCCTAAAATTTATACTAGAATTGTCCGCAAGGGACCCGGGACCCATGGTGTAACAGATAAAAGTACTAAGTAATAATCAGTTCTAAGTGAGTCTTCTGTACAGATTCCTTAATTTGACTTACTTTTGCCTGATACGTAAGTATATCAAAGCGGTTTCCCCGTTAATTTATTTGGAACTGCCACAGGTCTTTTGCGCCGTCTTAGTGCTCAAATCTGCCACAGGTCTTTTGCACCGTCTTAGTGCTCAAATCTGCCACAGGTCTTTTGCGCCATGTTAGTGCTACATATCTGTCATAGGTTTTTTGAGCCATGTTAGTGTTACATATCTGCCATAGATTTTGAGCCATGTTAGTGTTACATATCTGCCATAGATTTTGAGCCATGTTAGTGTTACATATCTGCCATAGATTTTGAGCCATGTTAGTGTTACATATCTGCCATAGATTTTGAGCCATGTTAGTGTTACATATCTGCCATAGATTTTGAGCCATGTTAGTGTTACATATCTGCCATAGATTTTGAGCCATGTTAGTGTTACATATCTGCCATAGATTTTGAGCCATGTTAGTGTTACATATCTGCCATAGATTTTGAGCCATGTTAGTGTTACATATCTGCCATAGATTTTGAGCCATGTTAGTGTTACATATCTGCCATAGATTTTGAGCCATGTTAGTGTTACATATCTGCCATAGATTTTGAGCCATGTTAGTGTTACATATCTGCCATAGATTTTGAGCCATGTTAGTGTTACATATCTGCCATAGATTTTGAGCCATGTTAGTGTTACATATCTGCCATAGATTTTGAGCCATGTTAGTGTTACATATCTGCCATAGATTTTGAGCCATGTTAGTGTTACATATCTGCCATAGATTTTGAGCCATGTTAGTGTTACATATCTGCCATAGATTTTGAGCCATATTAGTGTTACATATCTGCCATAGATTTTGAGTCATGTTAGTGTTACATATCTGCCATAGATTTTGAGCCATGTTAGTGTTACATATCTGCCATAGATTTTGAGCCATGTTAGTGTTACATATCTGCCATAGATTTTGAGCCATGTTAGTGTTACATATCTGCCATAGATTTTGAGCCATGTTAGTGTTACATATCTGCCATAGATTTTGAGCCATGTTAGTGTTACATATCTGCCATAGATTTTGAGCCATATTAGTGTTACATATCTGCCATAGATTTGGAGCCATATTAGTGTTACATATCTGCCATAGATTTGGAGCCATGTTAGTGCTACATATCTGCCACAGGCAAATGCGAGTGATGATTTATTTCTAGAATTTGATTCAAGACAAAACCAAAAAAATAGTTTGGTTTCAAATGATATTGTCAATGCAAATAAATTTTAACTTTAAAAAGTGGAGCATTAGAAAAGATGCAATTTAATCAGCAAAGGGAAAACATCGAAAACGGACGTCCACCATTACATCCAAATGGAAGCTGTACTGACATTTTATGTTCGAGTTCTATCGCAGCTATTGTTTTACTTGGGGAAACGGTATGAACCCAGCTATGGATCAGACAGTAGGATAAACTAAACTGTCAAGACTTGGTTGGGCCACTAATCTAGGAGAAGGAAACCTAGTGAATGCTCAAGATTCACATTGCAAAGAATCTCCAACTTGTGCAGAATAATGGTTACGCCACAAAATAATTTACAAATGAACACATGGATGCGTGTTGAACTCTGAAACTGGACGAAGAAGATATGTTTCAAAAGCAAGAGAAAAAAAAAATTACGCAGTTGATGTACATACCTGGTCCTTTCCAAAAACATCTCCTTTGGCCACAGAGAAAAGTAAAGAATAAGCAATTTGACCAGCAGCCCCAGTAACCAATACTTTGATAGGATCAGACTGAAAAATAAAAATAATTTACATTGAAATATTTAAAGCTATTACAAAAAAAAACGTACAAAAAGAAAAGAAAAAATACTGACACTCAGATCTAACTTTTCGGATTAAGTAATTTCGATGTTCAGTTTTGACTAGAAAAAAAAAATTTTTTTCTTAATTTTTAACAAAGAATCGGTGTCAGCAATTTTTGCAGGAGTTTAAAGTCGGACACATTTTTGGGGGGAAACCGACTCCAGGAGGTAGGGTGAGTTGGCTTAATCAGTTTGAGATCTCATAAATTCTGATAGAATGATACAAAATTTGCATCTCTCGAGATGCTCACGATGGATGCAATTCCTTTTAAATGATGTCTTACCATTCTGGACAGACTTCCTTCACAAAAAATGATCAAGCAGTAACTTCTCTCAGCCATTAACTTTGATATTTGCTTTCAAAGTATTTTATGTAACTCATTTTGAGTGTGTGTGGTACACCCTTCCCTTTAGCTAACACTTCATATAAAAGTTGTTTAAGACACACACAAGATGGCTGCAAACTCATGTTCGAACATTGCCATTGTATAACCATTTGCCACTGTGTCATGAAAATACAGCAAGATCTGCACATGAAGCTTTAAGTCAGGAAAGGCTTTGCACAATAAGAATCCAATCTAAACGACCGCCACCCTGACCCAAAAAGAGCAAATCTACATCATTGAAAGCAACAATAGACGCAATTGTTATATCAAAGTTTGACCTGCCTTGATGAAGAGGGAATCTCCTAGTGGTTTACCTCACCCTTAGTCACCAATCTAAGCATTTCTATGTCCCATACATACATGCGGCCAATTGACTATGGAGTAAACAGCTTTTTGCTGCATATGAAGAGGGTTTTTTTTTTTTTGTACCAGTGAGTTACTGCTTATCAAGGCCCAAAGGCCATTCAAGGATAAGGGTTAATAAGTTTTTCAGACGGACTTCGAGACAAACATATTGAGGATTGGAGATGGTTGAAACTGGTCAGAATTTAATTATTTAAAAGAATGGCTCAACAAGAATTTGTTAACATAGGACTTGAAAACGACCATGTTGTAATCAGCTGGGAAGCAGCCCCGTGCTATTGTGCTCCACAGATGTGTAGTTCTTGGAAAGAAACTCTGCTCATGGAAGTTCCGTTTAGCTCCAGGTACAAAGAAAATTATTTACAGTGGTTGTAGCTAGACGAGTTTTTGCTGTGAATGTTTCACAGGGTGGGGGCAGAGATTGGAGCTCAGTCGAGCACCTACTATGAAAATAATGATAGAGTAGAGAGAGACTAGCAATGTCTCTTCTGTGAGAAAGAGGCTGAAGAGCACATCTCACTAGATTTCGAAGTCGATTTTTTTAGGGCAAGAAAAAGCATTCTTAGCTGCACCTCCCCAGATGTGGCAATAGTACTCCATCTTAGGACGTATCTGGCTCTTATACAGGTAGATGATTGCGTCAGGATTAATATATTTTCTGGAGCAGTAGAATGATTCAACCATTTTTCCAGCAACCTTAGCAACAGATTTGATGTAAGTTTTTTTAGTTTTTTATTTTATTTCAGGAGTGATTCAACAATGTAAATTTTATCACTGTCCAAATGTGGAACACATTAAAAATTTGTATTTTTAAAAAAAGTGGGGGGGGGGGGGGGGGAGCAGTGATAAACGTTGGTATTTATTTCTCCTGGCCAGTCTAGTTGAATGGGGACATAAATAGATGGTAAAATTTAATGCTACCAAGACAAAGCTCCTTTCCTTTAACAACTACAAGAAACTTTTCAACCACTCATTGCCATGGCTAATAATACTACCCGAAAGTCCAATGTTAAAACTCCTCGGCCTAACATTCACAAGTAACATGAATTAGAATAAATACATAGAAGACATTGCCAAGGCTGCTGCAAAGAAAATGGGCTCGCTCTACCGTGCTAAGAACGCTTATCACACCTGCCAGTATCATATATCTACAAGGCCACCATCCGTCCATCCGGGCTGGTGCACACTCCATTAGCCTCTCCCTCTTAGACAAGCCACCACCCCCATCTCTAATAGGCATCTCACTATCTACCAAACTCCAGCCCCATCGTCGCATCCTTGTGCTTGTTTTACAAGTACTTAAATGGGATGTGCTCCGACGAACTTGCTGCACTGGTGCTCCTCTCGACGTAAATACATCCAACAATCAGCTAAATCACATCTATTCACTGTGGAGGTCTCCGGATGCCAGAGTGCTTTTCTCAAACTACCAACCTTTGGAACTCCTTTCCTGCTCCCTGTTTCCCTGACTGTACAGACATGCAGAAATTTAGATGTAATGTAACCAAACACCTCGCTGAACAACTCACTTACAAAAATCTGGCCCTTACATCTTAGTGGCTATATGCCTTGTTTGGAGTTAGTTAAAGTAATAATAAAAAAAAGAGCAACCCTAATGAGATTGTTTAGTCACACGATGACAAATCAGACTATATGGCGTAGTAAATTCTACTGGACCTTTAGGGTTCGCAGATCAGACAAAGTGAAACTTCTATACTTTCCCCTGCTACCTGTTGAGTAGACACTCCGAGCACAGCTGTCATCACGTGACTACATACAGTGCACCAAAGAAAAAAACTACTAGCACCCAACATGTATCCTGTAGCAGAAAAAATTAATCTTCCACCTCTTCTTTCTCTACTTCGTTATCTTCTTCTTTCTCTTCTTCTTTCTCTTCTTCTTTCCACGTCGTCCCTCGTAGACTACACTCTCAGCCTTCTGCCGTCTTGCCTCCAGCGACCCGTTTTTATATCAAACTGGACTCTCGTCTCCGCGAGAGAACACGAGATTTCACGGGATTACCTGGCGATATTAAGCCTAGGACGCCATCTTGCCGCTCTTTGGGCGGTCCAGCCTTGCAGAGCGCGCATCGAGACCGTTTGCCAGGTAATCCCATGTTTTCACAATTTATAACACACTCCCCCCTGATCTCATTATCACAGAAAGAGCAGGGAGGCCGTGTCCTTTTTCTTCGAGTGCTTCTTCGGGGAGGGGGATTCGGGGCCTCATCGTCATCCGTGCTGTCTTCCGTGGCAGGAAGGTCAGCGAACCTGAGGCTGCGCATCGCAGCATCACTGTCCGGGCTTTCATCAGCAGTAGGAGGGTCAGTACATTCAAGGCTATCACTCTCAGTGTCGCTGCGCGATGAAGCCGTCATGAACCAGAATGATGGTTCGCTGGTCACGGATTCAATGTCATTATCCTCGTTAAATGGCAGCTGCGTTTGGAATACCGATCTTAAGTCTTTAATGTGACGGGGTACTCCATCAACTCGCACCGCCTGCGGGCTGATCACTTCAGTGACACGACCGGTTCCGTAACGAGTCGTGCACTGGCCTCGGGGTTTTTTAACCCAAACGACATCTCCTTTTTTCATTTTCTCCTGTGGAGGTTCTGGTTCGGGCAGTAAGCTGCTCTCCAAACCTCTCGCCCTGACATGGTATGTATGTAGCGCATTAGCTGGCGCGGTGGAGGGTGAAGTATCGTCCTTAGGGGTGACGTTATACCAATAGACTGCTTCAGCCACCGTACACCCCTTCCGCGCTGCGATGGTCTTGATAGTCCTATGGTTGCGCTCAATAATTCCGTTCCCACTGGGCACATGGGCACACCGAAAACGCAGACGGACACCCCAGCCATCTACAAACTGTTTGAACGGTGCACTAACAAAAGCGGGGCCATTGTCGGTCAATATCTCAGAAGGAGGGCCACGCTCAAGGAACACACTTTCCAACTCATGGACAATGGCAGCCGTATCCTGCCGGCGAAGGGACCGCCACAATGCAAATCGGGACGGTCCGCAGTCAATAAGGGTCAAGAAATTCCCCCCGTTGTAGTGAGTTATGTCCATCGCAATCCTATCCCAGTTATACTTCACACCGAGTGTGCCCTTCTTCCACCGGACAGGTGCTGGGTCGATCGATTGGCAGGTGTTGCAACTTCTCACAACAGATTTCACAGCCCTCCGTGACACAAAGGGGTCAACCAACCTGGCGAAGTAAAAGGTTCGGTTTACACCAGGGTGCCCGCTTTGGCAATGGACATCAGCGATACGCTCTGGGCTGAGTCTACGTCCCACCGCAGCACAATTTACAGGTGCTGGTTCGTTCACTTCTTTCTGCAGGTCCAGCCAACGGCGAGGCACTCTGGTCAATCGATCCGCTCGATTCAAACAGGACTGCACCAGTGTCACATCTATGACCAAGTTGTATTCATTGATGGTTTCGGTTAGGGTAGCAAGCCGCCTCCGGATTAACATTTCGGCCGATGCCTTCGTTGTCAGCCGTGCTTTTCCGTTCAAGGCATCGGTCATCCACCGATGCACACACGTGGAATCCGTGATAACGTGGAGGACGCTAGCCTGCCACTGAAGCGCTAGATTGACTCCTTTCAGTGTAGCATCGAGTTCAGCTAGGTTTATGTGCTTAGCGTCATTCTCTGGCCGGAGCCAGCAGGCATCTTCTACTATACTTCCGTTGACTGCCAGAGCAACGCCAAGGGCAAGTGAGCTGGCGTCCACCCAAACTGTAAACTCACTCCCATCGACGCACCAGCTCCCTCGTACAGGGTCATCATTGGTCACTCTGGCCACAGCTTCCACCAGCATGCTTCGCAGGGAAGGATCACGCACCTCATCGTCCCATCCTGTTGACAAAGAAGTTGCCCGTCGCTTTATAGCCGCCACAGCCACTCGGAGCCACCCACACACAGGGAAGTGACCCACCAGTTTTCCACACACGGAAAACGTGCTCCGACGTGTGATGGTAGATGGGATTTCCGGGATTTCACCGCCCCTTCCCCATTGGAGGCCATCTGCACTTCCGCTCACCTGCAGCCCGAGCACTTTCGCCCCATCCTGCAGCAGCTCCGGTTCCTTGCACGACAACCCGAAGTGCTCAAAGTGTTCTTTGACCGCCTGGGCAGACAGCAGGCTCTCATTGACAAAAATGTCGTCTATATAAGACGATGTCGCCTGTTGCACAGCTTTATCCTGACGCCGGATCGCCCGCATGATCGCCGTCATGATGCCCGGGGCTACATTCAAGCCGAACCCCAGCCTGGTCAAGCAATAGCGAGTTCCTTTGATTACCACCGTCTGGAATGGCCACAGCGATTTCTCAACACGTATTTGTAGGTAAGCTCTTCGCAAGTCCAGTATGGCCGCTTCCGCACCCTGCCGTCGCCACTCTCGCAGTTTATGAGCACAAACGTCAGCCCCCGAAGTGTACGGGTCAACGTGTTCATTGAGTTCCCGGTAATCAAGAACAGGTCGAACTTTCTGCTTGTTCTCTTGTCTGATAGCCATCAGGGGAATTAGCCCCCGCGGGGGCCCGAGCTCATCCTCTGGGTATGGAATTAACCAGCCGTTATCCAGCCACACTTGAAGTTCTGCCTCGTACTGCCCCCTAAGCCATGCAGGAGGGGGATACTCTGTCAGCCGATTCCGCAAAGACACTGGTGGCTGGTCGCCTGCCCACTTCCAGGACGCTGTCCATGTGTTTGTGCCCTTGTCATATTCTGCGTGGAAATCGGGTTCGTCAAGAGTGATTGCTGCACACATTTGTTTGTCTGGTCGAGGGAATCTCACATCACCGACGCTGTTTACAGTAATTCCGCCTAGCTGTGTAATAGTGTCCATTCCAAGGAGAAGGTCATATCCGAGCAGCTCCCCATCGACCACCAACACCGTCACAGCCACCGGGGGGCCATTGTCAATGCTGATATGAACAACACTGGATCCACAACACACTAATGAGCCTTTGCCGACAGTCAGGACGGGGATCTGTCGTTTCTTCCATGTGGTGCAACATTCCTTTCGAAGGAGGGTTTGGGTACAGCCGGTGTCAACCAGCGCTGAACGTTTACACCCATCAACTTGAACTGTCACTGCAGGAAGCGCTTTGTTCAATGCCGCTTTGGGGAGGGTGCTAGCGCTGCGGCGTCCTCCCCTTGCCCGTTTCCCGGACAATTCCGTGCTATGTGGCCTGGCTTATTGCATTGGTAACACCGTATTACTTTTCGTGCTCCATAATTTGGGGTGCGCCTTGTGCCGCCTCTGCAGTCTCTGGAGAAGTGGTTGGGGCCACCACATGTATAGCATCGTAGGCCCTCTGCTGGCGAGTCCAAGGTGTCAACCGCTGCAGAGACCAGTTCTCGATCGTCCTTCAAGATGTTTCGTGCTCTCGCCAACAACTCCACCAATTCAATCTCTGTGAGTCTCAATGATGCTCGCAGCAGTCGGCTTGCATCGTCCGGAAGTCCAGACAAAAAGGCGCATGCCAATATGCGGTCACTCGCACCGCCGAAGGGAGCAGCAAGCTTTTTCAAGTCGGCCATGTAGACGTCCACTGTCTCCCCCGGCCCAAGCCGGCGTTCGGAAAATTGCCTCCAGGCAACAAAAGGATCTGCACCAAATGCCCCGTGCAGCGCCTGTGCAATCTGCTCCATGGTCGCATCATTACTGAGCTGCTGGTACACGGCGTAAGCCCCCTTAGTGAGTCTCAATGGGATGACCATAGCTGGGTCTTTAATTTTGCACAACCGGCAAACACGCTCGGCCTTCTCCAGCCATTCGACCACCGATGGACCAGCAGGAGAGCCGTCGAATTCCGGAATCAATCTGATGTCGAATTTTTCCATAACAATGCCGAAAATAGCTTGTAGCAGAAAAAATTAATCTTCCACCTCTTCTTTCTCTACTTCGTTATCTTCTTCTTTCTCTTCTTCTTCTTCTTTCTCTTCTTCTTTCTCTTCTTCTTTCCACGTCGTCCCTCGTAGACTACGCTCTCAGCCTTCTGCCGTCTTGCCTCCAGCGACCCGTTTTTATATCAAACTGGACTCTCGTCTCCGCGAGAGAACACGAGATTTCACGGGATTACCTGGCGATATTAAGCCTAGGACGCCATCTTGCCGCTCTTTGGGCGGTCCAGCCCTGCAGAGCGCGCATCGAGACCGTTTGCCAGGTAATCCCATGTTTTCACAATTTATAACACATATCCACTCTACTTAATTGCTTTCCACAAAAAGACAATTCACAGTTCTTACTTCTGGCCACAAGTGTATGCATTAAATAAATTGTTTGTTCATAGAAAAGGCTTTTTTTCCCCTTTCTTCAGCAATCCTTTTCTGAGAAATTATTAAAGGAGAAAGTTTTGAAATTCACATGAACATACACTCCTAGGAAGATCTCAACCATTCCAGTAAGTATAAGAGAATCCAAGCTCATGAAAAAAAATTTGAAAAACTACCTGACGAATATACCCGGTGAACCAAGCACAAGAGATACAAACAATTGCGCTTAAAGGGACAATTAGAATCTTAAAAAGATCTCTCGGTTAGAGTCTCTGAAATAGCGAGTTAATGTCTGGCATCCAGTAGGATGCCCCATCCCGAGCAAAAACAAAAAGATAAGAAAATTGAAAAAAATAAAAAAATTTCACGTGAATTCATTTCCCTACTAACACTTATATGCATTTGAAGAAAATGTTCTTGGACACCACATCTTCAATTGCGCTAAGAAAAGGGGGTGGGGCATCAATTTTGCCAGTCATATCTTTTCAGGGAAAGGCAAACGGGAGATTTTGTCAATTACTGTAAGTAAACAATTGTAACCACGTATAGATGATGGTAAAGGTCCTTTTTAGTCTATATTCAGTCGTTGGAATGGCTTTTACGAGTGTCTCTTTGCCACTGGTCATGAATTTAGGTTTCAAATACTGGCAGGACGTACAGGAATTTGTTACACTTTATTTGGTCTAAGGAGAATGGAAGGTTTCTTGCTCTGTGACACAATTGAATATGTAAGTTATGAAGATCAGGCAACATGAGAGATGCGAGAGAATGCATCGGCAACAGTATTTTCGGTTCTCAGGCGATAAGTAATGCTGAACTTAAATTGGGAGAGTTTGATGCGCCAGCGGCATATTTTATCTTAGATTTCCTCGTGTTGTCAAACATGAAACTAATGCTCTTTTGATCGGTTATAACTTTGAAGTCTTGGCCGAGTAAGTGACGCCACTTTCGTAGAGCCTCAACATGGAAGCAGTCTACTTTTCAATGGCATGTTTGATTTCGTTAGAGTTTAGAATGCCTGAAAAAAATTCAACGGCACGACTTTCTTGATTTAAAGTTGCTGCGATACAGTAATGGTTGGCATCAGTTTCCAACTTCAAATTCGTTATTAGGATCAACGTTTACTAGAGTAGCATCTTTTAAATTGTTTTTCAGTGTTTGACTTCAACTGTGATTCAATGGAAATTTTTTTGTCTGAGAAGTTTTTAATAAATTTGCTGTAATAGGAAAATATACCAATTATCTACCTTTGAGATTTCAAATTAGAGGTTGATGGCATTTCAATGGTTTCAGTTGATTGTAGTTCTGCTTTTTTTCAGAAACAAGTCAGCCATTTTAATCTTGTTAATCGTTGAAAAAAAATAATGAATTCCTTTGTGACCCTTCGAAATTTTTAAAGAATTTTGAAGCATTTAAACTGTCGAACAGAAAATATTGCAAACTAACTTTTTTTAGTAGGATTTATTTTTAATAGAATTTTTAAAGTTAAATTTAATTATTATAGCATAGTTTGGTCATAAAACTATTAATTGAACGAAATCATAAAACTATAACGACTTTAATGTCATGTTTTAAACTTTCAATCCACGCTAAGACTTTTAAGCAAGCTTCAATTTCTCTTCGACAGTTTAAATGCTTTCAAATTCTTTTCAAATTTTGAAGGATCACAAAATAATTCATTTTTTTTTTTTTTAATTTTTTTTTTTTTAACTATTAACAAGATTAAAATGGTTGACTTGTTTCTGAAGAAATGGAAACGCATTCTGACGGATTTAAATTTTAATTATTTTTTTAAAATGGAGGTTTTTAATAAGTTTGTTTTATTTTATGCCATTGCATTTATCTTTCAATAAATATTCGATTAATTGTAAATATATATATATATATACATACTAGCTGCACTTTATATGGAAAACATCCTCTTTCTCTTAGCATTCTCCGAAGTGAGCTTCGAGAAATGCCAAGTTTTTTTGATCTCCTCCTTGTGGATGCGGATGCATCCTCCTCCAAACTTCTCTCCAATTCCTCGAAAATTTGAGCTGTTCGTACAGTACGAGGCCTACCACTTCTCGCCATGTCGGATATTCCTTGTTGGTCCCTAAAACGAGCAATAATTCCTCGGATTGCTTTTGCCGAAGGAGAGTTTCTGGTGTTGTAATGACGCCGATAGATGAGTTGAGTCTCCGAAATCGACTCATTGGATTTAAAGTACCACTCTATTATGAGGATACGTTCCTTAGGGCTAATACGGCTCATGCTTGCTTCGGAAGGGGTCCTTTACTTATTCTAAAAAAAAAAAAAATCAATAAATAAAAAAGTTGTGAATTTTAAAAAATAGGACCCTTATTTTGGCCCATTTTATATATATATTACGTGTAAATCACACAGAGGCGAGAAACAGACGAGGTCATACAATTTTAGAGAGATGGAGATTACCAAGAAATTCGTTCAGCTATCAGCTTTTTGTTAATGTTGGAGATTTATATACAAACACCACCTGTACAGATAAACTAAACATTGTAAGTAGCAACTATGAAATTAAAACTCAAGTTGGCATTCATTGAAATTTTACTTTTGATTTTAAAAATGTGTTAATTTGAAAACAGTCCCTATTTACTTGCCTCCCCGCGAGGACAGAGTTAGACACAAGGTCGATTAGTCAATAATCGTGTTTTAATAAAATTCATGTTCTTTGATACGACGGGGGCGCACGAGCAAGAATACTATGGATCCGAGTGGCAGCACTTTTTATACCCGCTGCCAGGCATTTGGCTCACGTGACTCAATCGCAGTCATTTAAAAATAGAGAATCGTCTTCATTATTAAAAATAAGCATAATTGTAATTTTATTCCCCTCCCCCAAATACAATTTTTTTTTCGGTTTATTTTTATTTTGTTACTTTTCAAAATAGAATTAACGTTGATAGATTTTTCGCACATTCTTAAGTCTTCTATAGATTTAAATATATTGTACTTTTCGGTGTTTTATTGCCCCCTTCCCCATACAATATTTTTCTTTTCGGTTCATTTTTATTTTGTTACTTCTCAAAATAGATCCGCCACTGCTAGGCATTTGGCTCACGTGACTCAATCGTAATCATTTAAAAATAGAGAATCGTCTTCATTATTAAAAATAAGCATATAATTGTCATTTTAGAAAGATTAAGTATAACATAAAAGATACTAACAAAAATTGTAGGGGGGGGGGAGGGCAATAAAATGACAATTATATGCTTATTTTTAATAATGAAGACAATTCTCTATTTTTTAAATGATTGCAATGTAGTCACGCGAGCCAAATTCCTGGCGGTGGGGTGTGGCGGGTATAAAAACTGCCACCTGGATCTGAGTTTTGCCATAATACTTGACTGACAGTTGTGAACCCTTATTTCAAGATTTTTTTTTCTTTTTACTAACAAGTCACTGCTAATCAAGGCTCAAAGGCTACTCGAGGATAAGGGTTAATGAGTGGCAGGTGGACGGTGAGACAAGCACCTTGAGGATTGGAGATAATTGTTGAAAATGAAAAGATTTTGATTATTTAAAAGGGCGACTAAACAAAATTTTTTTAACATTGTACTTGAAAACCGTGTTGTAGTCAGCTGGGAAGCAGCCTTGTGGTGCTGTGTTCCACAGGTAGTTCGTGGAAAGAAACTGCTTATGGAACTCCCATTTAGCTTCAGATACTGGTACACAGGAAGAAAGGAAAATTACTTACAGTGGTTGTAGTTAGACGAGTTTTTGCTATTAATGTTTTACATGTGGGGGCATAGATTGGAGCTCAGTTGAGAACCTACCATGAAAATAACGATAGAGCAGAGAAAGACTAGCAATGTCTCTTCTGTGAGAAATAGGCTGTAGGGAATGGTAGATACAATTAATTTCGAATCGAAAGGCTTCAAAATCTATTTTAAATTTTACACATTGTGCAGGTCATTTATAATATAATTATTAACAGATTTAAAAAGAAGAAGAAAATGATAGGCATCTATATTACTTCATGACTGAGCGAAATTCTGAAGTAAAGCCTTTAAACTGTCGATTAGAACGTAATGTGTGATTTGAATTAAAGTTTATATCGGCAAAAGTACTATCGCGGTTCATTATTGCTCCTAAAGCAAAAAAGGGAAAACATTTTCTGCTGCGCACCTGTCGTATCAAAGAACCATTTATTTATTCGCCCTTTAGAACGAATATAAAAACTTCTTCCGTCCTTAAAAACTAAAGGTGAAGGTTAGTCTCGGCCACAAAAAAACTATTTTTAGCATTCGTCTCGGATTACAAAGAAAAAGACACTTAGGTTCTTTTTTGGAATAGTGGCTCGTCTGACAATGCAGTTTTCTCTTGGTTTAGGAGCACAAATAAACCATAATACTAGACTTCTGTCTATAAAGTGTAATTCTAACTAGAAATTACTTTCGAATCGAATTGATAGTTTATTCAGAATGCATATTCCTTTTTGAGTGGTGGTGTATTAGTGTGTGTGTGGGGGGGGGCACACACACACTAATACATCACAACTTTGTCTAACTTTTTCTTTTTTTCGAATAGATTTTAAAATCATTGTGAAGCCTTTAAATTGGCAGATGATGATTTTGAGTGAGATATGTTTCTACAAAGTCCAGGGTCATTCTCTCATATATTACACTTCGTTCTTTGAAACACGGAGTAGGATTGGTCTCGGTGGCCATGCCCCCACCCTCCCTTTTAATTCGAGAGTTGGATTTCCCCTTCCCTCAAATCGACCTTGGGGTCACATCGACTCTCCGTGGAAAGAGAAGGGTAAATATTATATAGGCCAAAGTCAAGTTCGTTTAAAAACGAAAAAAAACAAAACTTTCGAGGGTGCTTTTTTATTTTTAATCTACGTTCAAGGTGCATAAAAAAGACTTATTTCGTTATTTTCTCCCCCCCCCCCGTGAGTAAACCCAAAATGAAATATAAAATTTATTTTTTTAATAAAACAAGAAAAATCTGAAATTCCGATAAGCATCCGCCGTCGCACTTTTTTTTAATTAAAAACAAAAAAAAATCTGATGTGATCCAATTCAAGAGAAATTTTTGTAAAGCCATAAAGTACAATAAACATCACGTTTTATTTCCAATTAGTTGTATCTACCCGACGTTGTCCATTTTTGTTTTGCCTTTTTTTTTTTAATAGGTTTTTGAAGGTTAAATTTAATTATGGCGTTATCGTTTGTTCATTAAATTATTAATTGGGTCAAATTGTTATAAAACTAAAATTTTGTTATGGTATTGTAACATTACCACAATGTTTTAATGTCTATTTATAAAATGATTGGATGTAAACAGCTTCCAAAACTTCCAATCTTTTAATTAAATGAGGATTTGCTAAGAATTAAACCAGTTTAAAGGCTTCTACATTCCTTTCAAATTTCTCAGGGTCACGAATTCATTTTATTTTCAACCATATATGCATGTTTTCAAAAAAAACAAACGAAATGCACTATGGTGAATTTAATTTCGTAATTAAATAGGATTTTATTGCATTTGTCATTTAATAAACAATCGATTGATCTATAATAAAGTAATAGTAAATAAAAAATGTGTAAGTCACGTAGAAACAAGAAACACATACACGAGAAAACGTTTTGGCAAATTGAAAATTAATATTAAGATTTGTAATTCACAAAAAGAAAAAAAAGAAACATCAGTTTTTCCTTTGTCGTAAATCTGACTGAAGTTCGAGCACTCAATTTTTTTAATACAAAAAAAAGGTGCTTATGCTTATCAACCCTGACATGTTAGACCGCTCTTAAAAATAAAATAGCTAAAGAAATGTATAAACTTTGCTATGTACTTACGTGGTAGATGAAAAAAAGACTGTACACCAAAAATTATGCAAATTCATCCAGTATTTATTTAATTATAAATAAAAAAACGATTTTATCACTCGGTAGATATTTCCACCATTTTTCAGTGGTCAAGGACGATAACTCATATTTTCACGATTTCGGGGTTTGGGGTCTCCATTGTTTACAAAAATGTCAAAAATGTACGTAAAATCATTTTTTTTCTTTTTCTTATAATTTAATAAATACTGGATGAATTT
Source organism: Sepiola atlantica (assembly GCA_963556195.1). Lineage (NCBI taxonomy): Eukaryota > Metazoa > Mollusca > Cephalopoda > Sepiida > Sepiolidae > Sepiola > Sepiola atlantica. Next base: position 53,797,796 of record OY744525.1, read on the forward strand.
GCGTAATTTTTTCTGCACAATCTTATTTTCAGCTAACACGTAAGTACATAATAAAGTTTATACATTCTTTAAATATTTCAATGTCAGGGTTGATATGCATAAGCACCCCAAAAAATATATATGTAATAAAAATAATTAAAAAAAAAACTACCAGTAAATCGATTCAATGGTATAGTAGTGGCGCGATCGAAAAGTAGTGATTTTGTTTTTCCTTTGGTTAAGAAAACGAACAACCTGCAGACACGGCCACCGTGTCTCCAGTGTTAGAACCTGCAGACACGGTCACCGTGTTTGCAGTGTTAGAACCTGGAGACACTTTAAATTCGTTTCGTTTTCGCTTTCGTCAGACACCGTTTTTTTTTTTCGCTTTCGTCTTGTTAAGTTAGTGTATTTCACGAGTTTTAAATTAGCGTCCATAAAAAGAGCTAAAGTAAAACAGGCAAAACAAAAATTCAAGTAAGTTAGCTATATACATTTATTTACGATTACTTAAAGTAGGTATCCCAAACTACCCAGTTTTAAACATTGATGTGAACTCGGCAACGGAAAATTACGTAATATGGTATCTTTTGTTTATTAAATTGTTAGGTGAAAGTACAGAATAGTTAACAAAGCCCCCTCACCCCATGTTAAGAATGGCTTTCTAAATGATGTTATTTGTAAATCACTGTGAGAAAAAGTGGGTAATCCATCGTTTCACAACTAAAATGACAGACAATGTATTTTTCTGATTTCTTTTCCGACCATACAACGATTTATTTGAAAAAAGAATTTCTTCTTTTTTTTAAGTATTAAATAAAGTTGTTAGATAAAACAAGTTTTAGGCAAGATGAAAAAAAAAACACTGAATTAATGACCATTGGTGCTTATTTGTTTTATGGTGCTAATTTACTGTAGGACCCGCGCTACCATTTTTTTTTCTTTACCCCCTTTTCGTCTGTTAGCTGTTATTATAAATGTCCTACAGTAAATTAGCACCACAAAACAAATAAGCACCAATCGTCATTAGCAAAAACTCAAAATCGCACTGAACAAAAAACAAAACAAAAAAACAGCTAACAGAACGAAAAAGGGGTAAAGAAAAAAAAAGGTAGCGCGGGTCCTACAGTAAATTAGCACCATAAAACAAATAAGCACCACTGGTCATTATCAAAAACTAACAAAAAACAAACAAACAAACAAAAAAATGACTACGAAAAGAAAAAACAAAAGCAGAATTATTCCAAGAATTTTTAAATAAATAATTTCCTAATTCTTTTTTCTTCAATAAAAGTTCTATGAAATGACAAAAAAATCCTTTTTCGGAGAAATTACGTACTTAAAAAAGAGCGAAAGAGAGCGTTAGCGATTTTCTGGAGGTTTTCTTTCCAGATTTAGCGGGTTTTCAAAATCGCTAGCGGGTTTTGAAAAGTTTGAAAAGTAGCTCATTTACCGATGACTATTCTATACAATTACCAAAAGTTGTCATTCATTGTGTAATTAGAAAACCGCGTCGTATTATTTCTGCAATGTTATTTAATTCGAGAGCTTAATTTTTCTTAGAGTTATACTGATTTAATCAATGCGGAATTAAGGGATAACTATATTTTAAAAGATATTTTTTTACGAAATAATACATTTGCACTGGGCTTTCTAATAAAGTAATAGGTTAACCGGGTATATGTTACGACGCTCAGCAGAGTAAAAACGCTAAAAAAACAAATATACAACAAATAAAAGTAACTGTTGTCGATAAAAGTTAATTTAAAACTGACCTGTGATATTTGTTTGTATTTTTAAACCGTTCCAACTGCTATTTATTAGAAATTAGTAGTTTTGTCACACGAACTTGCAAAAAAAAAATGGCGCTTGCTCGTAAGGAAGTGAGCACAAGACGCCATTTTGTCTAGAAAAAGTACGAGTTAAAATGTGATGGTTACTGAATAATTTTGATTATTTTATTATATAAATAGATAAATTCATAAAAAATAAACTGTATTCTAATATAATATCTGCTAATATAACACGTCTATGTCTTCTATTATAGCAAGTCTTCTTAAAACGCGTTAAAATACGCTAAAGAAATACTGGCGGTGTCGTAAACTGAATGAGTTTTATTTTGTGTACATGCCACCGTGTCTCTAATATATAACGCGGCTGACACTGCAGACACGGTCGCCGTGTCTGCAGTGTTTGAACCTGTAGACACGGTGGCCGTGCCTACAGGCTCTGCCTTAAGAAAACACAGATGAATAATTTGTTGGTCTATAAATTTTCATTCTAGCCCGAAATTACTTTCGAAAATGACAGTTTAAAGGCTTCAAAATCACTTCTGAACTTAGCATTGTCACAGAGACACCGCCATAACATCCTATTTTTAAATATAGTAATGATGGTAGGTAGTGAGCGTAAAAGGGTGTTTATAAAAATGGCGACTATATTTTTCCGGCCTAATTTTCATTTCGGCGTTTCGAGTGTACGATCAAACTCTAACGTATTGTTTTCAATGTTATTCTTTTTGCAAAAACATGGTTTAAGTAAAAAAACAAAAAAACAAGTTGTTTGGGAGTAATGCCGAAACCCATTTCACTCTACGTGAGTGAAATAGGAACTAGCCGCCTGGGGGGGTTAAACTGCCTATAAGAAAGTTAATTCCTATTTTAACCTGATAAATTACTGTGAAATGAGTTTCGGCATTACTCTAAAAAATTACTAGTACATTGCAACAAATTTTATTGCACACGCGAAACGCCGAAATAAAAAGTCGACAGGAAGAATATAGTCCATATTTACTCGCCGGTACTTTTTAAGAATAAGTATCGAAGTAAATTTCAGTACTTACGTCAATTCAAAGATTTTTTTTTTTTAATTTTTAGCCTAACCTTAAACTAAGTTTTAGATTTAGTTTGCAAAGTCGGTTTAGTTCAGTTTGTATTGTGTAGAACTTCTACAAAGCCGAATCAAGTTTCGATGTTTCTACTAAAAGCATCGGAACTTGATTCGGCTTTCTCTTTTCTAGGAGGGCCACCCTCCCAGGCTTTGCCTCCCCTCTTTGGGGAGGAGTAAGTTTATTGCTTACTGCCTGGGGCGCCCCTACCGGGGAATGCCGACGGGGCTGCCCAGGCAATTTTTAATGGTCAGAGTGCTCACCTTCTCGGGCGCTGGCTTTTCAAATCCCACTTACGTCACAACTGCAAATGGCACTTGTACAGTTTAACATCCACTGACAAATTTAGAAAGCCATTCTTAACATGGGGAGGTGGGATGGGGCTTTGTTAACTCTTCCCTTCCGCGGATGGAACTCTCCTTAAATGAAAATCATTAATTTGTCGGTAGATGTTAAACTGTACAAGCGCCCTACAAATTTCTGGATACCTATTCCTAAAAAGCACCTACTTGCCTCCCAACGAGGGCAGAGTTAAACACAAGACCGACTTTAATGTGGAGAAAATCCAGCTCCTAAAAAATGGGCACTCCGAATTTAACAAAAAGTACAATTACCTCAGTCTAGAAGGATTTGTTGACAAAAGATGAAGTGTAGTAGTATTGCCATCTTTATACACGGTCGAGAACGAGGCCAGGTAAGGAAGGATGATAATTAAAGTTCATAATTTTATTATTGTTATTCATTTGTGGTGCGAAAAAAAAAATTCCAAACACGTCACTACTGTATCATTGAAATTCAAAATCCCGAAACTTAAGTTTTGGAGGTTTGGGTGGGGGGTGTTAACACAACAAATGAAAAAGTAAAGGTTTCCAAATTTCCAGAGAGAAGAAAGTTCCGACGGGGGGGGGGGGGGTACATCGGAAGCATAAAATCGTTTATCGATTTTTACCAATCAATCAATCAAATCACATTTTGAGACGATTTCTGTTGTTGAACAATGAAAAAAATTGAAGAATTTGGGACAATTCGAAAGAAAATCACTTTTAATAAATAAACAGCATTTATTTTTATTGTAGAACTGAAACTGATTTGCAGGTACTTTTCTTAATTGTTTATTATCGAGCAATCATATCACCCACCCCTCCGGAAATTATCTTCAAGGTCATAGGATTATGACTGGGAAATATCAAATCATTTTATAGGCCTACTACTATACACCTGGGTCTGTTTAAAAGCTGGAAATCGAAAGCGGTGCCTCGTTTGGTTTTGGTCTGAAATAAATTCACATTTCCATAGTTCTTGTTTTTTTTCTGAAGATTATAATTTTTTTTAAATGATTTTATTTAAAAATAACGGTGCTTCTACGGAATTTGAACATAAACAAATCGACTTATGCAGAATTAAACCTAAAACTTAGGGTTAGTTTAGGGTTAAAAAAAATAACCTGTTCAAATTCTGTAAAAGTACCAAAATAACTATTTATCCGGTAGTCTTTAGGTTTTGTTTTTTAACAATGCCGTTTGTTTTTTTAACAATTTAAAAAAAATAGGTTTTTAAATTTAAATATTACTGTATGACGTCTTTTCATTAAATTATTATTTGAATCAAATTGTTATAAAACTATATTTGGTACTTCTTTCGTTTCACGACGACATGTTAGGTCTCTCTTAACAAACAAAAAAATAGCTAAAGAAATGTATACACTTTGTTATGTACTTACGTGGTAGCTGCAAAGAAGGCTGTACACCAAAAATTACGCAAATTCATCCAATAGTTATTAAAAACGATTTATCTCACGGTCGCCATTTTTCTTATATTTTGAGTTTTTCCGGAAAAAAAAAATCGAGTTATCTTCCTTGCCTAGTCAGTAAGCTGAAATGTCTACCGATACGTAAGATCGTTTGCTTTTTCTTATGATTGAATAAATACTGGATGAATGTTTTAATCTCTATAAAATTATTGTAGGTAAAAAGCTCCCAAAGCTTTTAATCTGTTCATACATGAGAAGTTGCTAGAATTTTAAAGCCAATTTAAATAACTTTCTATTCGACAGTTTAAATGGTACGAAATTCCGAAGGGGCACAAAGTAATTCATTCCCTTTTTTTTTTTTTTTAACAAGATTAAAATGGCTGACTTCATGAAGAAACGGAAATGCATTCTGATGGATCTAATTTCGTAATCAATTTTTTTAATAGGATTTTTAAAAAGTTACTTTTATACTGTTGCATTTTTGAAATTTCAATAAATATTTAATAGTGAATAAATAGTAATTAAATGTGCAAGTTACGTAGAGGCGAAAAACAGACATACACGAAATTATCTTATTTTATTAAATAACATAAACACGTCAATCTTTTCAGGAATGATGAACAAAGAAAAAAGGGATACGTGAGATTGAAACTGTTTTCTGTTCGCAAGGACATTTCTTTATCAAAAAGGTCAACAGGAACAAACACAAAAGGATAAAATAATCTCAATTTCTAAACAAATTAGATTTTTAAAAGGGTTAAAAAGGGTTTTATGAAGTCATTTTCTCTTTGATAAAATAAATATTCAAATAATTTATATGAAATCATTTTTAGCCGGATTTTATATTAAAAAAAAAACTAAACTTTTATCTAATTTCTAAATTTTAAGTAAAAAAAAAATTTAATTTAAAAACAAACTTTAAAAAATATGAGTTCAAAGTTCACAGCTTTTTAAATTCGTATGTAAATTTAGACTTATTTTTATACTTTTAATTTTTTTTAGATGAGGACTGATAATCTGAATTTGGATTATTCGGACTACTATTCTCATCTTGGTTGTTATATCACAACGTTTCGGCCGATGTAACCTCTAACTTTTAGATATATCTTTTTAAACTCGGAAATTAAATTCGGGAACGTGGCCGGAATTTTGTGAATTAAATAAATGAAGGAATAAGTTCGAAAGTCCGTTTAGGTTCTAAAGTTCGAAAATAAGCACTTTCTGAAGGTCGGGGAGGTTACATCGGCCGAAACGTTGTGAATATAACCGAGATTATATTAAAATGACAATATTTTGTGCAAATGTTACTTTCAGTCGACTATTCAGGTTTGCTTTTTTTAATTTTTTTTTTTTAGTTCATATTGAAAATGAAAAGGAAAATTAATTCGTTTTTCATCCACTGTTAATGGGATGATGAAATTGACATGAATATTAATCTATTTCTAAAATAATATATCTACCCTTCAAACTTTAAGGTTGCATAACTTTAACTTCATACAAATCAACCCATTCCTCATTAAAACAATTTTTTATCAAAATAAAAAACAATCGTGTGAGAATTTTTTTTAAATTCTTAGTTGTTACGATTTTAAAAATAAATAGAAATGCCAAAAACGTCCTTAACCTCAATTTGCTATTTTTAGTTTAGATGTTGTTAATGTTCAAAGATAGAAAGACATATAGACTGATGTTAATAGAAAAAATGCTCCGATTTCTTTTTTATTATTACAAGAGAAACATTTTAATTCAATCTTCACAAATGTTGTTTGTAAAAATATAATTAAAAAAATATTTCTATTAATATCGGTCTGTCTTTCTATCTTTAAAAAAAAAAAAAAAAAAAAAAAAAATGATCATATTTTCATATAAATAAATGGATTATTTTTTTTTCTGTTGCTTGTTTTTTAATTATTTATTTTATCCAGGTGAAAATAATTGACGTTAAAATAAAACACTTTTAAAATGCTTACCATGTTGTTGGTTGAAGTCGACGAAAAAATATAAATTAAATTTTTTTAACTAATATTGGAAAGACAGTATTGTGGTACACAATATCAAAAAGGGTTTTCTTTTCGAGTCAAATTTTGTTCACAAGGGGAAGAAAAACTTGTCGACGTGTTTCAAACGAAAGAATCAAAGACCCGGTGCGACTCGAATGAAGCGGGTTATTCAAGTGAAAAAGAAGAAGAGGAGGAGAGATTATTAATACTGCATGCTGGGAATAAACGTTTGCATGGGGAAGTCGTCTCCCCCATCTAATATAACTCTTCCAAATAGAGGTGAAGAAAAAAAAATTTCCCCCTCTACATTCATATCAGCCGGGAGTAGACCTTGGCACATTTTAATTCTAGTGCTTGGTCTACAACAGGGCATACCGTTTTGTTTGAATGAGGTATGATTCGGTTCGGTCATAGGATGCCACCCTCCCAAGCTTTACCTCCTCCTTCGGGGGTGGACAGGGTTATTGCCGGTCGCCTGAGGCGCCCCTACCAGGAAATGCCGACGGGTCCGTTCTCACCTATTTTTGTACCCTTCCAGCGGATTTTCAGTAATCATTCCAATTCCAGTTGTTTATGATATTTTGGTCTATAATATTAGAAAAAAAATATTTTCTTTTTTTAAACCAGTTCATGTTTTTACATATTTACCTAATTTATGGAGAAGTATTTTTTTTTTTCGAGGTACGACAAGAAAGATCCTCTAGTATAGCCAGACAGTCTCTCTCTCTCTCTCTCTCTCTCTCTCTCTCTCTCTCTCTCTCTCTCTCTCGTTGTACCTGAGCACAGCATCAAACATGGAGATGTCAATATCATCTGCTTTTGATCGCGGTCCTTCTCGTACATTTGGATCCGCCACTGTCCGCCATGTAAAGAAATCGCCAGCTAATAATTCAAAAAAGAAATGAGTCAGCATTTTTTGAATTTTCATGCTCTTGAAGGATTGCACCAAGGTCTACGAGGACCAGTGGTTGCTCCAAGTCATCGAGGAAGGTTGTCACCTGTAGGCATTGAGTGACGGTTTCACATACGCCAATACAATGTTGTTATCCTCACTTTGCATTGCGATAAATGATTGAATGTCCTTTCTTGCCGTATATTGTCCACAACCCCATTCGCAAAAATGACCAGAGGTCACCGGATTCCGATGTAGACGCCTTTGGATTTCACCAGAACTCTTTTAGCGAGGATGTGGCCCTAATCCCGCTGGGAGTCAGACCAATACATCTTGAATGGCTCTGCTAGGAACTGAAGTTTTCGACGGCATAGCTCTGACACAACCCGTTGCCACAACGCTTCCACTTTGAGGATGAGATTTGCTGCTGATAGCAATCTCTTGATGTGATCTGATTGGTTGACAGAGAGGGAGATGCACGAAGAGTGACTTAATTATGCCTATTTCTTCCGGTTTTGGTATTAGGAAGTCCAAGGTAGTAAATGGTGCACGACAAGACCCTTTCGCTAGATAATTGCTCATATCAATTATAAAAATTGTCGGAAGAAATGATAACAAAACGAATATGTACAGTGAGTCATTTGCAAGTGAATCTGCAAAGATGGGTGAAAGGTTTGCAAGCGTGTCTGTAAAATTGCAAGTGTGTTTGCACTTGTTGAAGTTGGCGATGCAAGTGAGTTTACTCTGTTTGAAGCGATGAGTTCAAGTAAATCTGCTCTGTTGTCGGTAAATGTTATCTGCAAATGGGTCTGCAAAGTAATTCAAAGAGACGAATGCAGGTGGGTCTGCACTGTTGTCGGAGCCCATTGTTCAAAGTTGATGTCCTACTGTTGCGTTCTCAACCTTGTGGCATACATGCAGCAACTAAGTTGCGGAAATCGTTGCAGAAATATTAAAGTTCACCAATTGATATCCATAACTTACCTTGTTGCTGATTATTCTCCTTGTACGTGCTTCTGTGATCACTGTTTAATCATATCTTGTCAGCTCATTTCATTCACACCTCCGAACACACAGGATGCTTCCCCGAACTGCCTTTGTTGCTATCACCATCTCTTTCAGAGCCATGTGACGCAATATCCGCTAAATAATGTCTTCCCACAGCTTAGATAATTTTACCCCGGGTCAGCAAGTTGATATCTGCTGACTTCACGCCTGCCACACTTCCTGTTATTCTCAGAGCACTTGTTAACTGTTACTGATGCAGCTGGGAACTCTACGTTTAATTTCTCCTCAGCTCATGACCTCTCATAGACTGTCACTTTTCCGACCCGCCTTCCTGATCGTGCAGACCAGCAAGCCTCACTTCTTGACCTGTTCTTGACCTCACTACCCGAGGCTTGTGTAGCGAATTCCCATAGCTCGGAAACTCTGACCATGTGGTAATGATACTTATCACCTTAAAAAACTCTTCTAAAAGCTGAAGAGCAGTTGCTCAAAACGACAAGAAACTATGAACAGGCTATTTTGAATCCCTCAGGGATCACATCAGCGACGCCCCATGGGGTGAAACCTTCTCATTCCCTGCTGATAAGTGTGCAATGGGTCAAAGTAGGCATTGATGCTTATGTCCCCACACGAAAATTCTTCAGCAAACCCCACTCTCCTCAATGGTTCACCGCTGAGAGGCAGAATGCATTCCGAAAATTCGGCCGCCATAAGTCAACTGCGAATAGACAAAAATTTATAGAGGCAAGAAATTATTGCAAAGTCGTGATAGATGAAGCAAAGAGAAGGTATACAGAGACAACCAAAAAACGCATTCAATCACAGAAACTAGGTACTCATGATTTCTGGAAAATCTACAATAGTGTGATGAACAATGGACAATGGACAATTCCCCCGCTATCAAATCACAACGATGTTGTTTGCACGACAACTGATAAGGCTGAACTACTTGCCCAGCGTTTCACCTTAAACTCCACTTTGGACTAAGTAAACCACCACCTCCCTAAATTCCAATTGCAGACTGAAGCCACACTTGAGAACCTGATCATCACCTCATCTCAAGTCAGAGACATCATAAAACACCTTGACACCTCCAAAGCCGGTGGGCCTGATCTTATACCAGTAATAGTAATAAAGAAATTCTCTGCTGAGCTGTCCCCTATCCTCTCCAAACTATACAACAAATGCCTTGATGAATCTTGTTTCCCTGATAGTTGGAAAATTGCCTCTGTGGTACCAGTCTTCAAGAATTCTGAAAATAGAACTGATCCTCTAAACTACCGCCCATCAGTCTACTCCCGATCTTTGCTAAAATCTTTGAATCATTAATCAATCTAGCGATAGTCTGGCACTTGGTTAATGCTAAACTTCTTTGTAATCATCAATACGGATTTAGACAAGAACGATCTACTGCAGATATTCTAACGGTCATCTCTGAACGCATATATTATACACTGGACAAGGCAGGTGAAGCTAGGGCGGTAACGCTCGATATATCCCAGGCCCTTGACAAGGTCTGGCATGAAGGGCTTCTCATAAAACTGCACTCATATGGTATCACTGGACAAATATTTAATGTAATTAAATCCTTCCTAACAAAAAGAAATATCCAGGTTTTCCTTGATGGCCATTCTTCTAAACAACATGACATAAATGCTGGTGTACCCCAGGGATCCATCCTTGGACCTCTACTGTTCCTGATTTTCATAAATGACCTCCCTGATGTCATTGTGACTGAGATAGGAATATTTGCTGACAACACCACGCTCTACTCTCATCATGTGGGCAAAACCGACACGCACATGTTTGAGGCAATAGCTGAATCCTTAGAAAATGACCCCCAGTCTATAGTGGAATGGGGTCAAAAATGGATTGTAACTTTTAATACCGCAAAGACAAAGCTTCTTTCCTTCAATAACTACAAGAAACCTCTTCAACCACCGATTGTCATGGCAAATAATACCCTATCTGAGTGTTCATCATTCAAACTCCTCGGCCTAACTTTCACAAATAACATGAATTGGAATAAATACATTGAAAACATTGTCAGGGCTGCTGCAAAGTAGGTGGGCTCCCTCTACCGTGCTAGTAAGCTTCTCACACCTGACATTATCCTATATCTCTACAAAGTCACCATCCACCCATGCATGGAGTATTGTTGCCACAACTGGGCTGGGGCATCATCCACTAGTCTCTCTCTCTCTCTTAGACAAGGTTAAAAAAAGAGTTGCCAACTTAACAGGTCCCTTACTATCCACCAAGTTCCAGCCACTGTCCCATCGCTGCAATGTTGTTTCCTTGTGCCTGTTTTACAAGTACTTCAATGGATTGTGCTCTGATGAACTTGCTGCTCTGGTACCCCCACGACGTAAATTCACTAGACTAACCCGACAATCTGCCAAATCCCATTCATTCACTCTGGAGGTTACCAGATGCCAAAGAGCTTTCTACTCCAAAAACTTCTTTCCTCGTGCTGCTAGACTCTGGAACTCCCTCCTTGCTCCCTGTTTTCCTGATGGTACTGACATGCAGAAATTTAAAACTAATGTAAACAGACATCTCGCTGCACAGCTCCCAATTTAGGTTGACCCCCCCCCCCCCCACCCCCCCCACAAAAAAAAGCTTTCACCCTTTTTCTCAGTAGCCCCTTACGTCTACAGTGGCGCCCTGCCTTGTTTGGGGTGAACTATGTTAAAAAAATTAAAAAGAAACAGTCTTACTTAAAATATAGACTAGTAGATCTACCCACCCAATATTTAGCACTTCGTCAAGGAGTTAATCATGGATGTTCAGTTGTCGAGATCAGTGGTGCAAGCGAGTCTGCATGGTTATTGAAGCAGTATAATTACAAGCAGGTCTGCAAATTAAAAGATACAAGTGCAAGTAGGTCTTCACTGTTGTCAGAGTGCATCATTCAAAGCTGATGAGATCTTAATCAAAGTGTTAATCAATGAATGTCCAGTCATTGAGTAATTAATTAGCGCATATCTATCTGGACTCGTTTTAAACTGGAGAGATTCCTTCGATAGTCTTGTTGGTGATTATTTTGAAAAATTTTTATGATGCGTTTTTTTTTTTGAGGTGTGAAATGGTCTGTTAGTGATTTCTTCACTGTTTCATATTGGTTTGGTATTACCGTCCCATCTTCCGCTTCAGTGGTTGCTCCGATGCCCTTCTGTTTGTCAGTGAAATTGTGAAAGATGTCGAAAACTTTGTCTCTGTCGTAATGTAAAAGAATTGCTTTTCGTTTTTTTGTAGGTGTCAATAGCTAAGGCAATGAATAGGTCTTCCACTTTATCCATTTTTGCCAGCGAATACCAATTGTATTTTGGTATTTTGGTCAAGATCAAAGTGTAGTATCTGTTCCGATGGATACTACACCCTATAGACCGGTATCGTCTTGGCCTTCGGGGCTTGATGACGCCGTTCTATGGGTCTGTCCTGTGCAGTCCTAGGAGGTCCACCCCACCAGGCTTTGCCACCGCTCTTTGGGGAGGAGTAAGTTTATTGCTTACTGCCTGAGGCGCCCTTACCGGAGAATGCCGACGGGGCTGCCCAGGCAATGTTTAATGGCCAGAGTGCTCACTTTCTCAGGTGCTGGCTTTTCAAACCCCACTTTCCCAACCCGATCTTGGGTCACATCTTACCTGTGGGAGTAAGATAAAACTGGCCTTGTGCCTAACTCCTGCGGAGGAGTAAATAAAACCAATTGTATTTTGGTCAGAGTGGATGCTGAAATTAGGAAAAATGGCCATATCTCTTTTTGGCTAAATAAAATCTCTTGTGCAGATTTCCTTTTTTTAATGTGTTAGAAAATGTTAGCTTGTCACTTAAATTCTCGTCGCCAGATGTAATGTTGTAGACTGAAACAAAAGGTACAAAGAAAGAAAGAACAAAGACGAAGAGATATGCGTGTGTTTACATTTTGCGCCAGAGTTAAACTGATTAGTTTTCCACGGGTGCTCTATATTTCTAGTCTCTCAATGCGCTTGCCCGGTATTCTCTTAACTTCCGATATGCAAAGGAAGGCAAATCTTGACTGAACACTAAAGTATTAATGAATTGTTATCAGCAGAGTATTTGATAAAAGCAATGGTGGCTCAGGTTTAGTCGATCTTCGTTTGGTCGTGTTGTAAGGTGTATAATGTACTAGGGGAGCTGATACATCGATTATTAGTTCATCTGTGCGTTCTGCCATTTTCTTTGCCAGCTACTGCCTGCGTCTTGACCTTTTGGCTAAGATCAAAGTGTAGTATCTGTTCCGATGGATACTGCACCCCATAGACTGGTATTGTCTTGGCCTTCGGGGCTTGATTTACGCCGGTCTATGGGTCTGTCCTGTGCAGTTCTAGGAGGTCCACCCTCCCAGGCTTCGCCTCCCCTCTTTGGGGGAGGAGTAAGTTTATTGCTTGAGGCGCCCCTACCGGGGAATGCCGACGGGGCTGCCCAGGCAATTTTTAAACCCCACTTTTCCCGACCCGACCTTGGGTCACATCTTACTTGTGGGAGTAAGATAAAAACTGGCCTTGTGCCTAACTCCTGGAGAGGAGTAAATCAATACTGCCTGTGTATCACGTCGGGGTCACCAATTTATAGTCGATAGTCCTCTCCATCTCTCCCAGATCCATAATTCACACCCCGGTTAGGAGGTTAGAACGTTGTGGGGGTTCGCGTGAGTAGTAAGTGTTTGTGAACTCTTGGATAATCTATTAGTATATCATATCAACACAGAGTCCACATTTCCTGTAAATTGCATCAGCTGCCCGAAGAGCTAGTATTTGAGCTATGGATGGTGTCTTGATCAGAGTCGACCAAGACTAACTTGCTCCCTCTGGTTGAAGGACATCTCTAGGTGGTGCTTGACTTTCTCTCCTCTTTCACCATAGATTTCTCGTACGCTCGTGTGTTCGAGTGCCAGGTGGCATCAGCTTGTTGTCGTTGATAACCCACCTTGACTGTTTTATCAGCTGCTTCATTCCCCTTTTATTCCGCAATGGGGAGAGCATCAGTTGAAGGTAATGTAGCAGTCACGTTGGAAGATAGTGGTAAGCAGTTGCATGATGACTCGTTCATCCTCGTTGTTAAAGGAGAACTGCCTGGCTGTCAATGCATACTTCTTTCCAAGTTCTTTTACCATTGATGAGTTGGAGTACTGCCAGTAGGGCCTTTTCTCCTTCAATCGCAATCACAGCTGTTGCTCATGTTGTGGGTAGGTTCAGAAACTGCTAATGCTGCACTGTGTGCTGTATTGTGTGCTGTACTGATGGCAATGGTGTGGGACTAAGCCTTGAAGTGCTGGCGACTGTTAAAAATTTGTATTTTTTTATACTGGTCGCACAGCAGCTGTCTAGATGTGATCTGATTGGTCGACGAAAAGAGAGATGTGTGCAGAGAGACAAAATTATGTCTATGTCTGTCACATGCACTGAAACTGTTGAAGGATTAACTTCCGGTTTTGTTAGTAGGTGTGCCAAAGAGTTTCTTTCCAAGAACTTACCAACTGTGGAACATATTACCATGGGACTGCTTCTCTACACACTACAACATGAACGTTTTCAAGTCCAATGTCAACAAATGTCTGTTGAATCTTCCTCTGAAGTAATCAAATTTTTGCCATTGTTTTCGATCCTTTCTGTTCCATCATCCAACTGACAATCTCCTTAACCCTTATCCTTGAGTGCCTTTTGACCTTGGTAAGTGTTGAACCATTAATATAAAAAAAGTTGTAAACGTGGCGCAAAATCATGTTTTATTAAAATCAGACTTTTGAGCATTCATCAGCATAATTATTAACCAAAAAATTTTTTAAACTGATATTTATTTGCAATAAAATAAACTTTAACTAATTTTTAAAAATATTTTATTCACTTTTTAAAAACGTTAATATTTAAGTTAAAAATAATATTTTTATTGTCTTGGAGATTTTTTAAAGCAAAAATATTTATGTAAAACATTGTTTTTATATATTAAAAAATAAATTATTTTTTACTGGATAATTTGAACAAATTGGTAAAAAAAGAACATTTTTTAAAGTTAAAGTTTTGAATTTCAAATACTATCTATCTCTTACTTTGATGAAACAGCACCCCCCCCATAAACCTAATGTCACAAGCTGCTATTGATCAAATATTCTGCAATTAAAACATTGCAGAATCACTAATCTTATATATAAAGTAAAGTCAGTCTCTTTCTTGATTTGTTCTCAATAGCTTTCTTCCTACAAAATCAATATTTGATTCTGGTTCGTCTATTCTTCTGACAGGTTGTTACAGCATGTTGTTAATAATAATAAAATGTAATTAGATTTAATTCCTTCCAGAAAATACTTTGGTTAGGTCGGAATTATTTTTATATGGACACATCTTAAAAACGGATGTACACTCTGTATTGATCAATACAGAGTTACTTCCCTTGGTATGTTACAAAAAATAATATTTTGAAAAAATAAAAAAAGGCAGAGGTTAAAAAAAATTGTAAGTAAAACACTACCGGGCAATGCCGGGTAGGTACAGCTAGTATAATAATTAAAAAAACGAGATTCTATTTTTTTTCTTCCGATTACACTTCAACATCCTGAAAATACTTCGAAAAAATAATCTAATATATAAAGTAAAGTCAGTCACTTTCTCGATTTTTGTCATCAATAGGTTTCTCTCTACAAAATTAATATTTGATTCTGGTTCATCAATTCTTTCGGTGGATTGTTGCAGCATACTGTTAAAAAATAACTCGATTTAATTTCTTCTAGAAAACACTTTAACTGGATCAGAATTATTTTCATACATACATCATCTCAAAAAATACAGAATTACTTTGTTTTGTTGGAAACAAAAACTACAATATTAAAAAGAACATAGTTCAAAATAACAAAAAACAAAAAAAAAAAATTGCAAATAAAACAATCCCGGGCAACGCCGAGTAGGTACATCTAGTATACTATTTTTTTAAATTCTAGTTTTTCGTATGATTATACATCCACGCTTTGGAAATAGCTGAATAAAAATTAATAAAGATAACAAAATAAAATATTTTAAACTTTCGAGTGAGAGAGGGGTTCATATTACTATATAGATATATGGTAAAATTACCTCCCCCTTCCTGACCAGAAATTTTTTACTATATAAATATAAAGTAAAATGATCACCTATTTTTTTTATCAGAAACGTTAACCTATATATATATAACTCTATGTCTGTGTATGTGTGTGATGTTTGTGTGTTACCTATAAAAAGAAAGGTAAGAAAATCTACATAAAATCGAAAAGTGTATTTTTATATAAAATTTACCGGGGAAGACAATGGAAGTGTTCCCGAAGCTCTAAGTGCACCTCTAAGAGTTCTATGAGGGCATACCCCCCCCCCCACACACACACACCTTAAAACTTCAAATATATCCTATTTTTATTAAATTTATATCATATATATAAAATTCTCCGGGAAAACAATGGAAGTAGTCTTGAATCTCTACATTACCTTCTATATGCTGAATATCTATGTGCCTCCCATGGGGACAGAACCTCATTAAAACTTCATGTATATCTAATTTTAATGTAATTTAAACCCTATGTATAAGACACTAATTCAGAGAGTTTTTCCAACATTTCAGCTTCTTCCAACTATGTTAGGAGTCAAAACGGGAGGAGGGGTGGAGTAGAAAGAAAAAAAGTAATATGATGTTATGAAGATAATAAAAAAGTATATAATAGTGATACCCATTTAACGTCGGGTCCTTCTGCTAGTATATTATATAAAAAAAGTGAACCTCTACTCTAAAGTCTAAAATATATTTTTTTTTTTAATTTCATTTTTATTTTTCCATTGACAGCGTAAGAGCAAAGGCTATAATTTTACAAAAAAAACAATCTTTGAATATTTTATCTTTCTTGTGAATAACCTTTGAGAATGAACTTATAAAACACTTGAAATAATTCGTTTGCTTGCGTCCATAAAAATCTGTGCTAAAAAATCCTTGACATATTTTGCAATGTTGTAAATTTCACTTCTTTGAAAGTCATTTTGTTTTCTAGATGCGTCCACGCGTGTCTCTGTTATGCTACGTCCGTCTGTTATGCTAAGTTTGAAATAAAATTTTCACCACTAAACATGTAGGGGCTATTTTCACCAGACCTTCGGGCTAAGATCAAAGTGTAGTATAAGGTTAAAATTAGATGTTATAGAAAAAGATTACATCCGATGAAATTCAACAGAAGGTGGGTACAAGTTACGCGCTTGTGCATATGAAAGTGGGGGGGGCAGGTATGAGTATGCATTCCCTGCCTGAGCATGGCACATGTGGTGCTGGGTCTCTTTGGTAGTATCTTAGCTAGTTGAGTGACTGAGTCTTGTCCTATTTTTTATTTTTTGGTAATAGAGATAATCTAAGATGCCACTCCCCACTTTCATATTTGCCTTTGGCCTCCCCAAATCGCATTTAACTTGGAAGTACACAATCCACTCTCAAACTCGACCCCTATTTCTTTTGTTCCCACTTAAGTCCCACTCCCACTTAGAGATTAACTTGTTTGTTTTCAGTTCTAAACAAACAGCTTATTCGTTATGTGTCACTTCAGACTTCCTGTCCATGACGTCATATCCTGACACGTAGCCCTACTTCCATCCAATTTTATAATGGAATTTTCCACTTTTCTGCTTAATCTAACCTTACATAGAAAATACCGTTTTGTACATTATTTTTACACACCCGCATCCAATCTTGCAACAGTACTACCTCACACCACCAGTGACACACGTTGTAAGACCCAATCTAGGAGGTATAATCCTGAATGGGCTTCACACTCATCGGACGTTATCCCCCCCCCCCCATCTTATTTTAAAATTTATTGATTATATTTTAAAATTTCAATTCACCCCAAACAAGGCATACTGCACACTAAGACATAAGGGGCTACTGTGAATCAGGGGCCACATTTATAGGAACATTCTAAGTGGGGAGTTGTGCAGCAAGATGCTTGTTCACATTACATTTAAATTTCTGCATGTTGGTACAGTCAGGGAAAACAGGGAGCAGGGAGGAAATTCCAAAGGCAAGCGGCTCGAGGAAAGAAGCTATTAGAATAGAAATCTTTCTGACATCCAGGGCCCTCTACAGTGAAGGGGTGTGATTTTGCTGATTGTCGTGTTTGTCAGGGGGGGGGGGTATTTACATTGAGGGGGTACAAGTTCAGCAAGTTCGTTGGAGTACAGGGATGCAATATTGCGGCGATGAGACAGAGGCTGAATATTGGTTAGAGACTCTTTT
Organism: Sepiola atlantica; assembly: GCA_963556195.1. Lineage (NCBI taxonomy): Eukaryota > Metazoa > Mollusca > Cephalopoda > Sepiida > Sepiolidae > Sepiola > Sepiola atlantica. Next base: position 53,815,570 of record OY744525.1, read on the forward strand.
TTTAACTCTATTTTTGTTCGACCTCTGCATTTCTTATGAGCGTCAGAGTTGATTCACAATTGCGAATCTGCCAAAATTGTTAGCCGAAAATGTTTCACGACAGGTAGTATCCATCAATTATTACGACCTGCCCCGCCTCTGCTTCATGTTCAGAAATTCAGGTCAACAAAACCAATTTCATTGCTAAAATTGACACGTCAACCAAAACAAATAAACAATCACAGTTATTTCTACATTCACATAACTTATTTAGTTTGGACGACAATAAATAAGTGACAAACTGATTCGTACAACTTTACACACCTGTAGCCGGAGATCTTCAATGTCAAGTACAATGTTTATAACTACTCTTCATATAAGTCCTTCTTATCAAATATTTAACGACTTTATCTTATCCTCTCCTAACCAAGCATTATTCACAGCAAGGCCCGTCCCTCATGACCTTCTGAGATTAAATGTTGAAACCGTTTACTGGTTGTAATCTTATGGTAGTCGCTTTTTCTAGCAATGTTTAGTTTCACGTGCATAAAAATAAGGTTAAAATCGCAAATTTTCACGTAAGTGGAACATTCCATTAGATTTGAGAATGATACAGTGGATGTGTCATGTGAGTCTTAAAGACAGGCTTAGATCTGATGACCTCAGAGGAAGATTAAATCTGGACAGTATAGAGAGACATGTCCAGAGCAAGAGACTTTGATGGTAGGTATGGCCACGTTGAAAGAATGGATGAGAGTTCTCGGGTTGGTAGATGTAAAACAATTGAGGTAACAGGTTCAGTTCACAGGGGAAGATCAAAGAAAACATAGGATAAAAATGGACTTGAGAGAAAGAGGGATAAATAAAGACCTTGTCAGAGATAGACTACTTTGGAAATCAATTTCTTAAAGCCATCAAACGCATGCCAGCATGTAAAACGGACAAACCGATGATGATGATGATGATGATGATGATGAAGAAGAAGAAGAAGAAGAAGAAGAAGAAGAAGAAGAAGAAGAAGAAGAAGAAGAAGAAGAAGAAGAAGTTTAAAGTTTTAGAATCAGGACTATATGGCAGGATATTTTTTTTATGGAAATCGCTCCAGACAAGGCATGAAGCCACTTGATGTAAGGAACTAAAAAAATAAATACTACTTCAAGATCCAAAACTAGCCAGCGATAAGTGTTAGAAGGATAGATTCCGACCCAGAAAACAGCAATGCTTCCTCCCTTGTCAGAAACATCGCCTATGGGATGTGAGGACTAAAGGACAAAATAAGTGAAGCAAGAGTTACGAGGCTGCCGAAACTAAACCCAATGTCTACTTTCTACTCTCTATATGGCATCATGGACAAACGTCCAAAATGAAATATGTCAAAGAAGAGAGAAAGATCTGCCTCGTTTTGGCCTGTGAGCTGACTATGTTCGGACACTGTTTTACAAGGCCTTTTTATTTGTCCCTCCAAATGGAGGGGGGGGGGAGAAGCTCATGCAACGTGTAAAAAGATAAAATATAAAAAAGCATGATGCCATTGAGCAAATATATGCTGGCGTTTTTCTTTCTTTTTCTTTTTTGTTATACTATTGCAGCTACAAAGAAGAGAGGAAAACGCAGAAACTTCGGCTGACACATCACCACTACGACCATCATTACAACGAGACGTCACCAACTACTTCAGAGAAACAAACAGCTATTTTTTGTCCAGAACACAACGTCGGCCAGTTGTTCACAATAGAGTTACTTCATTTTTATAGAATTTACAGCCTTGAAAAAACAACACGATTTTTACTCTCAAATTGGAAAAGTTCAACTTAACAAGAATGTCTATTAGCTATGAAAATGCTACAAGACTTCTTAAATGTGACAGACTAGAGCATGACAAAACAAAAAAAAATGTTATTTCAAACTTATGCGTGACAGACCAAAGAAAATTATATTTCTAACTTAAGCATGACAGACAAAAGAAAATTCTATTTAAAAGTTAAGCATGACAGACCAAATAAAATGTTATTTGAAACTTAAGCGCTATTGCTAAAGCTGTTCTAAACTTATGCGTGACAGACAAAGAAAATTCTATTTAAAAGTTAAGTGTGACAGACCAAAGAAAATGCTATTACAAACGGAAGTGTGACAGACCAAAGAAAGTGCTATTTCAAACTTAAGCTTGACAGACCAAAGAAAATTCTATTCAATTAAGTGTGACAAACCAAAGAAAATTTTATTACAAAACTAAGCGTGACAGACAAAAGAAAATATTATTTTTAACTGAAGTGTAACAGACCAAATAAAATCCTATTTGAAATCTAAGTGTGACAGACCAAAGAAAGTTATAACTAAAACTTAAGTGTTACTAACCAAAGAAAATCCTAATTCAAACTTAATCTTGACAGACCAAATAAAATGTAATTTTAAACTTAATCTTGACAGACCAAAAAAAATGTTATTTCAAACTTAATCTTGACAGACCAAAAAAATGTTATTTTTAACTGAATCTTGACAGACCCCAAAAAAAAGTTTATTTCAAACTTAATCTTGACAGACCAAAAAAAATGTTATTTCAAACTTAATCTTGTCAGACCAAAAGAAAATGTTATTTCAAACTTAATCTTGACAGACCAAAAAAAATGTTATTGTTAACTGAATCTTGACAGACCCCAAAAAAAGTTTATTTCAAACTTAATCTTGACAGACCAAAAAAAAATGTTATTTCAAACTTAATCTTGACAGACCCCAAAAATGTTATTTGAAACTTAATCCTAACAGACCAAAAAAAGTTATTTCAAACTTAATCTTTACAGACCCCAAAAAATGTTATTTCAAACTAAATATTGACAGACCAAAAAAAAAATGCTATTTCAAACTTAATCTTGACAGACCAAAAAAATGTTATTTGAAACTAAAAAAAAGTTATTTCAAACTTAATCTTGACAGACCCAAAAATGTTATTTCAAACTTAAATCTTTGATAACACAACACACAAAATAGCGACCACATCTACGAGTAAGATATTCCTGAGCATTTGGTCCACTAAAATGTAAAATAAATATTCCTAGTTTTTCAAGAGTTTGTAGCAGTTATATGTTTGAAATCTATTCTGTTGCATTTATATGCAATCTATCGTGAGACTAGCACATGCGCTGTTATGCTCAATACCGTGTGTGTTTTGGAACACTTCTGTGCATGCATGCTTTTCCTAATTTCCGTTTTCTGCCCAACCTGAGTTTGGGCATGCAAATTCAGTTTCAGCAAAAAATGTAGACATCACAAGACGTCAAATTCCTGGCCCGTCTCTCGTCGCCGTTTAAACAGGAGGCGAGCTCAAAAGGCAAGTTAGAAAATTTGGACTCAATTACATTTCTACTCTAATACATGCCTGCCAAACCAACTTGCCTTACATTCATGTATTCCTATGTTCCTGTTAAATAAAGTTGATTTTATTGCAGAGAAAATGTTGGTATTTTGATGAGGAACCTGCTGACCTTTTCTTCTTCTTCATCTCAAGCGAGCCGAATCAGATAAATATTTAGTTGGAGGATGATTGGTTTGGAAGAACGTCAGGAGGAAGAAAGTCACTTTGTAGAGTTGGCCGTGTCTGGACGTATCTGACTGAAATTGAATATTGAATAAGAAAAGGATCACCATCTCCCATGAAAAACACCAAGCATCTCCACAAAATATGAATCAACTTTATTCGAAGGGAACATAAAGAGAGCTGTGAAGTCGGCTGGCTTTTGTCACAAACAGAATGTGCTATCCTGAAGTTCCACATCTCGCCTGGCCAGTTCTTGCACAAGACGAGAACAGGATAGGAAGGACGTCTTGTCCTGACAAAATATACTTGGGAACTGATTTGTCTTTGGCGCTAAATCCTCTGGACGGAAATCAGTAGGCTTCTACTGTGCATGTCAGTGGTGTGCTAATCTCCTGTGTATCAATATGCCGACTGAACTACAACTTGACATAATGCAAGATATTGTGCATACATATAAACAAAATAGATCACTCATGTAACTGCTACAAATACAGACACAGCACTTCTACAAAATGGCTATTTTCCATCTCAGGATTCAACTTATACCAACTCCCCTCTTTACAAGTATGTTGCCGTTCAGCTTCGATTTTGCATAATCATCGTGGTTTTGTGACGGGAAATAAATTAAAAACTCATCATCGCTCCAATTAACAACAAGTCATGCCATTGTTTAGTATTTACACACAAGAGCAGGTTTGTTCACAGGTTGAGGTGTGATTCATTCTTATAACAAGTTACCTCATGTAAACTTAAATTCGTTGTAAAGGAGTCTTGCAAATAGTTGTGCTGAAATAAATTATTATGGTATGGGAAGCAGCAGCAGAAGCAGCGAATGTTGTTTTTACGCATCTAATCTTGATTGGACAAAGTCTCCAATCAGTTTCATTCCACCAATTACAATAATATAAATTCATTCCACCAATTACAATAATATAAAAACCTAAACACACAGCTTTCTTTTTTTTTCCGGTTTTCTTCCCAGTCCACGCACATAAGACCGGCCCTCACAAAAATAGCCTCAGCCCTGATTCAAGGACATAGTGACACACGCAATGAGAGACATTTATGGTGGCCTTGTTACTAATTTGTAAAAAAGATTTTAATCAAAAAAAAACTTTGTTTAACTTTTTTGTAAATAATTCAAAGTGTGGTATCCGTTCTACACTGAGGCAATTTTTTTATTTTTGTTCTCAATTGAGATGCCTCTTGTTTTGGGCGGGGAGGATTCTTTCCACATTAAAAACATAGCCTGCATTAACTCTGACCTCGTGGGGAGGGGCAAGTAATTAGGGTACCCTTCCCCCCTAGTTGTCTCTTCATATTAAGACAAATTATCATCTCAGCTGACCGGGAGTTGATTGTCTTTGGCAACAAACAGGTTCAAGCTTGTCTGATTCAGTCGTAAAAGCAAAAATGAAAACAAGTCTATTCACATATTATTTGGATTATGCAGACACTGTTCTCACCTTGGATGTTATTCTCACAACGTTTCGGCTGATGTAACCTCCGAGCTTCTTCAGGTGCATTTTGTCAAACTCGGGAATCTTTTATGTCGAACTCGGGAATCTGCATGGAACTGAACCCTTTATTAAATCCACGGGAGTAGATTGTTCTTGTTCCGTCAGCCATGACCTGGTAGAAGTCTTAAGTAGTTCCTTATCAAATTCTTAGTATCGCCTGTACTTAGGATTAAACATTAATCCCCAGAAGACTGACCCTATTTACTTGCCTCCCCACAAGGGCAGAGTTAGACACAAGGTCGGTTTTTAATGTGGGGAAAAATCCAAATCCCATAAAAGAGACATTCTGGATTGGAACAAAAATAAAGTTTGCTTCAGTCTAGAAGGATTTCTCCTTCACCGACCGAGAACGGAAATGATGAAGTGTAGTATCAGAACAGATACTACACTTTGCTCCTAGCCAAAAGGTCAGGAAAGGACTGCCACTTAGAACCGATTATGGTGCTTCTTTGCACAACACTACCCACTAAATATAAATCCAATTTTAAGAAATACTTACTTGTTAACGTAAAAAAAAAACGTAACCAAATTTTAAGGAAAACCATCCAGTAGTTTTTTATTATTTAAGAAATTCAGTTTTTTAATTCGCATGAGTATTTGAGTTGACAGACGCCATTTTGTTAATATAAGTAATAGCAATTGGTTTTATTTTATCTCGCTAGGTGTCATGCTTCTTCATATTTACATATAAATTAAGTAACAAAATGGCGTCTCTCAACTCAAAGACTCAATTGAAAAGAAATTGAATTTCTTAAATAATAAAAAAAAACTATTGAATTGTTTTCCATAAAATTTGTTTACCTTTTTTTTTTTCACCATAACAAGTAAGCATTTCCTAAAATTAGATTTTTATTTAGTGTATTTACCGGGTAGTGTAATGTAAAGAAGCATTCTGATTATTATTTAGTATTTTATTTGTTGCGCCACAGTCTATGGGGATAATCTTCATCTCAAAAATTTTTAAACATAGGCCAATTCATGACATTTAGTTTCCACAAAAGAAAAACAACAAAATAAACAATTTTAAAATTGAGTTAACAAAAAAAGGATCTAAAAAAAATGTTTGTAGGAAAGATAGTTTCGAACTTTCTTGACTGGATTAATTTCGTTTCGTTCATTCTCTGTTTTGTATTATCTCCTCTTACCAATGATAAGTCAATTTTATACCAGATATTTAAAAATCTTTCTTAGTCGATATTATTTTTTATTCCTATTTATTTATGTGTGAGAGACAAAGCAGGAGCTATTAAATTGCTGCAAGAAAGAGGTATTTGTCACAAAGCTCGATTTTATGATGTTGAAATGTTCAAAACATTCTTTCTCCAATAAATTATTTTTCAACATTTTTGTTACGGTCTCCTAACCTAATCTTAATCCTAATACTAACCTAACCCTAAGTATCAGCCACTCAGACTTAGTGGTAAAACAGTTTTTAGTTAACTGTCATAAAAAGCTACAATGGCCCAGAAATGGGAGATCATTTTACGTTAAATTTATATATGAAACTGATGCCCCCATTCTAAAGTCTGAAATAATTGTTTTTTTTTTTGTGTGTGTGTGTTTTTTTTCTTTTTCCACCAAGTTTTTCAGTGTATTCATACGTAATCGCCTAAAATAAAGTAGAATCTCATTTTGTTTTTTGTTTTTGTGGTGGTGGTGGTGGTGGGGGGGGGGGGTATACAAATTTACCAAAAAAAAACATTTTTCTAGTTACAGTCTTATTTTTTTTAAGGTAAAAAAATAACGTAACTCTATAGTAATAGATAATACAAAAACCAAAAATAAGCGAAACGAAATTGCTCCAGCCAAGAAAGTTCAAAAGCACTTTAGGAAATTATTAATTGGTTAAAGATTTATTTTATTAAAACTTACGACGAGGGGCTTAAATGTTGAGTGTTAAAATTGCAGGAGTAAACATTTTATTATATCTTATTAGCTGTGCTCCGGATGTAATGACGTTATTTTAGTTATTAATTTTTATTTGTTTACACATTTTTTTAAACTTATACAGAAAAAGAAATAAATTTTTAGTTGTAAGGATGACAACTCTGTCTATATTTATGATTTATTCCCCTTGCTGATTTTGCTATTTCGGTCATAATTGAAAATTTTTTCTCTATTACTAGTTGAACTAACTACATAATTTAAAAACAAAAACTGTAGCGAAATACGCTATTAATAGTGCCAATAACATGGTACAACAATAACAAATGAAAAATTTGCTAGTCAGAATTAAAGTTTGATATATGAGCTTAAATGCTATTTAGGTCCAACTTTTAAAATCTCACAAGATAACTTTATATGTTAGACTAGCGAGACTTATCTCTCGGCGTTGCCCGGGAAAATTGTAGAAGTGGATCACAACCCTCAAAAGTAAATTGACCTGAAAAGACTGGAAAAACTCTTTTCATGCAAAATGCTAAGTTTCTATCCACGATATAAACAATATGCATTATAAGAACTATGTGTAATTATAAAATGAAAACAATCATTGAAAAAGGAAGAACGAATAGTGAATTAATGAGATGTCCTTTTGCAAAGCAATATGCAAATTAGTTAACCTCACGACTTGGATCGCATACACATGATCAGCATATTAGAAAGGTAATGCTCTTTTTTGAATATGAATTTGGTGTTTTAATCTCACTGCCGAGATTATAATGGAGACGAGTGTACACACTCTGACACGAAAAAAATTAAGCTTCGTCAGTGTTTGCACTAACATTCACATTCATATAAAATAACATCTCAATCGGTGAAGTTAAAAAAAGAAAGAAGAAAAAAAAGAAAACGTCTCAAACTGGAAAGTTTTAAAAAAAGAAAGAAAAAAGAAAGAAAACGACTGATTATGGAAATAGAGTGAAAGATTTATTTCCTAATTCATTTCAGACGATGGGGGGGAGGTAGGGAAAGTTGTCTGACTTGTTATTTGCTTTCTTCCTTCCTCTCAACGCTTGAAATGGTTTCGTCCAACAGTATTTTTAATCAGTAACTTTTGCATGGCAGGATGGATATTTCTACATATACAAATAAATGCACATTGGTCTTTATTATACAGTGAAGGCTTATGTGCCTGTCTGTAACCGAAGCTACGTCACAATTTCCCCAAAGTCTGTTTTTATCCTTTTATTTCAGATGATTTTATTTTAAAAGGTTTTATCATCTATATGATAATGCACTAAGGTATTATATTTAACTCCTCTCAAGGAGGTTAGACACAAGGTCAGGTGTGTGTTTTGATGAAAGTGTTTCTGTGGAACGGGCTGGATTTGAACCTGGCACATCCAGGTCCACAGTCCGCATCGTTAACCACTTAGCCACCGTGCCCTCCCATGCTCTAAGGTATTTCATGTTCGTACGTACGTTTTCACCTTTCACACATATTTTAAAAAATGAGGTCGTCCGATTAGAAAAATATAATGATTGGTGATTAATCTAATGTCGCTAAGGTAAAACATTTCGACTTTACCCATTTCAAAATGAATTGTTCAAAAGTCAAATTATGTCGTCCCGTCAACTAAAACAGTACAATTTTAAATAAATGCATTTCAAAAGGTGACATTCGTTTTATTGATTTGAAGAATATTTAGGCTGACAATTACTTTTATGGTAAGAAGACAGAGAATATTTATTGGTTTAAAAAGAATTAGATTGCTACAATTTTAAAGAAAGAAGGGACGTATTCGTTTTATTTATTTAAAGAATATTTAACTGACAGTAACAATTATTTTTCTGGGAGAAAGAGTCTTTTTTTTCTTAATAGTATTAGCCCTAAAAGACATCTATTACTTCAAAAGGAATATTATTATTAACAGTAAATAATACTAATTGATATAAAAAGCAACGTGGAATTTCCACAGGTCCCGCTAGTCAAGAAATAATGTCTTATATAATTTATACCGTTGTAGAAGTCACAAATTTTCATGTACTATTTTCCTTTGCTGTAAATTGACAGGTTTACGACTGAGTTAACCAGAGGCCTCGGTGTAGGAACACAATGATCGTTGTCCACGTGATTTCGGTTTCCCATCTGTGCCTGTTGGAGCGAGTAAATTGTCTGAGCCAGACGTATTTCATTCGTTTCTCCAAATTGCCAACAATATAGAAATCTACCAGGTCGCATATCGCCCTTTATAAAGATTGACTCTTAGCCGTTTTAATTCCTTTTCAGTACAGCCCCCAAAAAAGGTATTTCTATGTAAAACTTTGCTGCCATCTGTTGTCGTCTGTTAATTCATCTTTGCAGTCAGATGGACCACTATAATTATAATGGATAACTAATACCTTCATCCCATCATTATTATGTTGCATTACCTCCTCTCCAAGGTAGGGGAGGGGGTCTAATGTTTTGTATGTCATGATCAAATAAAATATATGTTTGTTATCAAATACAAATCAACAAGTCATAAGCAGTACAATTAAATCAAACCTCATGTTTTCAACGCTCAACCACAGCGGTTCTCCGAGACTAAAGACACTTCTTCTAAGATCATTTCTCGTCGTCCCCTGATGGCTACCTCTCCGTGAGGCTGCATTCTCGCTCTGGAATCAAAGTCGGCACAACAACACAAAGAAAAGAACTAGATCTCGAATTTAAAGAAGGGACATTTTATTAAGCTGTTGACGTTGCCTTCCTCTCTGCTAGTGGTGGGTAGAAGAAATATGAGTGCTATAGATTTCTGAGGTCTGGCCCCTTCATTTATAATCGATTCTTAAGTCATTTTTTATCACGTCTCGTCGCTTCAAGCTTCCAACTCAGAGCCCCTGCTCCTTGTGCCTATCCTATCTTGTGTAACGTCATTTCCTCTATCTTGTATTCTCACAGAGGACAATGGCCACCAAAGGCCAGCTACCTGACCCCAATCTGACTTTTATTTCCTGTTTATGCGCTAATATTTCCCTTGCGAATTGAAATCATCAAATAATCTGTAATTTGATTGGCTCCACCCTTTTTTCTTCTCTGCACCCTCTCTCTCACAAACGTGATGTTGCTTAGTCTCAGTCTTTTCTATAAATACTATCATGGCATGTGTTCTTCAGAATTGTCTGATCTGTTCCCTACTTCCTTTGTTCAAGTTTGTTTGACTCGTTAGTCTAGTGGTCTCCATCAATTCGCTGTTTTGATACCTCATTGTAATACTGTTTCCTATTCACGTAGCTTCTTTCCAAAAACTGCAGGCTTGTGGAACTCTCTTGCTGCTGACTGTTTTCCTCCTATCCATAGCCTTGGTTTTTTCAAGATTAAAGCCAATAGGCATCTACTGTCTTTGCGATAATCATCTTTCATTCTTGTTAGCTCCTTACATCAAGTGGCTTCATGTCTTGTCTGGAGTGATTTCCATAAAAAACAATAAGTACTAGCAGACGTACCCTTACTATTTAAAAATTATACAGTTGACCTAATGTACAATATTTAGATAGACAATTTGTTTTTATGGCAGTCGCTCGAGAAACAACATAAAGCCACTTGATGTAAGGAGCTAATAAAAGCTACTTCAAGGTAAAAAACTAGCCAACGATAAGTGTTAGATGGATAGATTCCAACCCAGAAAACAACAATTCTTCCCCCTTTGTCAGAAACATCGCTCATGGAATGTGACGACTAAAGGACAAAATTCAATTGATATACACAAACTAAATTAAGATATTGATTTTTTGTTTTTAATTGATTTTAATAAATAAGTTATAAGTATTCAAGATTTCAAATCGTTTGTTTTTGTTTAAATATCTCATCTCTGGAGAGCTTTGCCACATGTTTTTGTTTTAATATCTCATGTCTGGAGAGCTTTGCCACATGTTTTTGTTTTAATATCTCATCTCTGGAGAGCTTTGCCACATGTTTTTGTTTTAATATCTCATGTCTGGAGAGCTTTGCCACATGTTTTTGTTTTAATATCTCATGTCTGGAGAACTTTGCCACATGTTTTTGTTTTAATATCTCATGTCTGGAGAGCTTTGCCACATGTTTTTGTTTTAATATCTCATCTCTGGAGAGCTTTGCCACATGTTTTTGTTTTAATATCTCATGTCTGGATAGCTTTGCAACATGTTTTTGTTTTAATATCTCATCTCTGGAGAGCTTTGCCACATGTTTTTGTTTTAATATCTCATGTCTGGAGAACTTTGCCACATGTTTTTGTTTTAATATCTCATGTCTGGAGAGCTTTGTCACATGTTTTTGTTTTAATATCTCATCTCTGGAGAACTTTGCCACATGTTTTTGTTTTAATATCTCATGTCTGGAGAGCTTTGCCACATGTTTTTGTTTTAATATCTCATGTCTGGAGAGCTTTGTCACATGTTTTTGTTTTAATATCTCATGTCTGGAGAACTTTGCCACATGTTTTTGTTTTAATATCTCATCTCTGGAGAGCTTTGCCACATGTTTTTGTTTTAATATCTCATGTCTGGAGAGCTTTGCCACATGTTTTTGTTTTAATATCTCATGTCTGGAGAGCTTTGCCACATGTTTTTGTTTTAATATCTCATGTCTGGAGAACTTTGCCACATGTTTTTGTTTTGATATCTCATGTCTGGAGAGCTTTGCCACATGTTTTTGTTTTAATATCTCATGTCTGGAGAGCTTTGCCACATGTTTTTGTTTTAATATCTCATGTCTGGAGAGCTTTGTCACATGTTTTTGTTTTAATATCTCATCTCTGGAGAGCTTTACCACATGTTTTTGTTTTAATATCTCATCTCTGGAGAGCTTTGCCACATGTTTTTGTTTTAATATCTCATGTCTGGAGAGCTTTGCCACATGTTTTTGTCTTAATATCTCATTTCTGAAGAGCTTTGTCACATGTTTTTGTTTTAATATCTCATATCTGGAGAGCTTTGCCACATGTTTTAGAACAAAACTCTTCAAAGGAATCGATTATTTTCCCTGTCAGAGGAGATTGATATGAAAATGATATAAGTGATTTGTAATGTGAGTCTTAAAAACAGGCTTAGATCTGATGATCTCAGAGCAAGATTAAATTTGGACAGTATCGGGAGATGTGTGCAGAACAGGAGACTTCGATGGTATGGCCACATTGAAAGAATGGATGAGAGTTCTTAGGATAGTAGATGTAGAACAGTGGAGGTAGCAGTGTTATTTGGCAGGGAAAAGCCAAGGAAAAGACGAGATAAAAAGTAATAAAAATGGAAGTGATAAGGATGGACTTGAGAGTAAAAGGAATAAATAAAGACCTGGCTAGAAATAGGTTAGTTTGTAAGTCAGTTTCTTAAAACCGTCTAACACATGCCAACATGTAAAACCCATAGTGTCGTTGTCACATCTAGGCTGGTGTACCAACCACTAGCCTTTCCCTCTTGGACAGAGTCCAAAAAAGAGTCTCTAATCTAATAAGTCCCACACTATCTAAAAAGCTCCAGCCTCTGTCCCATCGCTGCAATGTATCATCCCTGTGCTTATTTTACAAGTACTTTAATGGAATGTGCTCCGGCGAGTGTGTTGCACTGGTGATTCCTCTATGTAAATACCCCCAATCAACCGGTCAGTCAGCAAGATCTCATCCCTTCACTGTAGAGGTCCTCAGATGCCGAAGGACTTTCTACTCTAATAGCTTCTTTCCTCGAACTGCTAACCTTTGGAATTCCCTTCCTGTTTCCTGTTTCCCTGACTGTACCAACATGCAGAAGTTTAAAGTGAACAAGCATCTCGCTGCACAACTCCCCACTTAGGGTGCCCCTAATTCACAGTAGTCCTTTATGTCTCAGTAAAATTGTGCCTTTATTTTTTATATTGGCTTGAAACAAATTTTATCAAATGAAAAATGCTTCATAGGAGTAATATAAAGTAGTATAAATGATTTTTTGAAAAAAATTATATTTATTGAACAAAAATAAATGATGTTGCAAATGTGCAACAAATGGCATAATTGGTACAAAAAATAATATTATATAAAATATATAACAAAAAGATATCACTTGCCTTTGGCCATAATATCACAGTATAAACAAAAAAAAATGCATACACGTGCATGAACAGAAAACACCTTATTATATCTATAATAGCATACCTTCACTTGTCTGTGACATCGAAGATACTGATTACCTATTTCGCAGGTGTGCTGATGCAACATCATACTAATACCTACTCACACTTGCCAACAGGCTTGTTGCAGATGTGAAACAAGTTGCAGTTTGTGTATAGATTAGGAGTGGCAGTTTCTCACCCATCCCCCCTGAAGAATTAAAAGTGGCAATCTGATGAGGTTGAGGTGTGATGTATTTTATGATAATATTTTTCAGTGTTTTATGATTCGGGATAGTTTTTGAAATGGAATTCTAATAAAATTGATGATATTTGAGTGAATAGTTTATTTTTGATAGATTTTGAAAAACTCATTTAGTTTGAATTACCTAGTAGACACCATCCGCAAGTGTCTTCGGTCTCTATGTACAAGGGTTTGTCAAGATAATATGGTATGAGGACGTAGCCGTCATAAATGAGGTTTACTTCTTAATGCGTATCAGTGTCCCTGTGGGGTGGTTTGGCCAAATGATGGCCAATCAGCTCGCAGGGCGCATTGATATCATTAGTTCCTTATAGAACTACTTCGGCTCCCTTTGGGATTCATGGTCAGTCAGCAGAGAGACTCCTGCAAGCTACGAGGAAACACTTCTACTTTATCTCTATCCTGCCTCCTTGTCCACTGGACGCTCGCAGCACCTACTATCTTCACCTGAAGATATTTGCTGACAGACCTCCGGCAGCTCTAAGAACTTGCTACTTTCCTTTTCCTCACTCAGACACTGTCCAACTTTCTTCCATCCATACCAAACAATGTAGGTAACCTTTTTGAATGAACCCTTTTCATTGTTGTCAGCAGAGGTTTTTGTTATTTTATTTCATGACTTCAGCATAGATAAGGGACAACGTCGCTTCCTTACAAGGATACTTTACCCTACAAGTAAGCTCTGACCAAATATTCAAAATAACATAGTATTCAAAGCTTAAATAAGATCCCATCGACATGGCTATAGACTGGCTCATACGAGGAATGGTGCACCTTCTTCTAATGATGTTACCTCAAGTAACAGCACTTAGCTGGATACTCTACCAAACTAGATGAATTCTTGTCTTGGGATCCGGTAAGACCAAGAGACCACAAAAAAGATATATAGTTAACTGGTCAATTGGAGAGAGGAAATGTTTGACAACCAAGTCTGCAAAAAATATTTATTTTTATTACTCCCATTTTTTTTTTAAACAAATATTTGTCATCGTTCTCCTTATAAATCAAAGTTTTGCCGGGGAGATCAGAAGTCATGCGCACAACCAGAGGGCCATGTCTCTCTCTTCTTTTAATTCTTCCATCGTCGCATCCATTTTACTTCGGGCAAAGTAGTCAATAGACAAACCCTGCACAATCTGGTACGAATGGTCCGCTTTTGTCACGACTGGGAAACTGTAGATGAGACCCTTCTCTATGCCGTAAGAACCATCAGAGCAAACGGCCATTGACACAAATGAACCCTGTCCGCAGATGAAGAGAAGAAGGAAAACAAGAAGAAAAAAAATTGTGTTAAAGCAAATAAAATTGGTTGGGTGATTAGAAATATTATTGTTGGCTCAGAATATTCAGGAATGATCTCCTTTGAACCATATCCAAATTATCTCCCCTGAATTATGTAAAATGAAAGAATATATTATTTACTTGTTATGTCTCTATTTAAGCCTTAAAAATAAAAAAAAATTTAAATGTAAAACAAAACAAAACATTTACACTATTAATACAATATCAATATATAGATCTTGCCTTGAGTCATTCATCAATTTACCCTCTTTCTGTCTGGTCTTTTAAAGCCATCAAACATAGTACAACCAACTAGCTATCTTCACATGGCCTTCATAAACCCTAATGTTGCATCAGTTAGACGTCTTTTTCTGGTAGCAGTCGTAACGACTCCCAAAACACCACAACATAAAGTAAGTGACATTTACTAATCTACACACATATTTTCTCTATCTACGACCCTGGCAACACATGTGTCTTTCTTATTGTAATTGAGACAGTAATGTATTCTTTCTTTGGTACTAATATCTGTTGTTCTCCCTTAATATTAAGTACTAGCTTACAAGTTTGTATCCTCTGTTTACGTTTGTCTTCGATAAATTGTTTATGTGAGTTCCAATAGTTCTAGTTTTATAATTTTATTTGACAATAACTTTCTCAGATAGAGGAGGAATATTAAAAAAAATGTCTACCATAGTTAGAAATAACATTATTATTTTGAATGAATTAAATCATCTCTCATTCTTCTCTCTAGTAAAGTAGTTAATCCTAATATTATAAGGATATTAATACTCTATTGTAAGAATATAATACTTTAAAAAGACCTCCTTTAAAATATTGTACTCAATCCTGAGCATCAGTATCAATACATTGGAATTGGGATATAATATTAAAATTAGGAGGTGTACAAAGAAAAGTGACAAAACTATTAAAAGAAATTAAAAAAATCTCAATGAAGTTTGATTCTTCAAGAATGGATCCATTCCTAAACCCAAAAGTTTTTATTGGATTTTCTTTTTTGCTTTTTTTCTCATTTTCGGTGAAAAACAGCATAACTAAATGAAGAACATGTGAGGTTCACGGCAGAAATAAAACCCACAACGGGAAGGCATGCAGCCAGTCAAGTGTGACCGGGTTCTGGTTTATTAGTCTCGTTAATTCTAACCATTGCAAACGGTTCAACAAGAAGATCTCGAAGGTCAAAGTAGTGACATCAGATGCACTAATATAGTGGCCTTGTGCCAGAAAGTAAAAAGGAGTTTGTGGAGAGAAAATTACCCTGAAAAGAAAATCAATTTCACAATTCGAATATTTTGTGTGGCAGACTGTGATTCGTTACCCCCCTCCCCCCCCCCCCAAAAAAAAAACAAAAAAAACAAAAAGAAACATTAAATTCTTTTTTCAAATATGAAAGAACATCTGTTTCAGGGAAAGATCACCCTTGATTACTCCTTCTCAGGTCTAACATGGGTTCCCATATTCCTTCCCTGTCTACCGGGGGCCACAATCATGGTACATCAGTGGATCCATTCACTATTCTGGTTCAATGGTTACTCGTTCATTGTATTTTGTTTAATTTAGAGGCATTAAACGAACGCAAATTACTGAATGAACTTGTATTCAACAGACTCGTGTATTATTATTATTATTATTATCATTATTATTATTATTATTATTATTATTATTATTATTATTTGCTTTGGTATTTTTATGTTTTAATATTTATAAAAAAAATGGTTACCCGTTTGTTGTATTTTCTTTGATTTAGAGGCATTAAACGAACGCACATTACTGAATGCAACCTGCATGAACTTAGAGTAGATAGAGTGTTAGTATCTTTAATTTTTGATAGTGAGATGACATGGGAACTGCTCGAGATTTTGAAAGCACAGAATTTTCTTTGGGGTTTGATATATAGCATGAATCCTGGTGTTAATCACAAAACCCATCCTATAATTAATATGTATGGAAAAGAAATGATAACTAAAAAAACATTTGTAAAAATATATGTGTGTATGACTAAATATGTGGCCATTATTTTAGAATACACAAATTTAATTAAAAAAATAATTTATCGATATTTTGGGGAAGAAAAATGTTGTTAAATCTTTTCTTTCTTTTTTTTTTTTGTTCATAATTATGAACTTATAGAAACAAATCTTGGCAAGCAAGACCCGTGAAAAATTCTGAGACACATTAGGGAGTGGGGTGCTTCAGGCCCAAATTTTAATACACACCCTTCGAAAAATCCAATATTTCCGATTTGCATGAAATGACTACAAATTATTCTGCTGTCAACAACAGTAACAACACTTTTTAATGAAATATTTATTTGTTCTAAAAAACCTGTTCTTTAAAAAAGTTTATTTACCGTTTCATGTGAATCTGACTATATTTAACGAGGAACGAATCTTGGTGTTAAGCATATAATTAATATGTATGGAAAAAAAATAATAAACAAAAAACATTTGTAAAAATATACGTGTGTACAATAAATATGTGGACATTTTTTTAGAATACACAAAAGTTCCAAGTGTAAATTGTCCTTTTTACTGGAAAGGAGGATTTGTTATTAAGTGAGCAACTGCGTATCCTAGCATTTTCTGTGGTCGCCATGCGGTTGACGTGATGTTGTCATTGTAGAGGAACAAGAGAGAATGACACCAGTTGCTAAAGACGCTGGTGGCTTATTCCCTCGTAGACAGACCAAATGAGAGAGACTGGAATTCCCCACAGCTGGACAGGTTTCACCGTGGTTGGTAATATGAAGTTCTATCATATATTCCTAACCTACCATGTTTGGTAGAGCCACATCACGAGTGGTTAATAAGAAGCTGTTTATTGTATGTTCTTTTATGTTGTAAGTTCACTTTACATTTGTCAATATGTAAATAAAATGTGTATATTGTATTGTATTGTATTGTATGTGGTCGTATTTTTCATTAAGTTTAGTAGATCTGTTTTTTTCTTTCAGAGTAATGGTAAATGTAATGTAGATAAGAACTAACATCATCTTTTCAGAAACGCCAACAGGCGTTCTCAGTCTGAAGTCAGGAAGCGGAAGAATGGGGGTTGTCGTCACATCGATGTTCAGTTGACAAGAGAGCTTCTTCTTCCATCCACAAAACGCTGTAAGAAGTTACCCCGAGGGATCACTTCCTGATTGGTCCACACTTGATTAATTTCAGCTCGGCACAATGACTCTACACGCACAGAAAATAGTTTGTTTACTACTACATACATGGCAATGATGGTCTCATGAGATAAGAGATTAAGGGATGAAAACTTATTTTGGGCCGGTTCATTGGCTCTGCTCTGGGTGGTAGTGGCAGTGATTCTCCCAGGGTCGGCTGTATGATCGGTAGTTGTTAATTACTGATATATATTGCAAAGTTATTTGTACCCAAAGTATATAGTTCTTTATTATTTTAAGTACATTATTCGGGCAGAGAGAGAAAAAGTGAGAAAGAAAGAGCAAGAGAGAGAGAAAGATAGACAGAGCAAGAGAGAGAGAGAGTGAGAGTGAGTCGACTGTAGCAGTAGCTACAATAACAACAACCACAGAATAACAATGTCTAAAAACCTTCTGATATTTGCTTGACTTGAAGGCTTGGAACTGATTGGATCAAATACTCAGTTTCGATTGGTTTCTTATATCAGGATTTAACCAGTCAGAAACAATCTTTTCTGGAGCCAAACACCTGTTCAGAAATCTTATTTAAGGAAGCGCATCCATGCTTTTCAATCAGATAACCATCAGAACAACTACCAACATTCCTAATTAGTGCACAAACGAACTCCGCCTTTAGACTCTGGCTATTGGCATCGGCATGTGGACTTAACTTCTTAAGATAGCAACGTCTCTGAACATGTACTTAATTAATTACTAATAATATTAACTCTGTCAGTCTCACTAGCTCCTTACTTCAACTTGCATATGACGGTTATAATAACATTTTTCATCGTCAAGACTCATGGACTTATAATAACCTTTTCATCGTTCAGACTTATAGACTTATAATAACATGTTCTCTGCCTTGACTTAAGGACTTTCAATATCACCCTTTTCATGAAAAGTTAATAACTTCATTAAATAACTTCTTTACTAACGTCTGTCTTTTACTTGTTGAACGAAGATGATCAATAAAGTGGATAAAATATATTATGTTAGAATAAGACTTTATCATTTAACTTATTCATGAATAAATCTCTTGCTTTGCACTACTACTGGTTATTTTTAAGAGCTTACATTTTAACACGTCCGTTTCACTTTGCTTCTAAACGAATTCTCTAGCTCCCAGCATGCTAAATGATACTTTCATTTTGGTATTCCTAAGCCTGTTAATTCTGAAGGCTTAAACTCTATGAAAACTTACATCAGGTCACCTAAACATATACAACTTTCTCTCATGGTCATTGTAAGAAAGGGAGGGAAGGATTAAAAAGAAGAAAGAAACTTACAGCAGGCACGCCATTCCACCAGTCGTGGACATGATCAGAAATGGCCTTAGCAGTAGACATGACATTTGACATCTTTCTCGCTTCGTTAACATCAGTAGCAAGTTTTTGTACAGTCTGAAGATATTGGAAACAAAGGAAGAAGCAAATATAATTTTCACTGGATTCTTCCAAGAATATTTTAATCAAAACAAACATTAGTTATCGCAGTGATTGACACAGATAATTTTTGCATACATTATTGTTGTGGACCTGAAAGGGGTCTGGAAAGAAGACACGAACTCGGGATTAAGTGAAACAAAGTATATTGAAGAAAGTTTAAATACAGCATGTAAAGAGAGTGGTTGAACATCTGTCTGTCTGTCTGACTGGAGTAGTTCAAGTTATTTATCTACCTCCCACAGCGGTAAGATGTGACACAAGGTTGGAAAGTGGGATTTGAAAAGTCAGCGCCTGAGAAGGTGAGCACTCTGGCCTACAAAAAATGCCTGGGCAGCCCCGTCGGCATTCCCCGGTAGGGGCGCCTCAGGCAGTAAGCAATAAACTTACTCCTCCCCAAAAAGGGGAGGCAAAGCCTGGGAGTGCGGACCTCCTAGAACTGCACAGGACAAATCCACAGAGTGGCAGAATTAAGGCCCGAAGACCAAGACGATACCGGTCTATAAGGTGTAGTATCCATCGGAACAGATACTACACTTTGATCTTGGCCAAAAGGAGTAGTTCAAACACCGAGAGGCATGTGCTCCCGGTATTTATAGTGAAGTGGAAGAGTTCATGTAGTCTGTAAGGTAGGTATCATAACAATTATAAGAACAATCTTAACAAATGACAAGACTGATCTTAGCCTGCATATCTTTCTGCAATGAGGGAACGTTGTTCCTACTGCTTCTTTTCTCCTTGGGGACCGTACAATTGTCAGCTTCAAGGGTCAATGTTCCCTCTGTGACGACCTGCCTCCAAGATAACCTGTCCCGAGTTTGTTTACGTTGATGCTGCATTTCTTCAGGTTGGCTTTCAAAAGATCTTTAAATCTCTTCTTCTGGTCTCCTTCTTCAAGCCGACCTTCAAAGATTTGCTTCCATAGTGGAGATGTAAGCCTTGAAGATGAAGAAGGTAGAGGACGGCCGTGTAATATTGACAATGAACAATTGCAAGCAATTGTTGAGCAAAATCCACGTCAAAGTGTCAAAGAAATGTCTCAGACACTTGCTGTCAGCACTGCAACAGTTTAATGTCATTTACAGACTATTGGAAAAATTGAAAAAAATTTTCATGAATAAATGTATGTTTCTGAAATCGCCCATTACTTCTGTAACGACCTAATAATATATATACATATATATATATAATATATATATATCTATGTGTGTGTGTATTACATGTATAATGAGCAGAAAAGAATAGTAGAAAATCGATGTTATTTGATAAAATATACGATAAGAAAATATAGACATTTAACGTCACTATGGGTTCATATGATGGTTTTTAAGTTTTTGAATGAATAGGTGCATTTATATAATAGATTAATTATGAGAGATAATAGACAAAAAGATATGTGCTATAGCGATAGACCTATAATAGTAAGAAATCAAAAGAATCAAAAAGCAGACACATTCAGAAAATCTATTATTAAAAAATTAATAAAACGACCTAATAAATGTTTCCATATCTTTTTAAATAAACTTGAATGAGTTAAATCTTGTTCTTTTTAAAAGATTTTCTTAACTCGTCTCCTCATTCTCTCATATCATCTGTGTTTGCGGATCACCTCGATCCATAACAGTAAGTTCTCATCTCTATTATCACAGAAATTTAGGAAATAAAATCAAACGATAGAGAATGCATTGTTTATTACTGAATTAATCATAAAATATTTTTATAGAGGAGTATTAGAAGGCTATCACAATGGAAGAAATGGAAATATATCAACGTTGAGAAGTAAGACAAAAACAAGTGTTTTTTGTTTTGTTTTTATAATAAATCTTACTTGATTAGTCAAGACTTCTTCACAGTGATTTAATGTGTGTGACTGTGTTCCATAATATATTTGAGGAAAGACCTCTTTATCAAATGGTAGGTGTTTCAAATCTTTTGAAATCCGCGTGGACCTGTAATGTTGTTATATGGTTATACTGCAGTAAATATCAATGTCGCCCACAGCAAAAAAATATTTCTCTCATCAATGCTAGAACATCCAAATAAATTGTTATTGCTGGAAGAGACAGCCGGAAAGACAGTTTTTGTTTTCCACTCATGTGGAAAAAAATTTAAATATAATATAATGATTATGAAATCATTTTGTACAGTGCTTAGATGCACTACTACTCATTAAACGTGCATGTATAATGCATAGGATGATGCTCAATTGTCAGTGAAATTAACAATGTATGCATCAAGATATACATGTGTGCATGTGCATAGAGAGGGGAGGCATCAGGTGTGATTTTTGCAAATTTCTGGAAGCATGAGTTTCAGCAGTCAGCAACTGATGTAGGCAGTTTGTTCGAAGCTTCAGCAATTCTGAGCATAAAAAAAATGTTTCCAAAAGTCATGGGATGATGTGCTGTTTTCTAACTTTGTAGCATGAACACATGTGTTAGACACATGGAGATCAAAAAGGTGCTCCGGCTTATTGTTGACAAGATGGTTAATATTTTTGTGGGTGTTTACCAAATCAGTTGCTAGTCGTCGTAGCTTCAGTGAATCCAATCCCAGAGAAACAAAGCATTAAGAGTGTAGCAGTTACCTCCTCCTTTAAAACATAACTGCACCGGTTGGCCGTTAGGTGTCGCTTTTTCACCGACAGGTGGCGCTGAAAAGCGACACCAGAGTTATCTGCCCTTCTGATTATAAAAACCGGTGTAAACAGAAAATCACTCTCTTCTCTATTCAATTGGCCTCGATGAACGACGCTAAGACACCAGCGTTCCGTCAACACATGTTCAACAACTGTAAGAGTTCTCAACTCATTTTCTTTGTATACGGTTTTCAAGGACTTTCCCACGCCGGACTCATTTCTTCACATACTCTTTTCAAGAACTGTTTTCTATCGACACACATACATACACCACACACGTCATCATCCCACATACACACACGTTCAATACACCTTATTTGAATTACCTCCTTTTGTTTTGCATGCAACAATTGCTTGATTTTATGAACTCGCTTATAGTCGGGAACACGACCCGATTCTAACAAGAGTATGGTAAGTGTCTAATGGAGAGTATTCGCTTAATTATACTTTTCTGAACAGTTTCCAGGTGATCATTGTTCTGATGATGCAAATTCTAGGTGTGATCGCACCATAGCTGTATACAGTTTTAAGGAAATAGCTGGAGAGCGGCTAACAAACGTCTTGCTGAGTGATGATAACACCTTTGGAGATTAAGGAAAATCGCTTATTTTGTTCAAGATTAACAAAGACAGATCTAACCCTACACTGACGGACGGGGGGAGGTGATTTACCTTAAGGAAATAGTCTTTCAAATAGACGTCATCTGCAATGGCTTCTCTAACCGTCTTGTTTCCTGTGAGCAAATCGACAGTCGCATGGGTCACATCAGGGAACAGAGTGGAAGAGTGGTTGCCCCAAATAATGACATTTTTCACTTCCTGGGAACTAACCCTGCACCGGGCAGCAATCTGAAATGAAAGAATTAATTTTTCCAGAATTAAATTAAATATTGTTGAAAGTGAAGGTGAGATGAGGGCTCAATAAAAGCACTGGTCTTCATCACCTCACTCGTTAGGTGTCAGGAAGAGCAGCCGGCCTATAAAAATCTTGCCTCAAATAAAGAAATGACTTCCAAAGAAAATCGGTAGAATTTCAGACTATGTAGTTTAAATGTTTGAAGCTTGCATAGAAGGTGTGGTGAGATTGTTGAGTTTCTTAAGAGAAGATGTATTGACCTGTGTTGTGTCCAAGAAACTCGTTGGAGAGGTAAATCTGCTAGAATGGTTGTGGCCAAAAAATGCAAGATATAAGCAGTATTGGATTGGAAATGAAAAGGGAGCAGGTGGTGTTGGTATTTTTATTGCAGAGAGATGGATAGATAAAGTGATTGAAGTTAATCGTGTGAGTGAGTGAATCATACTGATGAAGTTGTTGGTTCGAAAACATGAGAAAAAGTGATAAAAATGGACTTGAGAGAAAGAGGGATAAATAAAGACCTGATCAGAGATAGGCTACTTTGAAAGTCAATTTTTTAAAGCTGTCCAACTATGGCCAGCATGTAAAACGGATGTTAACAACAACAACAACAGCAGCAGCAGCAGCAGCAGCAGCAGCAACAACAACAACAACATCATCATCATCATCATCATCATCATCATCATCATCATCATCATCATCATCATTATTATTATTATAATATATATATATATATATATATATATATATATATATATATATATATATATATATATATAATAGAAAGTCTCGATAATCATAGTCAAGATTTACTTCCATCCGGGAAACAGGCAATACTCGAATTTGATAAAAAAAAATATGGCTACAGTGTCATTTCTGGCAAATTCATTTTGAAAAGGACCAAAACATGAAAGAAAAAATGTCATAAACTCTTCCCCACCCCCAAACATAAGTCCTTGCTACCTGATACTGAGCTCGGTTCTGGTCAAGTCGGGTAAGGGCAGAGAAGTTCTCAGGTGGAATATTTGGAGCATGTTTCATGCAAATCAAAGCATTCGTGTTGGCCGGATTACCAACAACCACCACCTGAAATTAAAAAAAAAAAATTTGTTAGTGTTTCTGTATTACTGGGGACAGATGAAATTTTCATCTTTAATTTAGAAGAGTTTGTTTAAAGGGGAGATAATCAAACAGTTCTTTTTGTTTTAACCATAACCCATAAGAAAAATTCAGAAAATTAATAAGAAAATAAATTAAAAAAAGGTTACTTATGCAGTTTACGAACCGGGCTGAAATAATAATGTTATAATTTAGAAAGCCATTCTTAACATGGGGAGGTGGGGGGGGGATTAACTATTCTGTACTTTCACCTAACAATTTAATAAACAACACACTCTTCTAAATTTAATAAACGAAATTTAGTTTACTAAGAAAAGCTAATAATCTAAATAGCAAATGGAGTTTAATCGTTCAAACACTTATGTTTGTAGGGAGACCAAGAGAAATACCGTTTCATAGTTTCGATTATTTATCTTTCTCCAACATTTTGATAAGAAATAGAAATTTGATTATGAGTGTTATTTAAAAAATTGTCTTAACAAATATCCCAATTGCTCAGTTGGAGGGGACTCAGACTGACAACCTCAAGTATGCTGTTTTGATGTTGCCCTTGGATTGCTGTTTTTTTTTTAATGATAACAAAGAATATCCTTTTTCTTTTTTTTTAATATAATAAAATATAAGTGGAGAACATCTTAGATTTTGGTATATTTAGTACCTAACACTTCTCCTCTGTCAGTTCGTCTATACCTCTCTCTCTCTCTCTCTCTCTCTCTCTCGTTTTCTCTCTATATATATATCTATATATATATAATAAAAGAGAACGTCTGTGTGTGTGTGTTCCCGTTTATAGAAAGAATGTTTCTTAAAATATATTACTCTAAACACCAACCATCTTTCTTAACCAATTAGCAACAATCTTGTTCAAAATTCTCTACTCCATTTAGTTTCCTTATCAAACAATTCCAACTTAACCTTTAACCAGAACTTAAGCATACAGACCCAGGACGCATATACTACTACACATAACACACCTAATGCAATAACTACTCCATATAAAATACATACTTGCATAAGAGCCAGTGCTTTACCAATAAAATGCGCATATTCAACCACATCCCCTCTTTTAAAAGTAATAACCACTAAATTGCAAAGAACTTCCCTTACTAATTTAATTAAAAGTTAAAAAAAGCTTATACATGTGTAGAATTTCCTAGGAACATGATGTGAGTAGTCATGACACTCTACGGGCTCCTTTAAGGAAGTTACGGGTGCTTTTTCAATATTCTGCATAAAAAATAGAATTATTTAATTATGAGTGTTATTCCAAAAGACAACTAAACAAATATCTCAATTGCTCGGTTAGGAAACTGACAACCTCTGTGCTGTTCTGATCCTGCCTGCAGATTGCATCTTTTTTTTTTACTGAAAAGAAAGAATATTCTTTTTTCCTTTTTTTAAAAACATAATAAAATGTAAATGAAAAACATCTTAGATCTTGGCTGTCTGTCAGTTCGTCTGTACCTCTCTTTCTCCCCCCCCCTCTCTCTCTCTCTCTCTCTCTCTCTCTCTCTCTATATATATATATATATATATATATATATATATATATATATATATATCGCTCTCGCTCTCTCTCTATATCTTTCTCTATATATATAATAATGGAAAACGTATGTCCACCTGTGTGCCTTTATATCCCTTATATGAAGACAGAATAGGAATTGTACCTTAAATATAAGTATTTTACATGTAAAATTTTCATATAAATATGAAAGAAATAGTCCTGCCGTTTTAAGGGAGCAAAAGGCATTTTTCACACATGTCGCACATTGAAATTCATCTATTTATAAACATTATTTTAAAATCATATATACATATATATGTCTGTGTATGAGAGGGTATGTTGAAAAGAAATAAATTAAGTGCTCGATAGTAAGAATGCGAGAGTTAAAATACAAATTATTTATCTAAAAACTATACATTACAGTTTCCAGATATTTACCATGGTTTCATTGACACGGGTAGGTCTTTACTTGTTTAGAAAAGGCCCTTAGAACAAATCTCAAATCATCAGCGTTTCACGGAACAAAGAAAGCTCTGAAAAAACGAACAGGCGGCGATGATCACCAATTAGTCAAAAATTTAATTTTCAACCGATCTGTATATTTTTATAAGTTGTATATGTACAACTATGTATGGAGTTTGTATCGAAGGCAACGATACACAATCTAAAAAGACAAGCACTTAAAACAGTTTCAACCCTAAAAAGCTATGCAGATCGATAAAAGATTAAATTTTCTTGCGTTTGGTAAAAGTTATTTGTTGTAAATTTTTTTTCACCTCCTTTTTTCCTGTTAACTATACTGCACATTCACCCAGATTTGCTTTAAATTTGATCCAGTAATCATACATCAATTAAGCAAGATTCCCTGAATTTCAATATTTTCTTAAGTCCCCTAAAACTTTAGCCTTAAACGTTAGACACATTTTAGAATCAAAACATGTAATGGATTTTGGTCAAAATTGAAATAATGGTTCTAGACATAAGGTTTAATATCAAAAGTGGTGCAAAACTCTTCTGTTCGGGAATTAATTTTACCTGTCCTAGGATGGGTATTGTTCTAATATTAGGGGTGGGACGTAATGGGTGAAAATTTCAGATTCATGCGAGTAGTATTTTTTTGTGTTCATTTATACATAAATAACACTAAACGATCAAACATTTTGAAAATTTTGCAAAATTCAGAAGGTGCAGGCCAAAAATAGCCGTTAAGGCTCCACGGGACTCAAAATCTATCATTTTTCGGTGAAAAAGTGGTTTCATGCGACATTGCAAGTCCTAAAACATCCTCAAAAGCTATGAATGGATATAGATGGTTAAATCTGATATAGTACTTTAATTTAGGACCATTTTCAGGCTGTGAAAGGGTTTTCATGAATGTAAAATAGCCAAAAACTAGTGGCCTGCACCTTCTGAATTTTGCAAAATTTTTAAAATGATTGATTGTTTAGTGCTATTTATGTATAAATGAACACAAAAAAATACTACTCACATGAATCTGAAATTTTCACCCATCACGTCCCACCCCTACTAATATATATATATATATATATATATATATATATATATATGTAAAAATAAAAATGGAATAAAGAATAAGCAATTCAACAACTAACAAAAATAAACTCAAAAACTCATGTTGTAAAGTTCCATATATATATATATATATATATATATATATATATATATATATATATATATATAAAGGGACCAAAATAAAATAATTTCGAAATGAAAACATTTTAAACATTTCTTTTTTTTAAGTATGTATTTAATTAGGTAATTTGTTAAAGATAAAAACCTTTTTCAACATTGAGAAAAACGTGAGGATGAGGCGGTATTTCTCCCCTACTTCGACACTATCTCTTCCACACATACACTTACCTTGGTAGTTCCTTTGGCATGATCGTTAAGGGCCTTCCCCATAGCTTGGAATATCTTTACATTAGCTGCCAACAAATCTTTCCATTCCATGCCTTCACGAAGCCGCATTGAATAGATTAATATGGCTACATCAATGTCTTTGAATCCCACTTCGGATTTGGCAGTAGCAATGATTTCTTTAAAAAAGAAAATGAATTAATGTTCAAGATAGTTCTGTGGTGCTGTATATAATGTTCGGGATAGTTCTATGGTGTTGTATATGATGTTCAAAATAGTTCTATGGTGTTGTATATAATGTTCAAGATAGTTATGTGGTGTTTGTATAAGTAAAGTAGAGTGATATACCCTTGTGTCAGGCAGGACAGAGTTATCTGCTCCTGGCAGAGAACTATATATATAGAACATGGCGGAGTTGATGAAACAACTCGTTGAGTTGCAAAAAGAAATCATTGAGCTCAGAAAAGAGGGAATTTGCAGTCAGTCAGACACGTTCCATGTTAAAAGGTTGAAGCGACCGTCAATAGGCCTTGATACCACAGACGGTGAATGGGTGTTGTTTCTAGATACATGGGCCCAATATAAAGATATGTGCAGACTGAGAGATCCAGTTGTAATTTGAAACGAGCTGAGAGCCATGTGTACGCCCGAAGCAAACAGACTACTGTTTGAATTAATAAGACCTAAGATGCTGAATTCTGCCATGGAGGAACACCTATTAGACCTAATACAACTCATTGCAGTCAGCATGGTAGCAGTCCTATGATATTGTGTTCCATAGGTGGGAACTTCTTTGAAATAAACTCATGAGTAGTCACTGTTTTTATCACTCAAAATGACTTTATTCAAATCCAGCTTCCTGAAAAAGCAAATTAATTAAATTCTAGCAGCTACTATCATTACATTTATTTGTGTTTTAAGTATCTGATAGATCGTATTAAGGCGTCGTGTTTATATATATAAACATTTAAAATGGTTTACACAAATCAATTCGTGTTCCGGTGCTACTGTGCACACTAAACAGGACCACAGTTTACACTGAAATAAAAATGTCCAAAATGAAAAATCAGATACTGATGACCCAGACAGACGAAATCAAGGGAGGTGCGAGAGCGCTCTATTCCTTAATAGACTTCAAGAATGGCCTATGCTGGAAATCTCATTTCTTTGATCAATCATAACTCAAAAACCAATAAACCAAATTAGTTGAAACTTTGCACAAAATGTTTATTTGATAGGTTCTATAAGTGTGTAGAATTTCAGCATTATTAGTCAAGGCAACCCAGAGATCCAGAAAGTTCAATCATGAAATCATGTTATCCGTGTGTACGTATGTACGTACGTACGTATGTGCCACCCTGTATCTCATCAACTATTTGATGGATTCAGATGATTTTTGGCAGAGATAGAGGTTCTAGGGTCTAGTTGATGGCATTTTAATTTCAGTTTACCATATACCTTAGTTTTCCATAAAATTAAAAAAAAAATTAAAAATGACCATTGTATTGAGGCATAGCCTTTACAAAAGTAGTGACATTCCATGAAAAATGCCAGTATACTGAAATCATATGCCCTTAATAAGGTTAAGATGAAAATTCATATACACTAAATGTACAAAAGCAAGGAAATTCCCAAATTTTTACACTTTTATTGTCATTAAGGGTATGCGAGCACAACAGGGCTATGTATTTTACTGGTAGGAATTTTTCTTCAGCGCACCTCACACACTTCATCCACTCATGCATAGAGATATATACTGTAGTGATGTGATAATGAAATGGTTTAGTTGATATGTAGTCATACCCTTAATTAATGACAATAAAAGTGTAAAAATTTGGGAATTTCATTGCTTTTGTACATTTAGTGTCTATGAATTTTCATCTTAACCCTATTAAGGGCATATGATTTCAGTATACTGGCATTTATCATGGAATATATATATATTTTAAGTATACTTTAATTCATTATTTAATTTCCTGTTAATTTTTTATATATTATATAAAACAAAATAACATTTTATATTATATTATAAATCTTTATCTTATAATTTTTCATATATATTTTCCCCCTAATCCTAGAGTTTTTCTCTTATCCATCTACGTATATTTGTAATTATGTTATTATCTTTTTTTATATTTATTTATATATTTTTAAATCTTAATGTAAATTATGCTAAACAACTCACTCTGTATATAAATAGCGTTTTTTTAATAATACGCGATAGATAAATACTTTTCTGATTTTTCAAACATTTATTTTTAATTCCTGATTTAAACGGTTTTTTCTATATTTTTTTAATGTTAAATTTAAAATTTTTAACTCTGGCCTCGTTTCTGTTTTTCTTTTTCTCTTTCTTCCTTTCCTTCCCTTGTTGATCTTGTTCGCCTCTTTTTATCTATTTTTCTCCTCTTCTTTTCCCCTTTTTCCTTTTTTCTTTTTCTCACCCACGGAACTGAACACGCCATATTTTACTTGGAAGCTTAATTCATGGCATGATGTTTTTACATATATATTGATTTATGACAGACTTCTGGCTCTTCGATTTTTTCCTGAACTTGATTAGATTCTTAAACCCTCCACTACATAATACCATATCTCAATAGGATTTTTTCAACAATTAGATGAATACAATTAACTTTCTTCTCATTATTGAAATTTTTTCTTTGGTCTATTTTTGCTTTAAGTCTATCTTAAAATTTTGTTGCTAATTTTCAAATTAATACTTACCAATGATTAGTAATTTATTGGGGGTTTTCCCTTCTGAGGATAAGAGTAATTCTTTGAAAATCCATGGATTAAAGGTCATTTTATAATATTCCTTGTTTAAACACCTGATAACCTGATAATAATCTTGTAAAGTATGTAACTTTACTTTTTTCATTATTCTACAATGTCCTATATATATATATATTTTGTACATGTCTGTGTAAATAAAAATAATTATATATATATATATATATATATATATATATATATATATATATATATATATATATATATATATATGATTAAAATATAATATTTGATTGAACTTTTTATAAACTGAAACTATATGCGTACTTTGAAGAGTGAATCCATCTTCTGGGGAAAAACTATTGAACTCTTAAATCCAATTATTATTTCCTGACATAAAAAAGGGGAAAAAGTATATAAAAAAAATAAAGTTTCTGGATTTAGTTGGATATTTTTGTTTTATGTGTTAGTGATCATTCTACAATTCCATTATTAACTTGACCTGTAACCAATTGATAAAGAGGTATTTGTGCTGAAGAGGATATTATTAAAACAATTTCTGAAAATATGTACACAATAATATTTGTAAATGTTGAACTTTTGGAGCATTATTACAAAATATTGATTATGTCATAATTTTTGCATTCTACTGAGTTATAATATATGAGCTCTGTTGGACTTAAAGTCATAATCATTGAGCTAAATTTCACCTGTAGTATTAATTTGTATCATAGAGATTTCGAATGTTTTATTTTTTTTATATTTATGTACTTAAAGTGAAGATTTGCTTTTTTATGATATAACTAAGTTAAAAGATTAAAACTTCACTTTCTTTAACATCTGTAAAACCATTGTATTTCCTATCAAAGTCGGATGTCGAGGTTTTATTACCAACTCAACCTCTGCATTCTTGAATAATCTTGTTTTTTTTCTATTGAACAAGAGGAAATACATAAAGAAAATACAAGACAAGGCTCTATCTGCATCAACGTGGATATGACAATCCAACAAAGTCTGGTAATATCGTGAGATACTGCCGAGGCGCTCTGGGCCAGTGATAATGATGCTTCGGCCCCAAAACCATGCCTGCACCCAGAGTCATCATCTGATGATGGTTTTGTTGGAAGCAATCCTGCTGTACAAGCAACAGTTATTGTATAAACATTTTATATATGCATATAAATAAATAAATAAATGGATTTGGGGATGCTGTCTCGATGATACATAATTTGTGTCTGCTGGAAAAGCTGATCCCAAACCAACACTTTCAGTTTGAAGAGATGTTGCCACTGCGACTGTAGAAAGGAACCTTTATAATCAGAAAAGAATTTAAAAATTATAATAAGGAATATGTAACTGAGTCTTTAACATCATGCGTGGCATGATCTCCCATTCACACCAGCTCCGGAGAGAGGGCTTCATAGAAGCTGTACATGAGTTGATTTTGGTTTCAATTCAGGTCGCTGCCAGAAGTCTGCTAGAGGCCAGCCTGCAGACATCTAAACAGTTCAAGTCGGTGCTGGATGCATCATGGCTGCTGATCTTTCGATTATCACTCCTCACTTGAGAAGCAGAGGATACGAGAGGACGTGGTTTCGGCATAAAACATCATCAACGATAATTTAAATCTACCTTTCAAGGAGTTTTTCACTCCAATGCCAAGTCGGTTGTGGTCTCCACAGGACCAAGCCAAAGATGTACCATAGGCACTCTCTATCCATCTTTCTGCTCAGTGGAACAGCCTACCAGAGGAGGTCATGACAATGCCTGCCATATCCAGGTTTAAAGTCGCCTTGGACAAACATTCAGACGGTATATAGGCGTACACATCTTCTAACTCTCCTTTTACATAAATTTGATTTGATTTGATAGGTTGTTTTGGTTGGTTTTCTTTTACGGCATATCAACCCTTTTCGGGTTATTTAATGCTAAATCCGATCATTT
Organism: Sepiola atlantica; assembly: GCA_963556195.1. Classification (NCBI taxonomy): domain Eukaryota; kingdom Metazoa; phylum Mollusca; class Cephalopoda; order Sepiida; family Sepiolidae; genus Sepiola; species Sepiola atlantica. The sequence goes on from OY744525.1 coordinate 53,847,419, forward strand.
TAGTAAAAGTTTCTATGCTTCAAGCTCTTTATATCTTGAAATATTTATTTATGATGTTTGGTTTAGTTGTTTTTGTTTTATGGCATATCAACCTTTTCCGGCTTATTTAATGGCAAATCCAGTCATTTTGGTGAAAGTTTTGATGCTTTAAGTTTTTTATATCTTCAAATATTTATTCATGGTGTTTGGCTTGATTGTTTTGTAGAGGGAAAATGTTGTTTTTGTTTTTAGCTTTGCAGTTGAGTTTTGCAAAAGGAAAGAAAAAAACAATATCATTAATGTTTGGTGCATTTTGGGTCAGGAAACCAATATCTTCAGACAGCCTGATCAGGTAGCATCAGAGATGTGATAGGAGTGTTTCATTTGTTAACATATTTATAAACAGGAAAGATAGAAAATCTGATGTGACTGTAACTAATTGCAGAACTAGCTGTGAATTATTACCTTCGACAAGCGGCAGAGCACAGTCAAAGAGTTCCATAATAACTCCCTTGAGAACACCCAATAATGGTTCGATGTCAAGCAACACCAGACTGATTCGCTGAAAGGACAAACCAAAAGAACTTTAGATTAGAGTAGATGAATCGTGACCCGTTGGACCAACGTTGGTATATTGTACATTAGATAAATAGAAAAAAAGAACAGTCAGGTTCAACAATATCAATATTTTAAACACCTTCAACAGAATCAATATGCAAAACACCCACTTTTTAGCCAAGCCTCATTTTCAGAGTAAAAAGATTTCTGAATACATTGTGATGTCATAATAGATCCCCCTCTTCCTCTCTCTCTCTTAATATTTTACTTCATTTCTCTCATCACTTTTCTCATCATTCGCCCTTTATTTGGCCTTCTTCTCACGCTCTAAAGTAAAAATGCATCCTCAACAATCAGTCCGACAGTGGCTTTGTTGCTGAGGTATGGTTCTGTGTGGTCATAGGTGGTCCACTCTTCCAGTCATTACCTTCTCTATTCGAAAAAGGGGTTAGTTTATCGATAATCGTCGATGGAGCTGCTCAGGCATTTTTTTGTAGGCGAGAGTGCACTTGTCCTAATGTGCTGGCTTTTCAAAATCTCACCTGAACTTGTGTCTAACCTCCTGCAGAGGAGGTAAATCTATTATATAAAGGGCAGTTGTGTGTGTGTGTGTGTGTGTGTGTGCGTGCGTGCACGCGCGTGTGTGTGTGTGTGTGTGCGTGCGTGTGTGTGCGTGTGTGTGTGTGTGTGTGTGTGTGTCAAGCTAAAAATAAAAAACTACAAAACAAAGACCCAGAAAGTTGGTATTTTCGTGATCAGCGTTGCCCCGGTGGAATAATATCTAAAAAAAATTTTTTAATTATTCATTCTTTGACCCTAAACTGGCGCAGATTTCGTCAGAGGGGTCTGTTTTCCAGCCACTTACTAAAGAGGAAGTAACTCTGATTTTTTTTTTTGCAGAGTTATTTCCCTTACACCGATTCGAGTTGTCTGTGTGTATGTCTCCAGAGAGAAATCGGCTGGGTGGAGAAGAAAGAAGAGGGTAGAGAGAGGGAGGAGGAAAACGGGGGAGAGGAAAGAGAGAGAGATAGAAGTTATGTTACAGCCCTGCTAGTAAACAAATAAAGTAAACATACAGGTGTTTGGAAAATCGATGGCATAACTTTGGGATTATGTTCTCCATGTGTGTGTAGGTCTGCAAACGCTTGGTTTCCAAGTTATAGGCCATGGAAACAAATACTGATCAACATTCTTTATCATAAACATCTAACACGTACAATGTGGTTGATAGTGCACTGTTATTTCTACATATGGGATAGATAAACATTATCCCTGTGACAGGATCACAAGTAAAATAAATCTGTGTCTGGTGCTTCCACATATACCAACAAAGCCATGAAAAAATGACACCAAAAAAAAGTATCAAAACCGTGGGACTCAGAAGAAAGATCTGAGCGTCATGATCACCAGGGGCTAATTTGAGAGCCAACATGGAGGACCAAATCAGCATCCTGCGAATGTTGGCCCTTCTTATTTCAGGTAACAGAATACAACGGACTAAATATAGGTAAATAAATATGATCAACAGATAGAAGAAATGGACTACAAAAGAAATTAGACTCGTAATGGAGTTTTATTACAAAAGCAACCCCCACAAAAAGAGGCTCCGTTACACATATAATAGAACATAATCTTAAAGTTATGCCATCAATTTTCTAAACACCCTGTGCACAGATGAAGTGTGCACGGTGACAAGTAAATTAACAAGACAAACATTTTCAGAGTTTTCGTAGTATATAGATTAGTGGGATCCGTGGAAATTCCACAGTTAAAGAAACTAGATTTTAATTTTGTCATTCTATCTACTCTTTTTTTTTTTACTAATGAGTCACCACTTATCAAGGCCAAAGGCCACTTGAGGATAAGAGTTACTAGCAAGAAGGGAAAATATTAACTATGGTTCCTCATTCAATCTCAGGCAACACTGGATCTTCCTGCAGTTAATATTAACTTTAGGAGAATTCTAAAAAAAATACTGCTCGGCCCTATTTCAAAACACCTTATTCCTGCATAAAACCATTAAATTCAATGTTTTTTTTTATAAAAAAATGTTTAATTTAATAATTAAAAAAATACCATGGCTGTTGTCACATCAGCTGGAGATAATTCAACATAGCTGCTTATTGTTGACACTTCTTTTTATATTCTCTTTCAAATATTTCAAGATCGCTGATGATGCATTATGGTCATGAAAAAATTAATTTTTACCTACCTTTGATTGTGGGTTAGATTTTTTTCAGTTTATTGTTCGTGCAGATATGCACAATAATTTTCCATTTATTTATTAGTAGTAGGCCTCCGTCGATCAGAGTCGACTATAGCCTTGTTGTCCCGCTTATGGCTGAAGAAACCAATGTGAGAGCGTCAGTCTTAGTTGCAAAGATCACAAACATGTGTGGTCTCTGGACTGTTGGAATTGATGCTCTCCTTTCTGCGTATGCGCTTTATTGGAGCAACGTCTATCAGCTTCTTCTCCCCTGCTTTCAGATGTTGGTTCAGGGTTCTTTTTCATCTTGAGCGGTCATCTGCAATGCTCTCCTAATACCTGATGTTGATGTCGATTGCCTTCTTGTCTTGCTTCACAACATCTTTGTATCAGAGTTAAAGGTGGCCAGTGGACCTCCTTCCAAATGCCAGCTCTCCATACAGAATGTCCTTTGGAATGTGTTCATCCTCCATGCTATGGGCATGGCCCAACCAGCGTAGTCTATGTTGTCTGATGAGGATGAACATGGTGAGAAGGTTTGTGTGGGATAAGACCTCTCTATTGGACACCTTAGGATGTGGCAGAGGCTTTGCAAGTGGAAGGTGTTGAGTCGCCGCTCTTGTCTGGCGTAGGTGCTCCATGACTCGCTACCATACAGCATTATTCTAATGACACAGGCATTGTACACTGCCATCTTAGTCTTCACTGTAAGCTTGGGGTTCTTCCACACTCTGGATGTGAGGCAGGCAAATGTTGTAACTGCTTTCTTGATCCTCTTGTCAATTTCAGTGTCACGGTAGATGATGTCGGTTATGGTGGAGCCAAGGTACGTGAACTAGTGAACGACATTAAATTCATAATCATCGTGACGGCAGGTGGTATCTCGGTGTCTTGTCTCAGGCCCTTTGACTTATTCAGGCTGATGGTCAGTGAGATGCGGTCCAACAGTGCCTGCAGTTCCTGCTGGGTGTGTGTCGCAACTGCTACATCATCAGCAAACAGCATGTCTCTGATGAGAACTTCACATACTTTTGTTTTGGTAAGATTGAATAGCCTGCTGTCTGATCTGGTATGCAAAGCCAAAAGCGTGCTTCAGGAGCACAGCAAAAAAAGATCCCGAAGAGTGTTGGAGCAATGACACACCCTTGCTTGACTCCACTGCAGATACTGAAGGAGTTAGTTGGAATAGCTCCTGCAGAACTGGACTATCCCTTTCATGTTGGTGTGAAAAGGCTCTATTATGCACTGCAGCTTCGGTGAACAGCCAATCTTCAGGAGGATCTTGAACAGGCCGTCTCTGCTGACATGGTCAAACGCCTTGGTAAGATCTATGAAGGCGATGTGCTGGAGCATCTGCTGTTTCCTGCATTTCTCCTGGAGTTGGTAGAGGGAGAAGACCATGTCTACCATTGATTTTCCGCTTGAAACCCGCACTGTGATTCAGGGTAGATACGTTATGCCAGCTTCTACAGGCGAATCAAGATGACCCGAGCAAAGACTTTGCCGACCATGCTGAGGAGAGGCATGCCTCTGTAGTTATTACAGTCACCCTTGTTCTTGTAGAGGGCAATGATGTTCACGTCCATCATGTCCTGTGGTATGACTCCCTCTTGCCAACACTGACAGAGAACTTTGTGCAGCGGAAACAGAAGAGTAGTCTTGCAGTGCTTGATCAAGTCTGGTGGAATCCCATCACTACCTGGGGCCTTACCTGAAACCAAGCTGTCAATGACCTATTTCAGCTCCTCTACAGTAGGCTCTGCATCCAGCTCCTTCATGGTTGGTACATGCTCAATGGCGTAAAGAACTGAGAGAGACACAGTGTTCTGTCTGGAGTAGAAGTCAGAGTAGTGTTTCACCCATCTCTCCATCTGCTGAGCCTTGCCTATAATCACTTCCCCAGTAGAGTATCTGAGGGAGTCGTCTTGCTCTGGACTGATCCAAGTGCCTTCCTGATGCCATCATAAATCCTTCTGATGTTGCCGGTATTGGCGGCTGTCTGGATTTTTTCGTTGAGCTCTGTCCAGTACTCGTTGGCAAAGCGCTTGGTAGTCTGTTGAGCCTTGTTCCTGGCAGTCCTGCAAGTTTCTCTCATGGTGCGCTTGACTTCTATGGCGGGATCATCTCGGTGGACTTGGCCTCTAACCAGTCAGAAGTCTTGGAGGTCTTCTTCCCAAAGGTGGACAGGGCATCCCGCAACGTTTCCCATTTCTCCGCAGTAGAATCTCCAGACTTCAAGAACCGCAGCTCACTCTTAAAGGTTTCTGCAAACTTTTCCACAAGTTCTAGTTGAGACATCTTGCTAACATCTATGCAAAGGTTCCTCTGCTTCTTGGAGTTGTGGAATCCCTTCGGTTGTAGCCTGATCTTGCAGCAGACCAAGGAGTGATCTGTGTCATAGTCTGCACTGTGGTAGGAGCGTGTGTGGAGAACACTCTTGATAGCAGTGCGTCTGACCAAGATGAGATCCAGCTGATGCCAGTGCTTTGAGCGTGTCGCCAAGAAACCTTGTGTTGAAGCTTAGTCCTGAAGTAGGAGTTGTCGATGCACAGTTTGTTGTATGTGCAAAGCTCCAGCATTCGTTAGCCGTTCTCATTCATTCTGCTCACCCCAAACTGTCCCAGGCAAGAAGGCCAAGAATCATGATCTGCGCATTAAAGTTGTTCATTGCTGGGGATGCTGCTGGTGGTGGATGCATCTGTTGTGAAGGATAGTGTTGGGGCATAAGCATTACTGAGCCTTTGGTGGTGTTGAGGCGAAGATTGAGGAGTCGTTCTATACCATTGCTGCCTGGTTCTATCATATGCAGCATGTTGTTCCTTACTGCAGAGCCAACTCCATGCTCCCTTGGCTCATAAAAGCCCTTCCCATGCCAATAGAAAGTTTAGTCCTTCTCCTTCAGTGTGACAAAGTCTACGATGCGTGTTTCCTGAAGGGTGACAATGTCCATATTCAGTCTCTTGAGCTCGTTGTTTATGACAGCTGTTTTCCTAGAGTCGCTAGTGCCCTGAAGATTTTCAGAAAAGCCAGTCATCATTGTCCGAACATTCCAACATCCCAGTTTCAAAGCTGACTTCCTATGTTGTTTTATTTTATTGTCTGGTGCGACGTTTACAGTCTGCATGTCGGATGTCTCCTAATCCCCATACACTCAATATCGAAGGCAGACTGTAGTGGGACATCACCCAATTGGCTAATTTGTTGGGTGAGTGTTGTTGGATGCTATCCAGAATGGTATGATATAGAGGACAGGCTGTTGCCCATGCAAAGCGTCCCCCCTCTTCACGTCACTGATGGATCCAAAGTAACAGAAAGGTTGTTACAGTTTAGCATCAACACCATCGCAGGAGCTGGTAGAACGAAGTTGTAGGCAACATCAAACTGCTTTAGGGCCTCCACTCCGGATTTTTCTTCAAGGTTTTTTCTTGAAGCCTTTCCCCATGGGTAGGTATTCCACAAAGCAGTGGAGGTTTGAAATCAGGGTTTACCTTCCCCTAGGTGGACTGCCGTCCAGGTCTGACAAGCTCCACTTACTCAAAGCAACTGGTTATGGCACCAGTGACCCGGCTTCACCCGTTATCCTGTCAGTAGCAATAGGTCTGCTGAGAGTATATCTAAGCCCTGCGAGCAGCCCAGGAGCTGGACTTAGTGTCAGAGGCTGTTTGCGACGCACGCCATTTGAGAACATTTTAGAGACTCTTCACTTGGAATTCAATAACATCACCAAGTAATTTGCGTTTAAGAGTGTCGTTGACAGAAAAAAACAACAACAAAAGTATATAAAAAAGCGTTCAGTAAAAGATCGACACTCTTCACTTGGAATTCAATCACATCACCAATTTGTCTATATTGAGCGATCCACTGACAAGCGATATGAAAAATAAATATGTATTTCTTTCCTTTTTTTTCTCCTTTTCTTTGTTTTTTTTTAAACGAAAACGCTTTCCAAACAAGTAACTTTCCCGTTGGAAACACTTTCTCTCTATTGATATACAAAATAATTTGAGATTTATTTATTATGGAATTTTTGATTGTTGGTTTAAGATCCTTATATAGAATTTTGGTGTTACGAGGTTGCCGAAAGTAAACCCAAGGTCCACTTTCTACTCTCTACGATCACGTTAGATAGTCATTTTTTACAAATGAACACATGAATGCAAGTCGAACTCGATGAAAACCGAAGCTGAACAAAGAAGTTATCCGTCTCAAAAAGAAAAAGTTTTCACAGTTGATGCACGTACCTGGTCCTTTCCAAAAATATCTCCTTTGGCCAAACGGATGAGCAAAGAATAAGCAACCTGACTAGCAGCTCCAGTCACCAATACTTTGATAGGACAAGGCTGAAAAATAAAAAATAATTTTGAGCTAGCATTCAAATGTATATAGATGTGTGAGATAACATTACACTTCTGATGAAGGGATTTTTTTTTTTGTTAATGGAAATCGCCCCAGACAGGACATAAAGTCACTTGATGTAAGGAGCTACAAAAAAAAATAAATGAAAATAATACTTCAAGATCAAAAACTAATAATATTGAATTTATTTCCATTTTTTATTTACGAATTCACGGTAAGTTTACAAAATTATGGTACGATTAAACATAAAAAAATACATCTGATATGTTTATTTCGATCGATTATAATATATTTTGTTCAGATTTCATAAAATGAACAAAAAATATTTCCCCTTATATATTTTACGAAAACAGCATTTTAAACATAAATTCATCCAATAGGGAATAAATATCGAAAATTTCGTGAAAATCTGAACATTAGCTGATTTTTGCTAGATTTATTGAACACACTGATACTGTTTATCTTCCTCCCACAAGGTAAGATGTGACACAAGGTCGGGAAAGTGGGAAAGAACCAGCACTCGAGAATTTGAGCACTCTGGCCATTTAAAAATTGACGGACAACCGATAGACCGGCGTAAATCTAGACCCAAAGGCCCGGACAATACCGGTTTATTGAACACACTGATGTTAGCACGTAAAATTGGTCAACACATAGGAACGTTGTTTTAAGGCGTTGATAATGTAAACATTTTCATTATTTTTGTATGCTGACAATTCTTTTTAAAAACATTAGCAGTTTATTTTAAGTTTCTTCTTTTGTAATGGTACACAAGTTATGATGATAATATTAACCTATATTGAAGTTATATTGTGTTTTATATGGGGGGGGTATAAATTCTATGGTGTGCTTTGGAGGTCCCTATTGTACGTACGCTTATTTAGTTAAAGGCAGACCGATTTCATGAGTTTATGTGTGTGTGTGTGTGTGTGTTACATTGTTAAGTCCACGTGTGTGCAGCTGTTGCAATGTTGGATTTTGGTGTCACCTTGTCGATGCCTTGTTTGCGTCCCAAAAGAGATGTTTTGGGATTAAACGGAGCGCCATGGAAGAGTCAGGTAGCTGTGCCGTTTCGTGGGTAAAAGAGGAAGAGAGTAGTGAGCGCTGTCTTTTATAACCTCCAGGGCCTATTTCAGTTCATATCAGAGATTGGGCAAATCAGAAACGAAGTTAAATGTTTACGCCAATCAGTGCTCAGCTTAGAAGTCAAGCTGATATTCAAAACATCGTTAATGGCGGCTTGCTGCTGCTGCTGCTGCTGCTGTTGTTGTTTGTAGCTGCTACTTCTACAGTACCACTGTCACTTTCGTCTCAATAGAAGAAACGCAGTATTCTCTCTGTGTGTTTCTGCTCTGTGAAACAGCCTGCCAGAGGAGGTTGTGACGATGACTACCATATCCAGGTTTAGAGTGGCCTAGGACAAACATTCAGACTCTATGTGGATTTAAATATCTTCTACCTGTCTCTTTACATGGCTTGTTGCACTTTGATAATGAATTTAATTTGATTTGATTTTGAAATGTATTACACCTTTTTTCTAAATTCATATTAGCGGTCCGACAAATAAAATGGATCTGACAGGATTCGGACAATGCACACAGAGTTGTTAATTCATGCAGATATCCACTTCACCACTACCACCTCCCATTTTCCATTTATCATCATCATCATCATCATCATCATCATCATGGTCTTTTTATTTCACTCCTGGTGGAGGAACCCCTCTCTGGTTTCTTTCCACCTTGTTTTATCCCTGGCTAGGCGTGGCCAAGTAGGACCTAGTTGACTATCGAGGTTGTCTCTCCACCGTGTTATTGACTTTCCTATAGGTCTTTTCTATTGCCTCGGGGTCCATTGTGTCGCTCTATATGTCTACCTGCTGTCTGTACATCTCGAAAGGTGACCTGCCCATTCCTATGGTAGTGATGATGTCATTTACTCCAGTTTGCTGTCTGATCCAGGTGTTTCTTTTTCTATCATGTAAACTGATGCCAAGCATAATGCGCTCCATTTTGTACTGTGCCACTCTTAGCTTTTCCGTCGCTGCATTCTTTCAAACATAACTCAATTGATTTTCAATTAATAATATCTATTTCTTTCTTGGTAATAATTATTCGTTTTGCTTTTTCTCTTTCTCTCCCTCCTTCTACCACTACTTCTTTTATAAATCGACCATAATTGCATCATGATGTCATAAAGAATCTCCCCCACCTCTTTCGCTGTTTTAATGGATGACGCCATTTTATGATATCATACATAAAGAATCTCTGACGTCATCCAGTTTTATAAGTATATATATATTGCAAACAGTCTCTTGTAAAATCTCTCTTGGTCTTTTGGCTGGGATTACTGCCTGGGGCGCCCCTACCGGGGAATGCTGACAGGGCTGCCCAGGCAATTTTTAATGGCCAGAGTGTTCACCTTCTCGGGCGCTGGCTTTTCAAATCCTACTTTCCGACCTTGTGTCACATATTCCTATTGTGGGTAGGAGTTGAATAACTCTCTTGGCCTTTTGGCTGGGATCACAGTGTAGTATCTGTGCCGATGGATACTGCACCCTATAGACCAGTGTCATCTTGGCCTTCGGGTCTTGATTCTGCCGGCTGTGCAGTTCTAGGAGGTCCACTCTCCCAGGCTTTGCCTCCCCTCTTTGGGGAGGAGTAAGTTTATAGCATACTGCCTGAGGCGCCCCTACCGGGGAATTCCAACGAGGCTGCCCAGGAATTTTTTGTAGGCCAGAGTGCTTAAATTCTCGGGCGCTGGCTTTTCAAATCCCAGTTTCCAACCTTGTGTCACATCTTACCTTGTGGGAGGAAGATAAATAAAATCTCTCTTGGCCTTTTGGCTGAGATCAAAGTGTAGTATCTGTTCCGATAGATGCTCACTCTGTAGACCGGTACTGTCTTGGCCTTTGGGTCTTGATTCCGCCGGTCTGAGGTACTGTCTTGTGCAGTTCTAGGACGTCCACTCTCCCAGGCTTTGCCTTCTCACCCTTTGAGAAGGGGCTAGTTTATTGCTAATCGCCTGAGTCGCCCCTACCGAAGAATGCTGACGGGGCTGCCCAGGCATTTTTCTAGGTCAGAGTGCTAATCTTCTCAGGCGCTGGCTTTTCAATCCCACTTTCCGACCTTGTGGGAGGGAGAAAATAAAAATAAAAAATTTAAATTAAATTTTAAAAATTGAGCTTCACTATTAATATCAGTCTATCTGTTTTTTTATCTTAAAAAATGAGACAATATTTTCATAAAAATATATAAAATGTTTTAAGGGTTTTCTTTGTTAAATATTTTTTTCTAATATTCATTTTATCCATAAACAAATAATAATAAAAAAAAACGAGTTAATAAATATAAATAATTAATATTTTTTTATATTTTTACTTAATTAAGAATGAAAAAAAAAAAAAAGTTAAAATAAAAATTTAAAAATCCTTACCATATTGTTGGTTGAAGTTGACAATAAAATATTATTTTTTTTAATATCTTTTTTAGACTAATATCAGAATGACAATTCTTGGTAGATGTAAATGAAGCTGATTATTCAAGTGAGAAAAAGAAAAGAGATTATTGCTGATGCATGTTGGGAATCCACCTTTGCATGGAGAAGTCATCACCACTATCAAAGAGAACCCGCCCAACTAGAGGTGGAAAAGAATAAGGCTATTAAGAGCTCTAGTGTCCTTCATACAGTCTCTTTTTGATTCTGCAGCCAGAAGCATCAAAGGCCGGTACTACCCACTAGGCAATTGCCTAGGATGCAAACATCCGGAAACGCCACAAATTCAGAACAAACTTAGATAATATGTTTCAAAATCTTTAAAATGAGGATTGATAATTTGTATTATTCGAAAGAGTATTCTAATCTTGGTTGTTATATTCACGTTTCATCCTTCATCAGGTGAACCTTTTCAAACTTGGGAACTTAATAGTTGAACAAGGACTCCCAAGAGAGGTATTTATTTACCTCCTCTCCAGGAGGTTAGGCACAAGGCCAGTTTTATCTTACTCCCACAAGGTAAGATGTGACCCACGGTCGGGTCGGGAAAGTGGGACTTAAAAAGCCAGCGCCTGAGAAGGTGAGCACTCTGGCCTACAAAAAATGCCTGGGTAGCCCCGTCGGCATTTCCCGGTAGGGGCGCATCAGGCAGTAAGCAATAAACTTACTCCTCCCCAAAGAGGGGAGGCAAAGCCTGGGAGGGTGAACCTCCTAGAACTACACAGGACAAACCCATAGACCGGAGGAATCAAGCCCCGAAGGCCAAGACGATACCGGTCTATGGGGTGCAGTATCCATTGGAACAGATACTACACTTTGATCTTGGCCAAAAGGCCACAACGTTTAGCCCAAAATAATTCGACCCTGGAATTATTCTGTTGTCACTTCTGCTTTTTACGAAAAATAAAAGTCTATCCAAAAATACTGCTGCACTTTGTCTTTCTCTTCCGTTCACTTTCTCCGACCAACGCATCTGCCAAAATCACGTTTGTCGTTTTCTTTATCGCGGCGGCATCTCACTTATGCTAATGAGCCGTGCACGACATAAGCCGCCCGCTGCCGTTTACTTTCGAAAATTAAATTAAATTTCTCGTAAGCAGGAGTTTCTGGGTTCACGGCGGCAGCTCACCTCTGCACAAGCAGCAAATCAAATGTCGTCTCTTTGATTGACGCAGATGAGAGTTTTTGTTCACAGCAGTCGGCTGCTCCTCCTGCTCTCCGCTACATGACAACTGAAGCATGCTTGTTTTATTTTTTGCCAAATTAATTGAATTAAACATGGGAATGTTTTATGTCGAACTCGGGAACCTGGGCAGAATTTCGAACTGAACTCTTTATTTAATCCATGTGGGTATATTGTTCTTGTTCTGTCATCCATAACCAGGTAAAAATCTTAACTAAGAACCTTTACTTAATCTTTATTTAATCCATGTGGGTAGATTGTTCTTGTTCTGTCATCCATGACCAGGTAGAAATCTTAACTAAAAAGCATTACTTAATCTTTATTTAATCTATGTGGGTAGATTGTTCTTGTTCTGTCATCCATGACCAGGTAGAAATCTTTACTAAGAACCTTTACTTAATCTTTATTTAATCTATGTGGGTAGATTGTTTTTGTTCTGTCATCCATGACCAGGTAGAAATCTTAACTAAGAACCTTTACTTAATCTTTATTTAATCTATGTGGGTAGATTGTTCTTGTTCTGTCATCCATGACCAGGTAGAAATCTTTACTAAGAACCTTTACTTAATCTTTATTTAATCTATGTGGGTAGATTGTTTTTGTTCTGTCATCCATGACCAGGTAGAAATCTTAACTAAGAACCTTTACTTAATCTTTATTTAATCTATGTGGGTAGATTGTTCTTGTTCTGTCATCCATGACCAGGTAGAAATCTTTACTAAGAACCTTTACTTAATCTTTATTTAATCTATGTGGGTAGATTGTTTTTGTTCTGTCATCCATGACCAGGTAGAAATCTTAACTAAGAACCTTTACTTAATCTTTATTTAATCCATGTGGGTAGATTGTTCTTGTTCTGTCATCCATGACCAGGTAGAAATCTTAACTAAGAACCTTTACTTAATCTTTATTTAATCTATGTGGGTAGATTGTTTTTGTTCTGTCATCCATGACCAGGTAGAAATCTTAACTAAAAAGCATTACTTAATCTTTATTTAATCTATGTGGGTAGATTGTTCTTGTTCTGTCATCCATGACCAGGTAGAAATCTTTACTAAGAACCTTTACTTAATCTTTATTTAATCTATGTGGGTAGATTGTTTTTGTTCTGTCATCCATGACCAGGTAGAAATCTTAACTAAAAAGCATTACTTAATCTTTATTTAATCTATGTGGGTAGATTGTTCTTGTTCTGTCATCCATGACCAGGTAGAAATCTTTACTAAGAACCTTTACTTAATCTTTATTTAATCTATGTGGGTAGATTGTTTTTGTTCTGTCATCCATGACCAGGTAGAAATCTTAACTAAGAACCTTTACTTAATCTTTATTTAATCTATGTGGGTAGATTGTTCTTGTTCTGTCATCCATGACCAGGTAGAAATCTTTACTAAGAACCTTTACTTAATCTTTATTTAATCTATGTGGGTAGATTGTTTTTGTTCTGTCATCCATGACCAGGTAGAAATCTTAACTAAGAACCTTTACTTAATCTTTATTTAATCCATGTGGGTAGATTGTTCTTGTTCTGTCATCCATGACCAGGTAGAAATCTTAACTAAGAACCTTTACTTAATCTTTATTTAATCTATGTGGGTAGATTGTTTTTGTTCTGTCATCCATGACCAGGTAGAAATCTTAACTAAAAAGCATTACTTAATCTTTATTTAATCCATGTGGGTAGATTGTTCTTGTTCTGTCATCCATGACCAGGTAGAAATCTTAACTAAGAACCTTTACTTAATCTTTATTTAATCTATGTGGGTAGATTGTTTTTGTTCTGTCATCCATGACCAGGTAGAAATCTTTACTAAGAACCTTTACTTAATCTTTATTTAATCTATGTGGGTAGATTGTTCTTGTTCTGTCATCCATGACCAGGTAGAAATCTTTACTAAGAACCTTTACTTAATCTTTATTTAATCTATGTGGGTAGATTGTTTTTGTTCTGTCATCCATGACCAGGTAGAAATCTTAACTAAAAAGCATTACTTAATCTTTATTTAATCTATGTGGGTAGATTGTTCTTGTTCTGTCATCCATGACCAGGTAGAAATCTTTACTAAGAACCTTTACTTAATCTTTATTTAATCTATGTGGGTAGATTGTTTTTGTTCTGTCATCCATGACCAGGTAGAAATCTTAACTAAGAACCTTTACTTAATCTTTATTTAATCTATGTGGGTAGATTGTTCTTGTTCTGTCATCCATGACCAGGTAGAAATCTTTACTAAGAACCTTTACTTAATCTTTATTTAATCTATGTGGGTAGATTGTTTTTGTTCTGTCATCCATGACCAGGTAGAAATCTTAACTAAGAACCTTTACTTAATCTTTATTTAATCCATGTGGGTAGATTGTTCTTGTTCTGTCATCCATGACCAGGTAGAAATCTTAACTAAGAACCTTTACTTAATCTTTATTTAATCCATGTGGGTAGATTATTCTTGTTCTGTCAGGCATGACTGGATAAAAGTGTTAATTTGTGATTCTTAGTTATTATCGATCTAGTAAGGATTGAACTTTCAACTTCCGGGAGACTGTAACTTAGAACCGATTGTTAACTAACGCTATTACCTGTTACAACACATGTCCATGTAAACACTTCTAGGTACTACTCCAGATGAAATGCCTAATTTTCGTGACTGCTCGGCAGCAACGATTGGGCAGGTCGCGGAAGCGCCCGAGAGCTGCCGAGACGAAAACGAGGCTGAAGCAGAGCTGATCGATCGGGTTGCTGCCAATCATCTAGCTCAGCACAACAAAACAAGCGGTAGGAAGACCTTTCGAACCGGCTGCAAACGTATCCGTAAACCCTGACCCTCGACGAGAAAATATATGAATTTCCCCCCTCCCCCAAAAAAAACTTGCCTAAATATCCTAAGAAAAATAACATACTTCTTTGTTTTATGTAAAAAAAAGACAAAAAAAAAATTGCCTAAATACTGTAAAAGAAATAGCATTTACTTCTTTGATTTATGTAAAAAAAGACAAAAAAAAAAATTAATATGGTTCATTTTGCCCACGAAAAATTAAAAAAAAAAAGTTTATTTATAGTTCTTCAGCTATGGTTTGTTCATTTTTTTTTTTTCATTCTTTTCAAATATATGTATGTTTTTCTTTCGTATTCTTCGTCTTATACTGTCGTCTGCCACTCTTCCATTTTTACGACTTTCAGTTTTGCTTCAGCCTCGTTTTCATCTCGGCAGCTCTCGGGCGCTTCCGCGACCTGCCCGATCGTTGCCGCAGAGCAGTCACGGAAATTAGGCACTTCATCTGGAGTAGTACCCACTTCTAGAATGAGTTTTGGGAGCCTTAAACCTAATGGTAATACTATCAGAATGTTTAGCATTGTGAAATAATGCACTTGAGGTTGTGTTCATGTGTAAATTTTTTTATATACTAGTGAGTCATCACTTATCAAGGCCCACATGCCACTCGAGGATAAGGGTTAACCCTCTTAGCGCAGGTGTCACAAAATTGAGACAAATCTACCACCTCTAATAGCAGACGATACAACATGCGTATTGGCAGCTGTGTTCGTGTTCGTGACGTCATGGGGAATCATTTAGTCACATTTTACAATTTATTTTTATAGTCTTACGTATATGTCATATACATTGTTTGAGTATACAATGAAAGGTTAAGCTTACAGAGTCATTTTAAAAATAGGTGTAAAACATCATTTTTCTACAAAGAAAATTCAGTGCTCAGAGGGTTAATGAGATTATCAATTGGATGTAGAACAATAGGAGAATTGGAAGCAATGGGTCAAAAGGGATGCATTTCATTTTTTTTTTTATTATGGAAATCGCTCCAGACAAGGCATGAAGCCACTAAAAGAGCTAAAAAAAAAGTACTACTTCAAGGTTAAAATCTAGCCAACGATAAGTGTTATATGGATAGATTCCGACCCCGAAAACAGCAATTCTTGCCCCTTTGTCAGAAACATCGTTCACGGAATGTGAGGACTACAGGACAAAATAAGAAAGCAAGAGTAAACACAAGATCCACTTTCTACTCTTGACAAGTATTTGCTAACATTGGACTTGAAGACGATTATGTTACAGGCAGAAGGGAAGCAATCCTGTGGTATTGTGTTCCACGGATGGGAAGTTCTTGGGAAGAAGCTCTGTTCATGGAAGTTCCGTTTGGTTTTCGGAACACAGAGGGAGAAAGGAAAGTTCTTTGCAACGGTGGTAGATAGACGAGTTCTTGCTGTGAATGTTTTACAGGATGGGGGGAGCCAGGGATTGGAGCTCAGTCGAGCACCTACCATGGAAATAACGATAGAGTAGAGAAAGACTAGCAATGTCTCTTCTCTGAAAGAAGGACTGTAGGAAAAAGGAGAAATCATGCCCCACAAAGTTATGAAGTTGGTTTTGTACTGTCAAAGCGAGAAAGGGTGCTCTGAACGGCACCACCCCAGATGAGGCAGCAGGGCTCCATCTTACGACATATCTGACTCTTATACACGTAGAAGATTGCATCAGGAGACAGGTACCTTCTAGAGCAGTAGAATGATCCAATCATTTTAGTGGTTTGCATTCAGGGATATATTCCCCTCCCTGATTTTTTAGATCTTTTGGAAAATACCATTCAAAAGATAGTCACTGGAGATGGGAGACAAGATTCTTTCCGGAAAAAGTAATCTTCCAATTTCAGCAGGAGTTCACCAACTCCAACTTACATAAAAGCTAATTTTAGCATAGACTGTTAAGACCAACTCCTATAATATTATTTGTAACGCCGAAAACGGTTGTTACACGAAAACCTTTTTTTATAAACAAACAACGAAATATGTTTATTTAAGTTACCTACACCGTTGAGTGTAGGTTGGAGAAAGTTGGACTGTGTCCGAGTGAAGAAAGAAATAATGTCAGAAAGTTCGGCTGCCGCTTTTCTTCGAGCTGTATTTCTTTCAGTAGAAAATAGCTTTGCTCGGCTGTCAAGTGGATAGAGGCAGGAGAGAAGATATCGACGTCTTTCTTGGCTGGTGCCGGAGAACACCGAAGGGGCTGAAGTAGTCCTTCAGGGTACAGATGAAATTAATGCGCCCTGTAAGCTGATTGGCTATCATATGACTCAACTACCTCACAGGGGCTGCTCTCCGCATGAAAAAATAAATATTAATGTTTGACTGCTATAAATGTGTCTGTGTGCGTTTACTGCACAGGTCCGTGATTATTAGCTCGTTGTGCTTTGTTGTTCGATTCTGACATCGGTCACAGTGTCAATTGGGTGGTTTCCATCATTGCTGCAACAGAAAAATTCTCCCTCTAAATGAAATCGCAACTCTAGTTTAAAACAAGTAATAGTTTTTTTGTTGGAGATTACAATGGTACTCGTTCGTTTGAACAACAGATTTGCCAAATGAGAGATTTTTAACCCGACCAAATCAAGAGACGAGTCCAAGGGCCCATCTTGCTTGACAAGGCACACAGATCCAACTGACTGTCAACATCCAGAAAAACAAACTGATTGTCCCACGCCCAGAGAGCTGGTTCTAACTGACGACCTATTCTTCCCATAGGCTGGAATATATGTACTTTTGACCGGAAATCTTAGATTCCGGTATTTTTCTTAGTCATCCCCATTCGACCATCCAGAGACTGATCACTCGAGATAATGGTCAGCCTTATCCATAAACATCAAACAGAGGTGGATGATGATAACATACATGCAACATGAAATTGCCTTAGAGTATTTGGTACTGATATCGATCCTGACCCAGTTTTCGTGAGGTTCGACTTGAAAGCGTTCGGCTGTCCTACGCAAACGCCCGAGAGTTGACGAGCCGAATGGTACCAGACGACAATTTTGATACGGTGCTGCGTCCTGTGATTGTAAGTTATATTTTCAATAAATTTTCTAAAAGAAACAACAAAAAAAACAAAACAAGCAAAACATAGCGAAGTTACTGTTATCAAATAAATTTTTTTTTTATTTTGATACGTTGCTGCGTCCTATAATTTTTAGTTATAGTTGCAAGAAATTTTTTAAACAACAAAACAAATAAAACAAGCAAAACAGAGCGAAATTACTGTTATCAAATAAATATTTTTTAACCCTAACCCTAACAACAAAAAAAACAAAACAAGCAAAACATTATTATCATAGGACGCAGCACCGTATCAAAATTGTCGTCTGGTACAAATCGGCTCGTCAACTCTTGGGCGTTTGCGTAGGACAGCCGAACGCTTCCGAGTCGAACCTCACGAAAACTGGGTCAGGATCGATATCAGTACCGAGTATTTTTATACAGATAATTTATATATAAAAAATTAAATTACTTGCGTAATTCTATGATTTTATATGAATATTTTAGTAATATATCTAGATAAATAGCGAGTGCGAACACTGGTGAAGCATAATTTTTTACGTCATTTTTGATAGAGGGTGTACACTAGTATTGTAAAAATGTATCGTTATTGGCGTATCTGCACTAAAATTGATCGATTTCAAAAATAAAATGGCATTCTTTTTGTTAGGTGGCGACATATTAAATAATACTTTAAAATATATATATTTTTATTAAAGGTAAGTTACTTTATACTCAAATGCTGAAGTTATCTCCCTTGCTTCAAAGAGATTTGACGAAGAGTTATGTGCCCCTGCAGTGGGCCCGATGATAATGGAAAACATTCAATGGACGTTCGCTCAGCGACATACAATTAAATCTATTCTTATTTCATTTTCAGTTGTATTGATATAATAAATAAATTGTTGATTTGTTACAGAATCGTTTTCATTATTTCTTCATATTTGTGTCTTACCACTCACAAAATACAACTTTATTTCACTTTTTGTAACATTGCGTTTAGAGTTCTTTGAATTCCATTAGATAGCACATCATTTTCTCATGAACAGAAAACGGCTCAGTCTCTCTCATTAACAGATAAGTATTGGGTTGGCAACTAAGTTCTTGCCGTTTTTTTTTATTTCGTAATCTATTTTTTTTCGAAAACTCTATTTTGGAATCTATCTTATTTTTGTTTTCGAGTTAATTTAACTTAATTTCTGTTTATTTTCAGATCATTAAAATGCAATATCAATGAACAATTTCGACATCTTTTCTGCTTTTATTTTTTTACTAGCCGGGATACCCGGCGTTGTCCAGGCAATAAAAACACTAAATAGAAGAAGTTAAATAGTGTGTGTAACATCTTTATATTAAAACTTCTATCTCTCACCCTTTCTCTCTATCTGCCTTTTTATCCTTCTCTCTTTCCCTCTCCCACATTTTTCCTCTCCCCAACCTTTTCTTTCTCCTTTGCAGAGCCCATTCCTTTCTCTTATTTTAATGCTCATTTCCTAATTTCTTGCCCCCACCCCCCTCAATTTCAACATATTAAGAAGATATGTAATGTTGATGAAGTCAACAGTCCAAAGAGAGTTAATATATGCCAGTTACCAAAAGTAATACTGTAATCTTACAATTTTTGATCCCGGACACCCTCAAGTTCAAAAAATGGTCCTGATCAATTACTAATTTCTTGTCGCCACCCCACATTTCACAATAATATAAAGATAAATCATTTTGATAAAGACAATCGTCCAAAGAGATTTAATATATACCACTTACCAAAAGTAATACTCTACTCTTACCATTTTTGATACCTGGCAACATCGAGTAGAACAAATGATCCCGGTCAATTCTTAATTTATTGCACCCTTCCCAAACGTCCGACTGCTTCTCATACCATCTGACTCGGACTCATTCACATATATCATTTTGTGTCAAATAGATTTGTTTTATTAGATATTAAAATATGTCCTCAAATAGCGGACACATGTCACATATATCGTTTTTGGTCAGATTGATTTGTTTTATTAGATATACACCCAAGAGGCAGAATCAATCGCACTTCTCTGCTACGTACATATGGAATTTTCTGTTTCGTATAACGAAAAGATGATTATTATTGGTCTTAGTCTTGAAAAAAAAACAAGGCTATAAGTAGGAGGAAAACAGTCAGCAGGAAGGGAGTTCCACAAGCCTGCAATTCTTGAAAAGAAGCTATTTGAATAGGAAGCTGTATTACAATGCGGTATCAAAACAGCGAATTGACCAATGAGTCAAACGAGCTGGAACAAAGGAAGCAGGGAATTGATTTGCATTGGATTTGTACGGTTTTGGATGCGAATTGACCTCTTAGGTAAAATCTTTAGTTGAGCCCTAGGTTCTTCTTATTTCTGCATGACTAGCATACTTTGTTGAGGTAACTCAAGCGTGTCCAATATGTGGGAAAATATCATTTTACCCAAATCCAGTTTTTTCTTTTTATACTCAAGTCCGATACCATTGCATTTTTATTACAGTTGGATTGTAATGAATATATCTTTTTTTCAGAATTTTTGAGATGAGGATTGATAACTAGTATTATTTAGATTATCTTTGAACTAATATTTTCATAAATGGATTTTTAACCAACACTGTTAACCATTATGTCACATGTTCAATTCCAGTATGGATTTTGGGAGTCTTACACCTATTCTTGTCTAAATATGTAGTAGTACTATTTATTACTACAGAATTCTCGCTTCGCAACTCTCAAAAAATCCAACGGAAAATGATTTGCTTTTGAATATTTACTTTTCGTAGTGCACCGTTGAGGGATGCATTTCCAAGATTAATCAAACTGGTTTCTTTTTCTGTTTCTTTTTTTTTCTTTGTTTTTGTTTTTGAAATGAAAATAGATAAATAAATTTTCTTTAAATTTAAAAAAATAAAAATAAAAGTTTTTACGAAAATTTTTTTAAAAATTAACTGCCAAGATCGTCGAACCAAAATCAATGTCGTGGAAGAGTCTGGTTGCTCTAGTCTAAATCGTTTGAGATGGTCTGGTCACGTAAGGATGAGCGACCAGTTTTATCCCAAGAAAATATTTTATTTCGAACTGAATGTGGGAGCTAGGAGGGTTGGAAGACAAAAGAAGTGGTACAGGGATTATTTGAAGGAAAGTAGAAAGTGGACCTTAGGTTTACTTTCGCCAGCCTCGTAACTCTCGCTTCCCTTATTTGTTCCTGTAGTCCTCACATTCCATGAACAATTCTTCGGAATCTATTCATCTAACACTGATTGTTGATTAGTTATTGACCTTGAAGTAGTTTTGTTTTTTTTTAGCTCCTTACATCAAGTAGATTCATGCTTTGTCTGGAGCGATTTCCATACAAAATAAAGGTGTGAATTTGATCACACAACATGGAAAAGCGAATGACCTCGGGAGAACGGAGTGGAGGAATGGAATAAAGAGTGGTGTGGAAAGATTTGAAAGTGAATTGCATCATCACGCTGAAGAACCGAGAGCAGCAAGAATAATGCGCCGTGAAAATCAATTGCCAAACGATAATGCATGCCCGATTTGTGATAGGATGTGTGGATCTCGAATTGGACTGTTTTCTCATATGAAAACCCACAAATGGAGCCCCTGAAAACCCGTATACTCGATTCGAGTGACGACCATGATGATGACTACAGAATTAATATAGAACTAGCGTGGCACATGCAAATTTAAGATGTATCCTTCTTCTGTTGTATTGGATTGGCCAAAAAGTTTGTTCGTTTTTTGAATGTCAGCTTTCCGGCCTACTAAAAATCGTTTTATATTCTTATTCTTCAAATACTGTATTTGGTGTAGGAAGTATGTGGACATTAGTGTTTAATAAGCTTCCGGGTAGAGGAGTTCTTTCATTTTTGCCTGTATTTCAGGCCTGTTAATGGAAGATCAATCAGAGAACTACCAACATCTGATCCTTTTTTTTTTTTTACTACAGAAAAGGATAAAAAGCTACAAAAACCTGCATAAAGATATGCCATGTGTATGGGGAGAATGCTGTTACAGAATGGGTGTGCCAGAAATGGTTTGCTCTATTCCAAAAAGAAAATTTTTTAGTGTGAGATGCTCCTCGCTCTGGCCAACCAAAGATGATCGACAGTGACCAAATGAAAGCTGTAGTTGAACAAGATTGCCGTTTGACAACTAGACAAATCACAGATTTCCAAATTGAGTGTGGAAAATGAATTGCATAAACTCGGTTATGTTTCTAAACTTGATATTTGGATTCGCCTTTCCTAAAAAAAAAAAACTTTTTGGCCAACCCAATATACTGCTGGCATGCTTAAAATATTTCCATTCTATTCTATAGACGCCGGCACAACACATACTCCACAATATTATTGTACCAATTTTGTTCAAACTGAAACATTAATCTATGTATTCTTGTTAATGTAGTTTTTTAATATATCTGGTTATGGAGGGGGGGTTATGATATATCTTCATTCTATGGACGTGTGGCGCAAAGTCAGACCCTACAATATTATTGTACCATATTTGCACAGAACAGATACTACAAGCTTAGCCAAGAAAGTGTATTTCAGTTTGAAAATCGACAACAGCAGCATCAGATGAAATGTAAAAATATTTTTTTTTTGCAAGGCCTTCTTTGGTAATCAGGCGATTCCATCTTTTAAAAAAAATGTGAAGGATGATAGTGTATGTACTAACAAGAAATTGCCTTAGTGTATTATATAGATAATAATAGTAATGGTTAAAAGCATTGGTTAACAATCTGTTCTTAGTGACAGTTTTCAGGAGGTTGAAGGTTCAATCCTTTCTACAGGCAATAACTAAAAATAGCATAAATTAACAATTCTACTCTGTTCTTATTCCATCAGCCGTGACAATCTACCCTCATGGATTAAATAAAGAGTTCAGTTCAAAATTCCATACCGGTTTCTGAGTTCGACACGATACACCTGCAAAAAGTCGGAGTTTACACCGGCTGAAACGAGAATATCTCGACCAAGATGCGAATAGTAATCTAAATAATACAAAATCTTTTTCCATGTAAAAAAAAAAAAAAAAAAAAAAAAAATGAGGCAGTTGCATTTACACTTGTAATTTGAATAAAAGTAGTTTTAAATGTTTATCAGTGCTGTGGACGTGACAGTAATGACGTTTATATGTGATTTATTGACACTAAGAGTCACGAGTTCAATTCCTAAAAAAATTTTGAAAAATTATTTCATTTTTTCCGAAACATGTACATAGTGTAAATGTCTATATTAGTTTTAGGTTATCCGGATTTTCTAAGGAAAAAAAATTGTATTTAATTCTGAAAAAGTTTCGCAATTTTCTATACTTTTGAAAATTTGTTTTTTCTATTTTTTTTTAAATTTTTTATTTACTATTCATGTTGCAAACTTGATTAAGTGGGTGTTCAATAAGTGACATTAAATTTTATTTCAGAAAGTTAATGTAGTACCTTGAGCCTGCAGATGAGGTTGGGCGCATTGTACATAAAGATAGCATAACTTGTATGCAAAGGGTATCTCTCCAATTAATTCATTCATCTCTCTTTCATACACATGCAGTTAATTTCTGTCTCTTTGTCATGTTAAATAGACTCTTATAAAAAAACAAATTTGGCGTCCACGTTTATCGATCAATGGCTGAGAGACACAAGCCAGCAGCGAAGAAACCTGGGTTGCCACCGAACATGAACGGATGTACAATGATGTATACACCCGTGAAGGTAAGCAGTATCCAACACTAAAAGCTGAGTCCGAAATCTGGCAATGAAAGTCTCCTCACAAACTGAGCTAGACCCTCGATGTGTAACTCCTGACAGTCGAGACCCAAATCAGGCACCGACTTTTAACTCACAAGCTGAAAGAGGCCTTTGATCTGTTGCCATTCAAACCCAAAACCCTTAGAACCCAGGAAACTCTTGATCTGAAACTTAAATCCGGCACTGATGGCCACCGCTGAGAGAAAACTTTAGTTTGTAGCCCATAAGAGCTAAGCCCTAAATCCAGCAATGAAGGTCCTCTCACAATCTGAGATAGAGCCCTAATCAATAACCCCTGAAAAACAGCACAGTATACTCCCACCCCTCCCCCAAAAGAGAAATTTACATTGAGTGGGTGCTCATTAATCACTGCCATGAAGTTTTATCTCAGAAGGTTCATGTAATGTCTTAAAAGGGGAGAGAGGGGGGTATGTAAGGGCATGTGGCTTTTAATCAAGTATTGAATGACCCCCACTCCCCAAACAAAAACGGACAGCAGACAGACACCCTTTGTCTATGGGCACTAAAATGCTGAGACCTAAACCTGGCACTAACGGACAACCCACAAACCGAAAGACCCTTGATCCATGGCCATCAAAACCAAAGACCTACATCTGGCACTGAAGGATCCCCGCAAGCCAGAAGCCCTTGGTTTGTAATTTAAAAAAAAAATAAGACCTAAATACAGCACTGATGGACCTCTCAAACTGAGAGAGACCCTTGATCGATCTGTAGCCCACAAAAGCTGAAACTTAAATTCGGCACTGACGGACCTCTTCTCCCATGCTAAGAGAGGCCTTTTATTTGTAACCCCTAAAAGCTGAGCCCTAAATCAGGCAATGAAGGTCAACTAAGCTACACTCTTGATCTGTAACCCCTGAAAGCTCAGCCCTTTATCCAGCAATGTAACTTAAAAAAATTTTAAAAATTAAAAAAAAAACAGAAGAAAAATGACAAAGTCATGAGAAAAATGTGGATGTAACATTTAAAAAAATTTCATTTTATTGATGACAAAAGTTTCAACAGATTTTGTACGTTTTTCTTTTTCTTCGCTGGTGTCAATGACCTTAACAAAACAATTTTGAAAACTCAACAAAAATATGAGTGAAGGCAATTTTTTTTTCAGTTGATTTTACAGAACAACAAAAATTAAAAAAAAAAAAAAAATTAATTTAAAATTAACCAACCAGCAGTAAACGTTTAAAATTTTTTGGTCATTTAACGTTTTTTTTTTCCTTTATAAGAAAAAAATGTTTTCTTTTCTTTTTATTTTCCACAGGGTTTGTACAGTGACTTTTTTGGTCCCCCAAACATTTTTCTTTAGACCTAACAAGTATTTATTTATGAAATAAAGACTTCAGTTACAGAAGGCCATGTCTTATCCTAGTGTTTTTCATTTATTCCATTTCTCACTGTTTTTCATATTCGTTCCTTCTTCTGTTGGTTCTTCTTGACCGTTTCTCTAGCGCATTTATGAACACTCGTCTAAATTTGTATTATTTGGACTACTTTTCTCATCTTGGATGTTATTCTCACAAAATTACAGCCGACGTAACCTTCGACCATCTTCAGGTGCAATTTCAAACTGAACCCATTAATTAATCCACGGGAGTAGATTGTTCTCGTTCCGTCAGTCATGTCTTGAGTAATTTTTATTTTATTCTTAGTATCACTTGTAGTGAGGATTGAACCTTCCACCTCTAGAAGACTGTCACTTAGAACTAATGAAAGATGTTAAGTAAAAATAAGTTCTAAGTGTTAATCCATGGATTAAATAGTGTTCGGTTCAAAAATTCTGTATGGATTCCAGAGTTCGATAAGATATACCTGAAGAAGATAAGATGTTGACAGTCCGAACATTTCAAATTATCGATCCTCATCTAAAAAAAATTCCAAAATTCTGTCTAAATGTCACTTATTTAAATTTATATTCTAAGCCTATATCCCGATTGTCACTGCTAGTTTTGTATTATTAGACTGGACTAGTGTTCAGGAGAGAATGATTGTAGTTTATTTCGGTCATCCATAATTAAAAAAACGTCTGACATTCATAAATGAATGCTTGTTGGAGGAGAAATGCTTTCTGGAAGGGGGAGGAGCACTTTTATTCATCTTTTTTCTTTTTTTTTTTTCATAACAAGGAATGCCAAAAAGTTGATAAATGAGCATCGTCAATGTGTGCGTGCGTGTGAGGGGGGGGGGGGGAAGCGATCGCGTAGGGTTCGTTTTTTGTTTTTTTTTCGTTTTAAAAATGTTTAATTTATTTATAATATTTCTTTTAAAATCACATTGGTTCAGTTAAACAAAGTCCATCCATATCACGATCAGTGACGCACATAGTTTTGCCTTCAATGCCAGCAGTTGTGGCTGTAATATCTTCCACATCGCCATCAAAGACGTCACTATCTGAAAAATAGAGAACAAATAACAATTTTTTTTAAATAAAAATTTGAATAATGTTGACAAATAACAAGACTATATAAAGAAAAGTTACTAGGATTCGATTTTAGACCCGCATAGTAATGCATCTGAAAAATCCATATTTGATTCTGACTAGCCGTTTCTTTCCCTTTTATTTTTGTAGGATCTTTACACTAAAAAATGTAATTTGCTTAAGCTTCTTTCAGAAAATACTTATTCAGGCTAAGAAATTTGTTAGACTGGGGGCATTTTTGTTTATGACCTAAACAGCACCAGCTACTTAGGAAATTGATAAAAAGAATTTTCTACCTGTTTATAACTTCAAGTAAACAATTATATATTTTTTAAAAATAGATATTAACCTATTTATTTCTTAAAATTACTCATATCACAACATGAGGTACAATAATTTGCTTTTGAAAACCTATTTAGTATGTTGTCTTTATGAAATGCTACAAGGGCCTTTGTTGATACTCTTGGACTTTTCATAGCTGATTAGTAGATTCTTCTCAAGCTAAGACTACGTGTATTGTCTTCCTTTAAAACACATAAAGCTGGTAACAAAATAAATTGATACTACATTAAATAGCACTAAGCAAAGAAACAAATATTCACTTTTAAGCAAGCTATGGTGACTAAACAGCTTTCTTGTTCTTATGAGAATAAATTAAAATTTTAATTTTTTTCTTATAAATTCTTACTTAAACCGAACAATGTTAATTAGTAATCATAATAAAAGCAAAATAAACTGATATTGAACCACAAATATTTACTTTTCATCAAGTTCAAGTTTTTTTTTGTTGTTTTTACTCTTGTTCACCTCAAACAAGGCACACCACCACTGAAACACAAGGGGCTACTGTGAATTAGGGACTATACCAACAGGGACACTCTAAGTAGAGAGTTTAACAGCGAGAGATCTGTTCACATTACATTTAAATTTCTACATTTTAGTACAGTAAGAGAAGCAGGAAACAGGGAGGGAATTCCAAAGTTTAGCAGTTCGAAGAAAAAAACTATTACAGTAGAAGGCTTTCTGGCATCTGAGGATCTCTACAGTGAAGGAGTGGGATTTTGCTGCTTGTCATATTAGTCGAGGATATTTACATTGAGGGAGCACCAGTGCTACAAGTTCGTCTGAGCACATTCCATTAAAGTACGTGTCAAACAAGCACAGGGATGCAACATTGCGGCGATGGGACAAGGCTTGGAGCTTGGTTGACAGTGCGGGACCTGTTAGATTGGAGACTCTTTTTTGGACCCTGCCTAATAGAGAGAAACTAGTGGTTGATGCACCAGCCCAGATGTGGCAACAATACTCCAGACATGGGCGAATGGTGGCTTTGTAGAGATATAGGATACTGGCAGGTGTAAGTAGTTTTCTGGCGAGGTAGAGCGACCCCAATATTTTTTGCAGCAGCCTTTTGGATTTTTTTTTTTTTTTAAATAGTCATATTTTTTAAATAATGCAAGTTATACCACTTGAAACATTAACAGCACTAGCAGGAGCCCTGTCATAACAGCAAACAGTAGATTTATTCACGACTAGCTGGAAACTGGTAATTCTAAAGTGCTTTCTACATCAATCTGTATAATGTACTGTTAATAGTAATGTTCCTTTTGAAGTAATAAATATCTATTAAGATCAATACTATTAAGAAAAAAAAAAAAGATGACTTTTCCATAAAAATAATTGTCATTGTCATCTAAATATTCTGCAAATAAATATGATGAATACATTTCTTCTTTATTTAAAATTGTAGCAATTTAATCTTGTTAAAACATTAAACACTCTCTGCCTTCTGATGATAAAAATAATTGTCAACTAGATATTCTTACAAACAAATAACTTTTTCTATGGTTGTACTGTTTTAGTCGACCGAAACAACCTAACTTTATTTTGGAACAATTCATTTCAAAATGGGTAAAGTCAGAAGTTTTCATTTTAGCAACATCAGATTAATCACCAACAACCCTCTTTGCTAATTGGACTATCTCACTTTTTTTTTTTTTTTTTTTAAATGTGTGTAAAAGTTGGTAACTTACGTACGAACATGAAGTGGCTTAGCGTATTATACAGATTTTTTTTTTTTTTTTTTTTAACACAATGTCTAATTGCAAAAATTAAAGGTATTTTTGGGTCTTGCCTTATTTTTGTCTATTTTCTTTTTTTTGTTTCATTTTACTTCAGTCGAAGTTCTCAGAAATAAAGGGCCCCTTCTTGAGGCTAACACTTAATCTCTATATGAGACACATAGATATTCGAGTATTCCATTAAAGCCCTCTTTTACCTGTCAAACGTTGAGTTAGTAAGGAAGTTAAGAACATTAATTTTCCTCTCCTGAATTGACCAGTTTAGTATATCTTTCTTGTGGTCTCTTGGTCTTATCAAATTCCAGGATAAGAATTCATCTAGTCTGGTGGAGTATCCAGCTAAATGCTGTTACTTGAGGTAACATTACTTAGGGAAGGTGCACAATTCCTCGTATGAGCCAGTGTTGAGGGGGATCTTACTTGTGCTTCGAATACTATGTTATTTTGAATATTTGGTCAGGGTTTACTTGTAGGACGAAGTATCCTCATGTCAGGTTGTCCTGACAAACACTTGTACAGAGAGACCGACCACACTAGAGGATGGTGTCTAGTAGGTAATTAAATCCTATACTACTACTATTACTCTTATTAAAGATTTTAGTTTTAATGCCTAACCAGCCTATTTACAACAGCTGATTTACTTTTTTTATAGATTTTACTAAGAGTACAAATTCACTTTATTATTTCAATGAGTTACCTCCCCTCTAATTTCATAGTAGCTATTCTAAAATAAAGTTTATTCTACATCTACAGTTTCACTTCTACAGTTTAGTAAACTTATATCAGGGATGTGAGTATTGATTTACTCCTCTCCAGGAGTTAGGCACAAGGCCAGTTTTTATCTTACTCCCACAAGTAAGATGTGACCCAAGGTCGGGTCGAGAAAGTGGGGTTTAAAAATTGCCTGGGCAGCCTCGTCGGCATTCCCCAGTAGGGGGGCCTCAGGCAGTAAGTAATAAACTTACTCCTCCCCAAAGAGGGGAGGCGAAGCCTGGGAGGGTGGACCTCCTAGAACTGCACAGGACAGACCCATAGACCGGCGTAAATCAAGCCCCGAAGGCCAAGACAATACCAGTCTATGAGGTGCAGTATCCATCGGAACAGATACTACACTTTGATCTTAGCCAAAAGGCCAAGATATCAGGGATGTGAGTAGCCAATGGCAAAAAAACGCTGAAAATTGAAAATATAAAAAAGACAATCACAATGAGAATATGAAACATTTTCTGTCAAAACTATAAAAAAACTAAAAAAAAAAGAAAAAAAAGTTAATGTTAATTTCTAGTCAAAGTCTTACCCCTGAGGCTGGTAGGTCCCCCTCCGTCACGGTGTGGAGACTCCAGCATGGCATCAGCAATGTGTTCTCGCAGACGATTATCATCTTCCTCATTATGTTCAGTGTTTCCTCTCGGCAAACGAGACAATTCAGATTCTGTCCAGTAGCCGTAGACATCACTCAGGTTAGGAGATTGCTCAAAGCTACCTACAAAAATGAACAGAAACAAATATATACGCATACACGGATCAGTCATTCCATTTTTTAAATAGAAAAAAAGAAAAAAAAACAAATGGAAATATTGGGAGGGGGAGACACCAGGTATATACCCCCTCCATCAACAAATTTTTCCGTTTCTTTTGCAGCATATCCACAATACTTAATGTAAACAATTAAGATTTTTTTTCATTCTTCTTTCTATACCAATTAATACGCTTTTTACTTTCATTTTTTTATTTTTTTTAAACTTTCCAGTTAGAAACATTTTTTTTTCTTTTTTAACTTCACCGATTGAGACGTTATTTTCTGTGTATATTAGTATGAACACTGAAAAAGTATGATTTTTTTCATCATTTTTAACGGAGGGTGTACACTCATATTAGAAGAATTTGGGTAAGTAAAAATATCAAATTATTTTTAAATTTCAACAAATGCACCCTCACACGCATCTATGACATTTTTGTTATCAAATTGTAAGATTATGAAAAAAAAAAAAAAAAAAAAAAATTACTTTTTCATAGGTCCTTCAGCTATGTAAGTTTATCGGAAAATGGTCCCCCTTATTTTTGACCGGTCTTTAATCAAAATAAGTGTTTTCAAATTTCGATCAAGGAATCATTTTACATTAAGCTTGTCCAGCCAACTGAACCCTCTTCTAAAAATCAGTTAAAAGCAATTTTTAGTTAAGGAAATTAGAAAAAAGAGGCAACACTCGGTATTTACATACTTCCCACATAAGTATGATGTGGCACAAGACCCTAAAAGTGGGGACAGTAAGCCAGCGCCCTTAAAGAAGTGACACTCTAGCCTCTTAAAAATTGCCTGGGCAGCCCCGTTGGAATTTCCAGGTCAGAGCGCCTCAGGCAGTTAGCGATAAACTAACTCTTCCCCAAAGAGGGAAGGCAAGGCATGGGAGGGTTGACCTCCTAGGACTACCACCTCAGCCTGACAGATAAAAGGCCACAGAGTTGGACTAGTCTCTATTGGACTGATTGTCGAGAACGGATAATCGACTGGTATATACCGATCTGAAGTCTTTAAGCAACTTTGAAAGAAGCAAGACTCCTGAGACAACTCATTTTATCTTAAAATATATTTTATATATTTTAAGATAAAATGAGTGTTGTTTCTTTCCAGTCAGACCCGATGATCAATTTGAAATTTATCATTAAGGTTTGTTACACTTTTTATCAAAACTTTAAGTAAACATAAATTCAACACCTCATAGGTCACGTAGTTGTCACCCCCACCAACGCACTCCGTAAACTTACGAAACCAACATAGCATCAGGAGATTCAATGTGTGAAAATTTTTTTTTTTTTTACTTTTGTTCAACCCCAAACAAGTAAGGGGTTACTGGGAAATTAGGGGCTAGATTAAGTGGGAAATTGTGCAGTGAGATGTTTGTTCACATTACATTTAAATTTCTGCATGTTGGTACAGTTGAGGAAACAGGGAGCAGAGAGGGAATTCCAAAGGCAAGCGGTTTGAGGAAAGAAGCAATTAGAGTAGAAAGCTTTTCAGCATCTGGAAACCTCTAAAGGGAAGGGGTGGGATTTTGCTGCTTGTCGGGTTGGTCGGGGGTATTTACGTTGAGGAGGTAAAAATGCAGTAAGTTTGTCAGAGCATATTCCCTGATTTTAAAATGTGAAATACTCCGTCTCTAGTATTTGTCTAAAACATAAAAGACTTGGGGGGGGGGGGGGGGGGGTATACAATAAGAAACTAGAACATTAGCAGAAGCTAAAGATAAGGATCAGATGAATAGAAAAAATTGTTTTCGTTTCTTACCAACTTCAATGAGCAAAGGAGAACAGGTTGTGCCTCGAGCAGTGGATAAACTGCCCTCAGAAGCCGAAGATCTTCTGTATGCAGGTCTGGTGTTTGGCATTGCCATTGGGCTCGAACGGGCAGGTTGGATCCTAAAATAAAGGAGGGTGGAGGAAGAAAGAAAAACTTTAAAACAAAATAGACAAGATAACAAAATTTTTTTTTTAAACATGTGGTTTTTCTTGAGATGCTTCTGGATTAAATATTTTTTTTTAGTATATTGGAGGGGGGGGGGGGTCACCAGTTATTAAGGCTAAGAGCTACTTGAGGATAACGGTTAATGAGATGGAATGATGAGAAACACTATGGGAGTAGGACTTTAATTTCGTAATTAAAATTATTTTATGAAATAGGAATTTGATTCTTGTCAAGAATTTCCTACAGAAAAAAAAGGTTAAAAAAAAAACAACAAATAACTGTTACCAAAGGCAATAAAGGTTATTCTTCTACCTAGCTGCCTATTTTTTAAAAATGTGTTTAAGTATTTTAAAATGCTTTTATTTAAATTTAATTTTCCTTAAAATTCAGACTTTTGCAATGGCCACCGCTGGCTGCCTTCAGTTTCCAGAAACTACCGAAGTATATATAACTTTTTTTTTTTTGTCATTTTATCCTTTCAATTAGGCAGAAAAGTAAATTTCATTACATTTAGAACAGTTATTTGTTGTATATTTGTTTTGTTCTTTTTTTTTCAACCAAACTTTGATTATTTCTGAAAAATTGGCGACTGCCATTGTGAAATGTAAGTCAAAATTTTAAGGAAAAATTAAATGTAAATAAAAGCACTTTAAAACACAAAAAAATATCCAGGTAGGTAAAAAAGTAACTTTTATTACCTTTGGTAACAGTTATTTGTTGACTATTTGTTTTTTTGAACCCCTTTTTTTCTGTTGGAAATTCTTGACAGTCGCCTAATTTTTAAAAACTTGGTTTTAGTACTTGACGCTAATTGATTAATAGCAAAGAACAAATAATAATTTTTAATTGATGTGGAAACGAAAAACACACATACACAGACACGCTTGAAGTCACATAATTTAATATCTTCATTTATTTTTGTAAGAACTCAAGGGAAACAACTCAGTATAATTGCACACAATAAATGCTCTTTAATGTATTTTGGTGAGTAACGGAAAATGTCTCCAATAACAGTTTTCTTAACCAGAATAAGTATTTTCAATTTTGAAGCGAAATAAAATATTTTTGTGCCAATAACATAGTGGAAGAAAAAACGAATAAATAGGCTAGTCCGAATCAAGTATCGATATGTCAGACAGATTGCCATTTGAGCCCAACTTTGAAATTCTGACAAGATAACTTGTTAGATGAATACACAGATCAAATTCTCCTGAATATTTCAGATAGACCCCTGCAGATTTGGTTATTTCCAAATGCGCATCAAATAACATCTCTATTTGACTATTTTTATTGAAAAATGTTATTTTGCTACTTGTGTGACGACGACGATGACGGATGTGCCATATTTTCACAGGGAACGGACTGTGTTTTGTATCAACTGATTTCACTTATAACAAGAACACAAGTTAGTGGTGAGACTACATACCTCCGCCTGACAACGTAAGAATGAGCCAAAGTCTTATCTGGGCCCTACTTCTCCATATTGTATGAAGTATTACTAAAGTTATGCCCTGGAAGAGTTGAGCACTATTTATCTGATCAGGCTGAAATTTTGCATGGTGGTTACCGTTATCAATGAGCATCAGATCCATACATCAAATTTGAAAAAATTGAGCTTCTACAATGAACATAACAGAACCAAAATTATCCCCAAAAGTCTGATGTTCACTTTTTCCGTGACTGAGATATCCAAAAATTACATCAGTTCTAAGTTAGACTATGACCGATATTTTGACCAACTTTCGTGACGATTGGTCAAGTGAAGTGGACTCGAGGCTGTACATCATATTCGGTTGAACGTCTGTTTTACATGCTGCCATGCACTGGGTGGCTTTCAGAAATTGACTTCCAAATTAACCCATCCCTGGACAGGTCTTTATTTATCCCTCTTTCTCTCATCCATTCTTATCACCTCCTCATATTTTCCTTGGCCTTCCCATGTGAACGCGATCTGCTACCTCAAATGTTCTACATCTACTCACCCAAGAACCCTCATTCATTCATTCTTTCCACATGACCATACCATCAGTCTCCTGTTCTGCACACATCTCCCTATACTGTCCAGATTTAATCTTCCCCTGGGGGTCATCAGAACTAAGTCTGTCTTTAAGACTCACACAGACTTGTTATTGTTTTGATAAGTAATATTTCAACTTTTAGTGAAAAAAAAAAAAAAATAAATTAAAAAAAAAAAAAAAAGAAGAGTTTTCATATTTTCATAGCTTGAGACTCAAAAGAGATAGGGCGCCATTTGGCATGCTTCACAATGATTTAGTCTGATCGAGTTATCTTTCCTTCATGGAAACATTCATAACGGTAGTCATTTACTTCGTCTTGAAGACTCATATTACACATTCATCATATCATTTCTCTCCATGCAACGCATGTCCTCAACAAAAACAAACAGTGGCATGCCAACAAACAAACTTGACAGAAAACATAACCTCCTTGGCATAGATAACAATCATTTTTGGGTTAATGATGAGTTCAAAAGGGTAAAGAATGTGAAAAAAAGTTGTGTATAGGCGATAAAAAATATTTTTATGTTGTTTTTTTTTAAAATAATATTTAATGAGGAACCATTTCAACTTAAAATCTATTTAGTACAGCAACTGTAATCTGAAAAAAAAAAAAAAAACATGTTTGAAATGTGCTACAAGAAGCGTTATTTTCACAAAATAGAGTCTTACAGGATGTCACCATGTTGTTTTTTGTATCAATCAAGACGAAAAAGTATTAAAGTGTCTTTTTTCGCTATTACTCTCTAATACTAAATTGATTTTAACTCTAAAACGTTCTTAATGTCATAATCTTTAAAAAAATATATATATAATATATATATATATATATATATATTTATTTATAAAAAAAAAAAAAAAAAATATTATTCTTTATCAGCCCCCTCCCACGGAGGCTGGGCACTTTCAAGGAGATTTAATAACAAGCAGTACAAATAGCTATATGCATGGTCCGACGTTTCGTTGATCACTCTAGCTGCTTGGTGAGTAGTCGCCGAATTCCGCTATTTACAGTTAAAATTCCTCTCTATTTACTAACTAGTTGGCAATGGCCTGTGGGTAAGATCCTCGACTGCGAATCAGTGGCGATTTGTGTTCGGGGTTCGCGCCCACCGACCGTTGAGAATTAGTTCCTAGACTGAAGATTGCGTTAGCATGAAACATCGATGTCTCTAGGTACTTAAATATTTAATATTTATTTATAAAAAAAAAAAAAAAAAAATATTGTATATATATATATATATATATATATCGCCTATGAAGAAACTGTTTAACCCTTCAAACTCATCATTTACCCATTTTTGACTGGTTAGAATGCAAACATTGAAGGTAGGCAAAGAAATCTTAGCAAAGACGCCTTTTTCATCTATTCACATACAAAAGACGGGACGTAATACAAATGCAAGGATTCAACAAAACAAGAGAGAATCTGCACACCAGGTCTTGTTTTCAGGTTTCGCTGCATTGGAGAAGCCATCAGAAGGGAAGTAAATAAAAACCCCACATGGTGCGGGAAATGATCTTACGCAAGACTCTGCAAATCATAGATGTCTTCGCCACTCATTTCCGACGAGCAAATAGATGATTCTGGATTTTGTGATAGAAGAGCGGAAGAACTCGAAGATAACACAGTGGTACACTGGCTGTTCTGGTAGGTCTTGAAGGAAAACTGAGGACCCATCCACAACCGACGGTGGGGACCAGCATGGGTCAACATTTCAACCTGAAATTTAAAAAATGAAAAGAAAATCTTTAACATTTAAGAAATCTTTTCTCATAATTATTGTGTAATTTCATTCATATATACATTACGGTTTCACATTTTTTATATATATATATATATATATATTGTTCGACGAATAGAAAGATTGGATCAAAAAGGGAATAAACAGAAGTTGGCACTCCTGTTCAACCAGATATATATATATATATATATATATATGTATATACATACTTTTGTTTCATTATTTACTTTAACATTCAATAGATGAGTAGAGCTCTGTAGTAGTAGTATAAATATATACTTATGGCAAGTAAGCTACATAAAAACATGTTTCATTCCTCAAAAGAATTTGTCAGGCTAAATGCATATACTTACATTCATACATTTTGTTTGTTTGACCTATGTAACAAAGTGTGTTCAAACATTAATGGAGGTCGAGCAAATTTATTGGATAATGGAGAAGTGATGTGGGCAACAAAATTAATGACTAATTCGTTGGAGGTTGGTGCAGATACGGTTTACTTCTAAAAAGGATTATAGAATGTAAAGCTATGCATTTAGCCAGATTAATTTCTTAATTATTTTGTATTCTTAGAAGACATTGCTCTCAGAAGGAAATTTTACAGTGATAGTGAGAACTCTTAGCAGACATTACTCCTCGCAAACATTTCTCTTAGAATGGTTGGGTTTGTTTTACAACACAACAACCATCAATTACTTCTAGAACACATCACTCTTTGGCAGTGGTAATCTTTGTTCCCAATACGATCAACCCTAAGCCACCGCCTTATCGCATCTATTTGGGAGAAAAATAAAAAGTAGTAAGGTTTTGATTTTGAGAAGAACCACAATGAATAATTCGATCGGGGATGAACTTAGAAATACTAAGGCATGATGTGATCAGCTGATTGTGGTAATGGTCCTCTGAAGAGAAGAATTATCTTTGAAAACTCATGAGCTAAGGACTTTAAGATACTTTGCTTGAACTTTGAATTCTAATAAAATTTGATTGACACCTCATTTTATTACTTCATTTTATATTATAATTATATATATATATATATATATATATATATATGGTGTATTTCTTGGCTAAACATTTAAAGAAAAATTCTTGATGAAAATTGAATGAAATTTCTTACTTTGTTAAACGTTCATTTTTTGTCTCAACATACAAGTCAGTCCATGCAAAATCTCTTCATCGAATGGTAAAGAAAAACCGCTGTCTTTATTTTTTAAGTCAACGTACATGCGGTCATCTTGTCGTAAATTACCAAAATACTTATACAAAAACCACTATATATACAATATTTTTTTTTATTTACGATACTCATAATTGAAAAGTATTGAATTATTTTTATGGATTCCAAGTGGAAATCATTATTTCCTTCACTAGAGTGCTCCACCTATAGGGGCGCATATATATATATATATATATAGGTGTGTGTTTATGTGGATAACTATATTTTATGTAAATATATATAACAAAGAAAGAGAAAAAATCCCTGCCTCATACCTGTGGCAGCCATCTTTCATCTGTTGTTTCTTTATTGCTGTGCTCGGACGACAGACTGTCTCTGGAATCATGTCGAGTCACCTGACACGGTTCAACATAGTCTGAGAAAAGAAATAAGAGATTATAATCAAGATTTGTGTTCAATGCGATCATTGAAGGACACATCTATAGGGAATCATGAAGAGAAATCATATGAATATATTTAAAAATAGGTGGAATACCCGTCCCAAGGTAAACCATGAAGAATTGTCCTTCACTATCCACCAAGCTACAGCCCCTGTCCCATCGCCGCAATGTTGCTTCCTTGTGCCTGTTTTACAAGTACTTCAATGGATTGTGGTCTGATGAGCTTGCTGCTCTGGTACCCCCACAACGTAAATTCACTAGACCAACCCGACAATCTGCCAAATACCATCCATACACTGTGGAGGTCCCTAGATGCCGAAGAGCTTTCTACTTCAAAAGCTTCTTTCCTCGTGCTGCTGGACTCTGGAACTCCCTCCCTGCTTTCCTGACATGCAGAAATTTAAAACTAATGTAAACAGACATTTCGCTGCGCAGCTCCTAATTTAGGTTGACCCCCTCCCAAACCTTCACCCTTTTTTCTCAGTAGCCCCTTACGTCTACAGTGGCAGCCTGCCTTGTTAGGGTGAACTATGATAAAAAAAAATTTTTTTACTTACCAAAGATTTCACTTAAAAACGATATTTGCTTAATTTTGGTAAATTTTTCATGAATTACGTCCCCTTTTTTTATGTATTTTGTTTTTTAACAATTTGCATTGTTTCTTTAAATTTTCTAGCAATCGATTTAATTTTTCATCAGTCCACATCTATACTATTACGAGCAAAGGAATAATAATTTGAAAGTTTAGGGCAATACTCTTATCACTTTTGTTTTTGCTTTTTTTAAAAGAGATTATATGAATATAATAAAAAAATTGGTGAAATACCCGTTTCAAAACAGATCATGAAGAATTACCAAAGATTTTATTGAAATCTGACCTATAGATCAGATTTCAATAAAATCTTTGGTAATTTAATAATACACTAATTTCATGTTCATTCATGCGTACGTTATCACCCTCCACACTTTTTTAACAGAAGATGCAATGCAAAAAAATTATTTTTTAAATTTCATCTGATGTCGAACATGAAACTTGAAGTAAAATACACTTTCTTAGCATCAAAGTGTAATATCTGTTTTATCCAAAAGATGATACAATAATATCATGGAGGTGGGGGGGGGGGGGG
Source organism: Sepiola atlantica (assembly GCA_963556195.1). Lineage (NCBI taxonomy): Eukaryota > Metazoa > Mollusca > Cephalopoda > Sepiida > Sepiolidae > Sepiola > Sepiola atlantica. The sequence goes on from OY744525.1 coordinate 53,885,258, forward strand.
GGCGCATTTGCACCGGATGGACATAGAATGGAAATATGTCACAGACTCCTACAACGATTCTGGGGATAAACCCCCATAACTAGATATATTCTGAAACTACATTAACCAGGGTACTTAGATAAGTATGTTTCAGTTTGAACAAAGGTTGTACAATAATATCGTGGGGTCTGCGTTCGCACCGGATGTCTATAGCATATTTTATTTTTAAGCATGGCAGCAATATACAACAAATGAAGGATACAACTGTGGAATTTCCACAGGTCACGCTAGTATTTACTTAATTTCCCCGAAAGAGCGACAGATATATTGTTTTCACGACTGTTTGTTAAGAGGAATCTACAAAAACCACAACATAATCCGCTTGAACACTGATACACAAGTCACAGAAACTTTTTGTTGCCATAAAATTCAATAACTGTATAAATGACTGCAAACTTCCAGTTGAAAATTTATAGTTCAGTTTAACGTCCGTTTTATATGCTACCATGTGTTGGACAGCTTTAAGAAATTGATTTCCAAACTAACCTATTTATGACTAAGTCTTATTTATCCCTCTAGCCCATTTTATCACTTCCCCCATGTTTTTCTTGGTCTTCCTCTGTAAACTAACCCTACTACCTCAACTGTTCTACATCTACTAACCCAAGATCTCTCATCCATTCTGTCAACGTGGCCATACCATCGAAGTCTCCTGTTCTGCACACATCTCCCTATATTTAATCTTTCTATAAGATCATCAGATCTAAGCCAGTCTCTAAGACTCACATTACACATCCATCGTATCATTCTCATATTATTTCTCTCCATGCGACGCATGTCCTCAACCCTCACTGGCCAGGTTTTACTTCCATACATTATCACACTGCAGACATGCAAAATTCTTTTATTACCAAATGCGAGAAAATTCCATGTTATCTGCTTTGGCTGTGTAGACATAGCATTCTAAGCTTTATCTATACATATAAAGTTGAGCCATTTGTCACACTAACAGTAAGATTAAAGAGCCATTTTTCTATTTAGTATAGAAGAAAAACAGTTTCATAATGTACTCAGTCGTGAATATACAAGCGATTTCAAAAAGGTTAACTAATTTGCATATTCCTATAAAAATAAATCTCATTAATTAACCATTAATTTTTTTTTTCTTATTCAATGATCGTTTTCAGTTTATTATCCATGTATAGTTTCTATATCGTGCATAAATTGCTTAGCATTTGGGATGAAAAGAGTACTAGATTATAATTTATAAAACAACATCCCACCTTCCCAAACCAACACTTCATTTTCTCACTCACTCACACACACGTTAGTACGATTCCCCCCACCAAATAACTTTTTCACAATGCTAGATTTTCAACAGATGGAAGTTATTCACATTACAATATTCGGTTAAACCGTAAACCGAAAAATACTGGTAATAAAAATATACAGTTTGGTTGAACATTACATTTTTGCACAGTTGCTGACAATTATTAGCTGTGTTTCTGTTTCATTTTCGATTTTTGAGCGATTATGTGGAAGCCATTATTTCTTTTGTTCTAACTTAACAGATGTGAACATACCTTTTTTTTTTAATTGAACTAAAATGCTTTAAAATAAGTTAAAACAAAAAAAAACATCTAGGTAGGTAGAAGAGTAACTTATCTTGCCTTTGGTAATATTTATTTGTTGCCTATTTCTTTTCTTCTCACCCCTTTTTTGTTCTGTTGGATATTGTAACATAACACCTTATATCAATAGTTTTTTTTAAATAGTTAAATATACCACATTCGAAGGTAATCATGCGATTTAACTTTTAACATTTCATAAGATGTCAGAAAAACATTAATAATAATCTCCTGTTACTCACTTTCACAGGCAATGCAAAACAAAAATTAATTAAAAAATACTTGCGGGCAATGCCGCATCGGGATAGCTAGTATTATAATATTATGATTATTATTACTATTATTAGCATTATCATTTCTTATTCATTTGTGTTTGAGTTGTTTTTAATTCTCATTAAATCTGTTGAGATGGTGCGAAGAGAAGATGTTGGATCGCCATTTTGTAGTAGGGTTGCTGTATCACTATCTATCCTACTGGCCTTGTTTAAGAAAAGAAAAGGGGATCACCAAGTTTTAGCTAAAAGGACAAACTTTTTCTCTACAATTTAAATCAATTTTATTCAGTTTCATCAACACAAAACATTGTCCAGAAAGAGTTATGAAAACAAGAATACAAAATAGGTTGAGTCTGTCGACGTATATGTACTATAGAAATGGAATTGAGACCATGAGTTTCATCTCATCTAGCAAAGCCATTGCAAGAGATGAGAAGAGAGATATAACGTCTTGTCGCATTGACATCTCAAAAGGGACTGTTTATAATTTGCGGTAAAAATGGTCGGGGCAGAAACAAAACTTGCCCCCTACGCGAACAGTGTTTTTATCGCCCAACGTGTATATCCTTCAGCGAGTGAGAACATTCAAGTGTGTCCTTACCAAACCACATACTAATCACTCCATGAGTGAGAAGATGCAAGTGCAAAAGAAAATGGATCATAATTATGTAACTGCTACAAATTTTACCTGTTTGAAGAGTTGGTTGCTGGGTTAATACAGCCGTTGTACCCAAAATCAAGGGATTGTTATTAGCCAAAGGGGGTAGTAATTCAGGAGAGGATTTTGATCTAGAAAAGGTAAAAAAAAACAAATTTAAAAAAAAAAAACATTTTTTAAAATATCTAAATAATTAAAAATGGATAACTTAAACGATTCGAAATGTTATCTGAATCTCATCAGTAATTTTTCCGATGTTTCAATAAATGAATGTAAAGAAAATAATGAATAAAAAGATGTCAGTGATTTTCTTTCAATATTTTTGTACAATCCATATACATACCTAAAAAATATGCCACCATTTGGAATCAAATTCACAATCCTTTCTGAAATCCAATCTAAAATTAACTTAAGTCATGAATGTCTAACAATCTTTGTTTTATTCCGATTCAATATGTGAGGGGCACTTTGTTGATTGTCTCATCAGTAGGAGGTATGATCCTGAATGGGTTTCATACTCACCGGACCTTAACTTTCCAGATTTTTATCTGTGAGGTGACCTCAAAGATAACGTCTATCAAAATAATCATCAGACTATTCTTGAACTGAAGAGGACCACCACAACCGGAATAAGGTTGGTGCAAAGAAACGAGTGGGTCAGAGTTATTTACAATTTTGTACATCGTATCCAGGTGCACTTATCATTGAATTTCGATAAAATAAAGACTGTTGGAAATTCATGACTGAAAATTGGTGGACAAGTCAGGCAGACTACTTCAGTCTGTCTGATTTGTCCACCAAGCTTGTATCAAATATGGTTGGATTGCAGAAAGAATTATGAATTTTATTAACAATTCCATGGGTGGCATTTTGGGTGGGTCATCCAGCAAATTAAAATTAAAATTCTTCTGTCTATCCGTTTTACACTTTCCCTATCCAATGCAGGCCTGAAACCACAGTCACTGAGTTTACAGCAAAAAATGGCACAATCATGGTATTGATTGATTTTCAAGTGTACACTGGTCCTGAATTTAGGACCACTCAAGAGTAAGGGATATAATTCTCTTTTAAACTCTGCACAAAAAAAAATTTTATTTCGTAAATACTTGATTTTCATCTTAAAGTTTGTAAATTTATGGTTCAATCTGATAGTGAAAAAAGTTTAAGTAAAAATTTTAAAAACTAAAAAATTAACAATTAATACAAACTGCCTGTTGTCAATACACAATATATCTCAGTCTGTAAAGTAAGTAAAATCATTATTTTTTTTGCCTTAAGAGTGGGAGTAGATGTGAATAAGAGAGTGGAGTAATCCCCCCTCTACTAAATATGACTAAGAAAAATAAAATGTTAATCAGGATTAAACATCAAAATCGTTGAAAATAATTTTTTTTTGTTTTTAAGAATAGGGACCAATATTTGCCATATTTGATTGGCAAAACAGATTTTTTTACCTACCGTTTGTTATTAAAACTATTAATGTCAACAAAATAGCGGGGGAAAAATAGACTTTATCTTATATATAAAGACATATGCATAAGTTGCACCAGGCGGCATGTTTAGTGGGTTGCATGTTTGCAATGCATGCGAATAACAGACTTGCTGCGAGTCAGACATTTTTGACCAAGAGAAGAGAAACCACACAAGAAATTAGAAATGTCTGATCTGGAGTTTCGACCACCCAGAATTTGATTTCTCCTTGCAAAGATTAGTGTCTCTTTAAAAGAGGGTTCATGTCGAGAGATGAAGCCCCTTAAAAAGTAATGGCTCTACAGATATGAGGTTACCCACTGTGATTATGACTCACTCAGGATCTTCCAAATTTAGTGGCCGTCCAGATACGGAACCCCTAGGCAGTCGGTATTTTTATGTTCATAGATAAGGCTGTCCATTATTTTAAGTTGGATAACTAGGTGGCCTGCCACAAAGTACCAGAATATCGATATATATTCTAGCAGATAGGTGGAGGGGGGTGAAGTTAGTCCATTTTCTGAGCATCTTACGGGCAGTTTGGGTTTGTGTGCGTCTCGAAGCAATATGGGCCCTTAAGCTCTTAGTTAATGGATTGTATTCGATTGGATTTGTGTTTTAATTTGGTCAGGCTCCTCAAGAATTCTCATTTGCAAGTCTGTTGTTCAGTAGAAGAAAATTAATATCATAGTAACCTTCAAAAATATAATTAAAATAAAACTTTGTTACTTGATTTAAACTGGAGTTGTAATTTTATTTGGAGAGAGAATCCGTCTGTTGCAGCACTGACCGAGATCACACAATTGACATCGCGATCGGTGTCGGAATCGAGCAACAATTTTGGACCAGCACAACAAGTGGATGATCACAACCTGTGCAGTGAACACACACAGAAACACGTTCACAGTAGAAGTGACTAAGAGAGTGGAGTAATCCCCCTTCTACTAAATATGACTAAGAAATATAAAATATTAGTCAGATTAAATATAAAATTTGCTGAAATCGATTGAAAATGAAATTTTTATTTTTAAGAACACAGACTAATATTTGCCCTATCTGTCTAACGAAACATTGTTTTATCTACCATTTGTTAATCGATTACAAAAATAGGAGAAAAATATAATTGTTGATCTATACAGAAGCGTTTTCATTCAATTTATTCTTCATATTCGTGTCTTACCACTTACAAAGACCACACATTATTTCAAGAACACAGACTAATATTTGCTGTATCTGAATGACAAAACCAATTTTTTTTCCCTACCAAAATCATTTTTTTCTGAAGAGAATTTAGGAGGCTAAAACCAACGCAACTTAGAGGAATTGTACTTTTTTTTTTATAAAATGTTGAAAATGCGACAATAGTTACAGAGGAATTTGAATTTTTATTAAAGAAACCTGCGACTTTTTTTTTTTTTAATGTAACAAAGTTCATAACATTGATAAAAATGTTATGATCTTTAACAAAATGAAAAGAAAGCTGCAACGAACATGTTTTACATAAAAAAAACAGTCGTTGCAGCTTTCTTTTCTTTTTTAATGTTAAAGACCTAAATATTTATGAATATGTTATAAACTTTGTTACATAAAAAAAAGTTGAAAAAAAAAAAGTTGCAGTTGTCTTTGATAAAACTTCAAATTACTCTACAACTATCGTATTGTTAGTTTTAATCAATTAATGCCGGTTACCAAATTAATCCTGAGTAGAAATCCTAGTGTTTCTGCTGTTTCAGAATGACATGAAAATATTTAAAGAAATGTATAAACTTTGTTATCTACTTACGTGTTAGCTGAAACTAAGATTGTACAGAAAATATTACGCAAATTCATCCAGTATTTATTTAATTATAAGAAAGCAAAAAAAAAACAACGATCTTACATATCAGTAGACACTTCAGATTACGTATTAGGCAAGGGAGATAACTTTCGGAAATTCTCAAAATATAAGACATGGCGACATATAGATAAAATCGGTTTTTATTTTTAATTTAATAAATACTGGATGAATTTGCGTAATTTTTGGTGTACAGTCTTCTTTTCAGCTACCACGTAAGTATATAACAAAGTTTATACATTTCTTTAACTATTTTTTTTTAAGAGAGACCTAACTGTCATTGCGAAACAGTCTTGACCATAACCTAAATAGTTACTCTCGTCCAGAGGAAATCGATGAAGAAAGAAAAACAAATGAAAGTGTCTGGTGTTAAAGTCACAAAAAAGCAAAATATTGGGTGTTATTGTGAAAAGTGACGAAGAAAGAAACAGAGGGTGGGAGATAGTTTTTTTTTTTAAACTGAAAAGTTCATTTTCTAAAGTATGAAAGAAAAAGAAATGTTTAGAAAACATTTGAAGCATTTACCCTTATCTGGAGTAAACCGACGTTGGCTGTTTACGTATTTCTGTGTCGGCAAAAGTCAGTTTGTGCCAAATATTGTAATTAATGTTTTAAATAAAATATTTGTATAAGTGGAAGAGTTTTAATTTAATATATGGAGACAATATTGTTGCATAGCTTAGTGATAATGTAAACATAATTTGTTGAAAAGAAGATGAAAAATAATTTAGGTCACTGCTAATGATGGTTCAGAATATATGACGTTCATCCCGATATTCCTTCACTCCACGCTAAGGTGGAAAGTTTACCGGCATAGTGAGTGTTAAAGATGAAATTGTCATGTTATTTTTCTTAAATAAGTAAATATCAGAGTACAAATTCAGAGAACGAAAGAAGAAGCAAGTTCAAATAGAAAGAAAGTGGAAAACTTTAATGATGCAGAAATCCGTAGTCGTATTAAACAGTTGTTGTTTTTCCGAATTGATATACATTGATATTTTTATGCGTTTGGTAATTATTCTGGAGTAACCGGTGTTTCTGTATTTTTTAAACAATAGAAAATTAGCACACAGTGATTCCGGTGGCAGTTTTAGTAGAAAAATAGTAACAAGTGAAAGTTGATGCTACCTTCTCTTTGAAAGGTTTGTTTGAGAGAGTACGGATGAAATATAATAGATATTGAATGAGGATGATTTGAATGCAGAATTTCTAGAAACATGCTTAAGGACCTTGACCAATTGCTTAGCGGAACAGTGTTTCATAGGAAGTGTTCTGTTATTTTCCTATAGTGACAGAAGTAGTACGGGGGAAAAAAAAATTTTTTTAAATCGACTTTACTTTATTAACATAGCGAAGATATATGCATAAGTTGCAATGTTTCTAGATAAGTATGTTAGCTCCTGGCGGCAACATAATTCATTCATTTATTTTCATAAACACATATTCATTATCATCATCAGTCTAATATCCGTTTTATGTGCTGGCATGCGTTGGACGGCTTTAAGAAATTGACTTCTAAACTAACATAGCTCTGCCAGGTCTTTATTCATCCCTCTTTCTTTAAAGTCCTTATCACTTCCACCCATGTTTTCCTTGGCCTTCCTCTGTGAACCCAACCTGCTACCTCAAATGTTAAATAAATGAATCTACTTATCATCATCACCTTCGGTTTAACGTCCGTTTTACATGCTGGCATGCGTTGGACGGCTTTAAGAAATTGACTATCTCTGACCAGGTTTTTTTTATCTCTCAGATCCATTTTTATCACTTCCTCCCATGTTTTCGTTGGCCCTCTTCTGTGAACTGAACCTGTTACTTCAACTGTTCTACATCTACTAACCCAAGATCTCTCATCCATTCTTTCAATGTGGACATACTATCAGAGTCTCCTGTTCTGCACACATCTCTTAATACTGTCCAGATTTAATCTTCCTCTGAGATCATGAGAACTAAGCCTGTTTTGAAGATTCACATTACACATCCATCATATCATTCTCATATCATTTTTCTTCATGCAACGCATGTCCTCAACCCTCACTGGCCACTTTCACATCATCATCACACTGCTTACACATGCCTGAAAGACTCTTCCCTTGGTCGACAGTGGTAACGCTCTGCTGGTTAGTAATGGCAGAAGTTCCCTGAACTTAATCCATCCACTACTAATTCTTGCAATAACACTAAGACCATAATAAAAAAACAAAAAACAAACAAAAAGTTTGTACCTCTGTAAGTGCCATTGGCACTGTCCGGTGACAACCAATTCAAGGGGTGTGTCATCAGAGATTTTATCCGCAGGCACAGGTTTGGGTCGTGGTTCTAGATCATATTCTGTGAGAAAACCTTCCTGACCCACAATAAATAAGGAAGCAAAAGGTTTTTTACCCTCTGGAAATAAAGAAAGAAAACACAATTAAAGGAAGAATTAACCAAACTGACAAATCTCCAGCAGTTATTTTTCCGTTTTTTTTCGACATAAACTACATTTATTTGGTGTACCATTTATAAGTGGTTACTTTTGTTGTGATAGCATAGGACAGCCCTGTCCCCACAAAGACCATCCCATGTTAATAGTGAACGAGAAGTAACAATATAAGTTTCATTCTATTAAATGTTACCATATCATGTAGGTGTGAAACTGTAGCAATAGTAATGTTGTAATTTTTCTTGTTTTAAGTAATAAATTCGTTCAGTAAAATAAACATCACAGAAGACAATCATACATAAATAAAAAAAGGGGATCTAAATAAAAAACATTTTTTAAAAATGTCAGTGGATATAATAAATCAAATAAAAAACTTAATTTTATATGTTTATTTAAACTAATTCCCCCCCCCGTTTTTCCAATATTATTTGTTTGTTTTTAAATGTAAATTAGTAAGTAAAAGTAGGAAACAATGTAAATCAAAAGAAAAGGTTTGATTTAGTACCTCTACTAGTTTAGAATAAGAAATTTATATATTCTTTTTTAATTGTAGCCAAAAACAAAATGTAGAATAACAAATGAAGAAAGCATGTTAAAATTAAGTATTAATGTAAGTAAAATTAAGAATACTTACACAAACAGATTTTTGACACCATTTTCAATTTTTGCATTTGTAATATATGCAACAATTTCAATGGCTAAAGTGATTAGGAGGTGATGGTGGTTAAGTGGATAACGACGCGGACTGATGCCCTGGGCATGCCAAGTTCGAATCCAGTCGAGTCCATAAAACCACTTTTATTTAGGGATGTTGGCAACCATTACATGGTCCCTCCTGCAAGAATGCCGTCAACGGAATCAAACCGGTCAACAAAGTTGTACCATTCTGATTCATACGAATTTCCTTTTATTGGCTAAAGAACAGGTATTTTCTTAGTGTGTGTAATATATATATATATATATATAAGTATAAATAAAAATTTATACAAACATCATACAATGTCTGTATAAATAAAAATCTATACTTAAATACAACTCTATTTGTTATTGAGCACTATTTTATAAACACTGGCTTCATGGGATTAACACCTGAACTAACATTACAAGTAAATAAAATGGATAATACTATACAGGGAAAATTCGATTTAACGGGTGCATTTAACTTAAAGCTATAATTGAATATGTCACTTATTATTGAAGCAGTAACAATAATGAGACCTAACAAAACATTTTATTAAAATTAATCTTTCTACAAAATGTTACCGTTGAAAAAATATTTGGGTAAAATTTAGAAACAATCTTTAAATTAAATTTGCCACCTCGAAGGGGCCTCGTATTGTAAACTAAGTATTCACAATTATTTGGAAAATAAGTTGCTCTGTTGTGTATCGCAAAAGCAAAAAAAAAAAAAGAAAGAAAAGCAGAATTCCTCTAAAACTGCGGAGAACTCACATCCCTGTTCCATGCATTCCCAGTTTAATAAAGATTATATTTTTGATAATCTTGTGAAGTACTCAAAGGAGGGCAAACCACGCTTTACTCTCGCCATGTTGGCAAAACAGACGTGATCATATCCGAGGCAATGGCTGAATCTTTAGAAAATGACCTCCAGATTGTAGTGGATTGGGGTCATAAATAGTTGGTAACTTTTAATGCTGCAAAGACAAAGCTCCTTTCCTTCAATAACTACAAGAAGCCTCTCCAACCACCGATTGTCATGGCAAATAACACCCTACCTGAGAGTTCATCATTCGAACTCCTCGGCCTAACCTTCACAGGTAACATGAATTGGAACAAATACATTGAAGACATTGACAAGGCTGCCGCAAAGAAGGTTGGCTCCCTCTACCGTGCTAGTAAACTCCTCACACCTGACATTATCCTGTATCTCTAAAAAGCCACCTACTGCTCATGCATAGAGTATTGTTGCCACATCTGGGTTGGTGCATCATCTACTAGTTTCTGCCTCCTTGACAAAGTCCAAAAAAGAGTCGCCAACCTAATAGGTCCCTCACTGTCAACCAAGCTCCAGTCCCTGTCCCATCACCGCAATGTAGCATCCTTATGTTTTTTTTACAAATACTTCAATGGATTATGCTCCGATTAATTGTCTACTCTGGTGCCCCCTCGACGTAAATTCACTAGACTAACTCGACAATCAACTAAATCTCATTCATTCACTGTGGAGGTCCCCAGATGCCGGAGAGCCTTCTACTCAAATAGCTTCTTTCCTCGTGCTGCTGGCCTCTGGAACTCCCTCCCTGCCCCCTGTTTCCCCGACAGTACTGACATGCAGAAATTTAAAACTAATGTAAATAGAATCTCGCTGCGCAGATCCCAATTTAGGCTGATCCCCCTCCCCAACCTTCTCCCCATTTCTTTTTTCTCAGTAGCCCCTTACGTCTACAGTGGCGGCCTGCCTTGTTTGGGGGTGAACCATGTTAAAAAAAAAAATTTTAAAAAAAAATTTAAAAAAAACCAAAAAAAAAACCCGAGCTTGATAATATATGCACTGAGTTCATCACAACTGGTGGAGAACCACTCCTAAGTATTATTTTGCAATTGTTCAACATGATACTTTCAACTGCTGATGTACCGTCAGCTTTCAAAACCGCACTGATCGTTGTACTGCATAAGAAGAACAGTCGTCTGGATTGTGGAAATTATCGCTCAATCAGTCTTTTAAGTCATTGTTACAAATTGTTTATCACAGTAGTAGCAGAACGTATCAAAAGAGATCTTAATGAATCATTCCAAACTTCTCAAGCTGCATACCAACAACGGAGAAGTACTATAGAGCAAATTATCGCCTTAGAGCAGATAATAGAGAAGCCCATAAAATTCAATAATCGTGTGTTCATTGCCTTTATTGATTTTACAAAAGCGTTTGATAGCATATCAAGCTTCCATCTCTTTGGAAACTTTTGGAAGAAACATATCTGAATATATACACCTCTTGATATATGATCTATGCTAATTCGACTGCTGCAATTAAAACTGAATCCTTAAAGGTATAAAGAAAGGCGATGTCCTTTCAGAGCTATTCTGCATTATAAAGGCATCAGTTATTTGGAAAACAGAACAACAATGTAGCTCTGGGTTTTTTTTTGGGGGGGGGGGGGGTTTAATTAGTGGCCATCTTTTGTCCAATCTAAGCTATGCGGATGACATTCAGTAACTTCAGCTCTGATTTGCAGTTATTCCTGGATAACCTTGTGAAATACTTGAAAGATGTTGGTCTTTTTATTAACACGCCCAAGACTAAATGCATGACCACTGATAAAAAATAGACTCCTCTTAACATCAACAGCCAACAAATCGAAAAAATTACAGAGTTTGTTTACTTCGGGCACAGCTATCTTCATCTAACGATGAGCAAACTGCTGAAAATCACGGAATCGGCTTAGGTTAGGCCGCCTTCACAAGAAACAAAACCGCCCTAACTTCTTAACACATACCATACAAAACCAAAGCTAAAATCTATAACGCATATGTCCTTCCTGTAGTCTTATATGGACTTGAATGTGTCAAGTGGACTTTAAAATTACATCAGAAAGTAGAAACTTTCCAAAGCCACATAATGCGCTTCATACTTGATCATAAACTATCTAATCACATCAGTATTGCAGAGCTGCGAAAACTCACTGGCATCCCATCAATATCCTCCATCATCAAATGTAAAGTCTTGAGATTGTTTGGTCTTGTTTAGTGTTCCAGTATAAAGCTATGCAAAATATGTGTTGAAGGCATAATACAAGGAAGCCGGTCGAAAGATAAATAAAAGAAAACATGGATAGACAATGTTTGTGAATGGACGAACGTGAACATAAACCAAGCGAACACCTTTGCCGAAGATCGTAAGGTTTGAGTACATTCAGCCATGTTAGTGCATATTCTGCAGCTAGCGAAGAAAACGTTTAATAAAATATTTTTTATACCAGTGTTCCTTTGTTTAATCACTCACGATCACAGATCTGGCCACAACAAAGAATCCCCACCCAATAAGAATTCCTGACCAACAAGAAGAATAACGCAAAGAAGAAAGTAATCCGCAAACACGGTCAGGCAACATATATGAAAGAGACATGAAAAGAAAAGACTAAAACTCACCTCGCCTCTCAATGGGAACGGGAGGAGTGAATCCGACACAACATCTTGGACTTGCAAAACATGCAACAGCTGAGACTGTTTGGTCAGCGACGGCCATTGCACCCGGCTGTGATGTAGGGTTTGCGTTTCTTGTACCCGTGACCGTCGTGGTAATTCCTGATAGGCTGGCAGTTGGTTGCTTGACTTGGGCGAGGGGGAAGATGGGGATCGGGTGAGGATAGGGTGGAAGGCGGGGATTGCCAAAATTATTGGTCAGGGCATTTTGCCGGGTGTAAGTAGGATACAATTCTTGGATACCCACTGTAAAAAAAAAGAAAAAATAATTAACAAAACAAAAAAAAAAAAACAACAAACAAAAGGGACTTTTGTAGGAGAGGGCCCAACTCAACCTGAGTGTTTCTGATTGTGATTTAGGAAGAAACGGAAATAGCCGAGCCAGCACCAAACTGTCAATTAGTACAGACATTAAGTGATGAAACAAATTTTACATTTACTTCTTGACTTAAGGCTAGAGTCAATTACACCTCCCCATCTCCGTGGCAGAAAACTGTTGGGGGAGGATGGCTTCCTTAGTCCTGATCGACAACCTTCCTAGAGTTGGAATCTCGAACAAAGTATCCGGTTTGCAAACCTACAATTGCTTAAGGAGTAGATAGGTTCTACCTATCGCCGGCCCTTGCACTCCTTTGTTTATTAGTCAGGCGCAGAGGTAACAGCGCTGGGACGCCTCTAAACACTCAGTGCCTAGCCTTGTTTCCTTACTAGGACAATGAACGCCGTTCTCTTTCTCTCTATTTGGGCAACTCGGGGAAAGTTTTTTTCGTTAGTAAGTCTTACATGACCAGTCTGGGTCTCTCTTGTTCCGACAGGTTGAGGGTACAGGTTAGAATACCGTGGGTAGTTGTATGTGCCATGTCGCGCATGGAAAGGGACCCTGCAATTATCTACGGTGGGCTTTCCCGAGGCCACAACCCCCATGGACCAGGTCGTGACTAATGGACTGGTTGTGTGAGCTTATTGGCACCAAGCAAGTACCCACCTTGGCCAATCCACTCTATACACCTCGCTGCTAAGATCCCAATTTAAGCTGAACCACCAATCCTTCCCCCCCTTTTCCTTTTTTCTCAGTAGCCCCTTACGTTTACAGTGGCGTCCTGCCTTGTTTGGGGTGAACCATGTAAAAAAAAAAAAAAAAAAAAAAAAAAAAAAGAATGGGTTCAAAGTTTAAAAAAAAAAAAAAAAAAAAAAAAACTATTTCTTTTTTTTTCCAAACATTTTTTTATAGAGGGGGGGGGGGGCTAAAAATTTTTTGAATCTTAACCCTAATTTAACATGGCTTTACATTTGTATGCTTTAGTGTCATCAGCTTTAGATTTTTTTTTTTGTGGTTTTCAAAATCGTAAACTACTTCGACTATTTCAGGTTTGTCCCATAAATCACAATCGAAAACATTTGGGTTGAGTTTGATCCTCTCCTATAGAAGCGTCACAGCATCCTGACATTTTGAGAAAAAAAAAAAAAAAAAAAAAAAAAAAAAAAAACGATTTTTGATGTTGCTTTTCATCTTGGTCAATTGTCATTTTCCCAGTTTCAGCTTACTTAAATCAAGGCAGCTTTTTCAAGAATTAGGGGAAAAAAAGCTCAACCTCTCCACATGGTGAATTTAATATCAGTTGGCTCAAGGTTTCAATGAACTAAATATTATTCAACCTCTCTTCTTTGAAATGTTATAAAAGAAAAACATTATTCTATGAACAATGAATGCTGATGATGTCTAATTAACATACATGAAATATTCTTTTTTAAATATAATTAGTATCCTCTCTTGGACACTTATACAATGAACAATTTCATTGACCAAAAACGAAGTATTATATGAATGTAATATTTTGATATATAAAATACCAGAAGAAAAAACAAAATTTTAAAAAATTTAACAAAGAAAATTAATAAATAAAATAAATATAAATAACTTAATTTAAAATAAAACAAAAAATATAATGTGGACGTTCTGCGTAGAAACCACATACTTTGCGATGGGATCTGATATATACCGGCAGAAAGAAGGTCTAGTTACGGGATCACCATACTTTGAGAAAATGGCGTTAGGATCAACACCACTAAAGCCAACAATGAGGCTACGATATGTGGATGACACATTCATACTCTGGCCTCACCAGAAAGATGTTCCAACATTACAGGACCATGTGAACTCTATCCGTCCATCTATACAGTTCACGATGGAAAAGGAACATAATAACAGATTATCCTTCCTAGATTTGCTGATAACTCACACTCATCAGGGGTTTAGGCCATCTGTATATCAAAAGCTAACTTTCACTGGGAAGTATCTAAATTTCAACTCCCGCCATCCATCTAATGTAAAGGTATGGTAGTTTTGTTTTACGGCATATCAACCCTTTTTGGGTTATTTAATGCCGAATCCGGTCATTATAGTAAAAGTTTTTATGCTTCAAGTTCTTTATATCTTCAAATGTTTAATCATCGTTTTTGGTTTGGTAGTTTTGTTTTACGGCATATCAACCCTTTTTGGGTTATTTAATGCCGAATCTGGTCATTATAGTAAAAGTTTTTATGCTTCAAGTTCTTTATATCTTCAAATGTTTAATCATCGTTTTTGGTTTGGTAGTTTTGTTTTACGGCATATCAACCCTTTTTGGGTTATTTAATGCCGAATCTGGTCATTATAGTAAAAGTTTTTATGCTTCAAGTTCTTTATATCTTCAAATGTTTAATCATCGTTTTTGGTTTGGTAGTTTTGTTTTACGGCATATCAACCCTTTTTGGGTTATTTAATGTCGAATCTGGTCATTATAGTAAAAGTTTTTATGCTTCAAGTTCTTTATATCTTCAAATGTTTAATCATCGTTTTTGGTTTGGTAGTTTTGTTTTACGGCATATCAACCCTTTTTGGGTTA
Organism: Sepiola atlantica; assembly: GCA_963556195.1. Taxonomy (NCBI): domain Eukaryota; kingdom Metazoa; phylum Mollusca; class Cephalopoda; order Sepiida; family Sepiolidae; genus Sepiola; species Sepiola atlantica. The sequence goes on from OY744525.1 coordinate 53,900,576, forward strand.
TTTAATGTCGAATCTGGTCATTATAGTAAAAGTTTTATGCTTCAAGTTCTTTATATCTTCAAATGTTTAATCATCGTTTTTGGTTTGGTAGTTTTGTTTTACGGCATATCAACCCTTTTTGGGCCATCCAATGCCGAATCCGGTCACTATAGTAAAAGTTTTCATGCTTCAAGTTCCCCACATCTTCAAATGTTTAATCATCGCTTCTGGCCTGGTAGCCCCGCTCTACGGCACATCAACCCCTCCTGGGCTATTCAATGTCGAATCTGGTCATTATAGTAAAAGTTTTTATGCTTCAAGTTCTAAAAATAAAATAAAAAAGGGGAGGGAGAAAGGGAGAGGGGCCGTTGTTTTTGTTTTTGGTTTTGTAGAACATAATTAAGTTTTACAAAAAAACAAAAAAAAAAAAAAAAAAACGTCAATGTAGGTGAATTTCGTCTCAGGGAGCCACAGGGCAGCCTGATCTGGTATCACCAGCATCTAATGTAAAGAAAGGAATCGTCCGCTGCCTACAACATTGAGCAAAGACAATATGTAGTAACAGCATATCAACCGAAACAACTATCATGAGAGCATGACATCAGTTCAACGATATCTAGATCAAATACCAAGGGACACCACCTGAAAACTCACCACCATTTGCATACCATATATGAAGGGCTTGTAGGAAAAAAATCCAAAGAATATGTAATCCATATGACATCAGGACAGTATTCAGGAGCAACTCAACTCTCCGAAAGCATCTTGTAAGAGTCAACCATCCTACGGAAAAATATATGACTAAGAACTGTGTGTATGCAATCTGATGTAAGTGTGGGAAAATATACAAAAGTGAGACATGTCGTCCACTAAACGTAAGGCTAGGTGAACACCGGAAAGCCATAATACGTGGAGATATCGAAAAATTGGCTATGGCTGACTACATATGGAGGGAAAAGGGAAATCATCTACCCTTATGGGACGAAGTAAACATAGATAGAGAAGAACGGTGGAAAGTAAGACGACTCAAAGGAGCAGCACGCATGTTGGGCGACAATGACTTACTAAGCAGACCTAGTATAGAATTTAATACAATATGGGAACCATTAATTATAAATAATAGATAAGGTTGTAATTATATATATATATATATATATATATATATATATATACACATACACACACAGTGATATGTAGTAATAAAAATACTGATATATAGTGATAAGTAGTAAGACTACATATAGAAAAACAAGAATAGGTTTAAGGCTCCCAAAATTCATACTAGAATTGTCCGCAAGGACCCGTGGCACAGTGGATATAGTACTAAGTGAAATTCAGTTCTAAGTGATAGTCATCTGAAGGTTGCAGGCGATACGAAGAATTGCGAATTATTAAAGACTTTTCCCATAGGGCATGTTACCCCCGTGTTCTGTTCAAAATTCCGTCCAGATTCAAAATATTTCAGAGTTCGAAGAGATACACCTGAAGAAGGCCAAAGCTCCGGCGGAGGTTACAGAGGCCGAAACGTTGTGATGATAACACTCATAATGAGAAATGTAGCCCAAATAACCAAAATTATACAAACAAAAAAATAAATAAATAAATAAAACAAATAAAAAAAACAAAAAACATTTACTATGAAACTTAATTTAGTAGCGCTAAATTTGATATTATATTCCAAATTAAAAAAAACATCAGTAATAACAAATTTAGAGGGGGGGGGGGGCTTAACATTGTACATGTCTGCCTTGATTTTCTTTAATCAAATTTAATAGAAATCAACAAATATTCTTTAAACCCTTTTTCATAAAAGATAAGGATGAATAAAAACCATAAAAAAAGAAAAAAGCAGAAAATATGATTAAAAAAACAAAAAAACACATCGACTTCTATACTTGTCGCAAGCATCGGACGTTTCGGCTACCTTTTCCAAAAGATCTTTTCAGAATGTTCATTCTAACGATAGGTTTAGATCGAGGTTCTAGATTATCCCTTATTAACTCTTAAGTTTTACGTTGCCACCACCTTCTCCACCCACAAGGGGCCACAATCGATGGATCTATGAAAAGGAGAAATCTTTTTCTTAAATAAAAAATTTCTTTTTTTTTTTTAAACTTGCCTGTTGAACTTGGGCTTCCTGACAAAACTGGACTGTGACGTCCAGTGGTTGTGCGTTCAATCTCATCAAGTCCAGCACTTTTGTGGAATCGGCTCATCCTGTTCACAACTCGAGGATTACAGTGGGTCCGGATACTCACAGGACCTAAAATAATAACAACCATACAGAAATTACATCACCAGCTGAAACTTTTCCAATGACAAAATGACATTGATTCTAAAAGTCTTGTTTTTGGTTTGTTTTTTTGTGTTTTAAATGAAAATACAAAAAGAAAATCTTTTTTTAAATATTGTTTTGGAATTTTTCAGATGAGGACTATTAAGTGTAAATTATAGATTAGAAGACCATTAAAAAGAAGAAATATATATATATATATATATATACATATATATACATACACACAATTATTATTTGTTTTTTCAAGTAGGAATATATAGTAATAAGTAGTAAGACTACATTTACAACAATAGTTTTATGGCTCCTAAAATCCATACTAGAATTTTCCGCAAAGACCTGTGGCGCAACGGATATAAGTGTTAAGTGATAATCAGTTCTAAGTGAGGTTGATCGTTCAATCCTCAGTATGAGTGATACTAAAAATAAAATTACAAATTACTTAAGACTTCTACCAGGTAATGACTGATGGAAAAAGAGCAAGCTATTCTGTGGATTAAATAAAGGATTCCATTCAAACTTCTGTACAGAGTTCGACAAGATACACTTGAAGAAGGTCGGAGGTTACATCAGCCAAAATGTTGTGAGAATAACATCCAAGATGAGAACAGTGATCCGAATAATACAAATCTTTATCATTAATTTTTGCATGAAAATCTGAAATTTCAACATAAAAATCAACGTAAAAATTATTTTTTAATAAATTTAATAGTTTTAAAAGAATTTTAATGAAAAAACAAAAGGGTTGTTTTATATCCATACCTCCATAACTTGTAATAGGAAACACGTGTGTCGTTCCCCTGTGCGTACTGACAGAAACCCAACGGCTGTCAAGAGAAAAGGCCATGTCCACCACCTGAACAGGGGAGAAAAAACAAGGGTTTTATTAAAAGTTAAAGTCATGATATTGAAAATTAAAATAAGAGATCCCCAAAAGGAATAAACACATATTGCATTGGCTAAGAAGAGAGATAGAAATCAATATGGTTGGTTAGTTATCTAGGTTTATTGTCTATGTTCCCGTCGACAGAGGTTCGACGCTGTCTGGTTGTCCTTATGCTAAATCTCCAGTGATCATTGTGGGGATTGATTGTGTCCATCTTCGACTTGTCTCCGGCCCCATGTTCACTGACTGCCATGTGATTCTGGAAACTTGCTCGGCGAGTTGACAAAGTAATTTTAAAACATTACGAAAAGAGAAAATTCTGTTGTCTTTAAACTTGTATCAATAATATATCTAAGAGAGAAAGAAGAGAGAAAAGGGACAGAGAAAAGGGACAGAGAGCCAGGAGGGATTTCCATATCAGGAGGAATGGAATTAGCTTTGTGATATCTATTCGACTGACAACTTCTCGTCTGACATCTGCAGGGGAAATGCCAGTGAAGAGATGTAGGTTGTTCAGATTGGTAGGCTTCAGACAGCCAGTGATTCAGCGGCAGATGTTGTTCAATGCTGGGTTTAATTTTTTGGCATGCATTGATCTTTCCAAAACAGGACACGCATACTCTGTAAAGGAATAGCACAGGGCCAAGGCAGTACATCTTAGTGTGTGTGTGCTGTGACTCTACTTGGAGTTGATCAGTTTTCGTAAGATGTTGTTCCGAGAATTGACTTTCATTTGTTGTAGTTTTATATGTTCCTTGAACGAGAGTGTGCGGTCCAGAGTTACATCAAGGTAGACAGGGTTGGTCGATTCTGAAGTTGTATTCCAGACCACGTGATGTTAAGGGGTCGGTTGACATCATGGTTTCTGAGATGAAACCGAGCAGGTGGGTGTGATTCACCAGGAGAGTGGACATGTTGGTGGAGAACATTCCCATGCACACACATATGACTGCCATTCCCGCTTGACGTATGAGGATGCCGCTGTCTTTATAATGCGGATGAAATGATTAAGCAATATTTAGCTGCAGGTATGTGAAAATAATGTTAAAAACGGTATTTTACACATAAGGTTAGAGTCGTGGAAAATTCTATCAGAAGTGAAAAGTTTAGAGTTACAACTACGTGTCAGGATATTGCGTCAGTCACCAGAGAAATGTAGCAGATTAGCCGAAAAGGTTTTCCTTTTTTCTGAACCGCTTGAGAGAGAGAGAGAGCGTGGTCAGGTTCTTGGATAGCTGTTCTCTCCTCCTATGAGGATGGGCTGGGAGTATTATGTATGTATACATGTAAAGAAAAAGAAAAACCCTCAAAAGGGTGTTAAACCCCAAATGATTTTGTGCTGTTCTTTGTTAATAACATTTATGACCGCTGTATACCGGCCCATTTAGCATAATTGTTAGAGTGTTCACTAATGGGTTGGGAGACTGGGGTCCAATCCTCAGCGAGTCATACCAAAGAATTAAAAAAAGCTACTTGATGCCATAATGCTAAGCACTCAACATCATAAGGTGTGGATCAAGGGTAAGTGGAGTAATCTAAGGAAAGAAGGTACATCCTTCTTTACATCATCCAAATGATTTTGTGTTGTCATTATTTACAACTGCTGCTATCAATCAACATGCACCACGACAGAGCAATAATGAAATAGAAGAGAACGGAGAATGAACTGTTGCTACATGTCATCTATACAACGGTCAGTGTTTGGGGCAAATATCCCCATCCCCTGTGGGGGATATTATGTATGCATGTATACTGTATACTGGAAAATAAAATAAAAAACCCTGAACGCATTGTTAAACCATAATGATCGTGTGCTGTCATTATTTACAACATTGTTAATAATCAACACATATCACAAAAGAACAACAACAACGGAAAAGAAGAGGAGAGATAAAAAATACTGCTACTACATGTTATTAAACCAACAAGACTCCAGCTGGCTATGTGATGAGTCGCCATCTGGATACTCTGCTGAGGTTGAAGAATTGGTTCCCATAGTACTAGAATGAGGTGCTGGGTGAACTCAGTAAATGGGTATCTGCCTTTGAGGAGAGTGGTTGGTACTGGGTTCGAGAGATGTTTAAAGAGAGGAAAAGAAGGAGTGGGCTTCTTTTTTTTGTTTTCTTCCTTTTTTTATTACTTTTATTCACCCCAAAAAAGGCCTTTTGGTTTGGAACAAAGTCTAGTATCTGTTCTGATGCTACACTTTGTCTATTCTGTCCTCAGTCAGTGAAGGAGAAATCCTTCTAGATTGAGACAATTTTTATTTTTGTTCCAATCCATAGTGTCCCTTTTGGGGGAGCTGGATTTTATCCACATTACAAACTGATTTTGTGTCTAACTTTGCCCTCATGGGGAGGCAAGTAAATAGGAACAAGGCACATTGCCACAAAGACGTAAGGGCTACTGTGAATTAGGAACCAGATTTATAAGGGAATCCTAAGTCGGGAGTTGTGCAGCGAGATGTTTGTTCACATTACATTTACATTTCTGCATGTTGGTACAGTCAGGGAAACAGGGAGAAGGGAGGGAATTCTAAAGTTGGTTCAAGGAAAGAAGCTTTTAGAGTAGAAAGCTTTCTGACATCTGATAACCTCTACAATGTAGGGGTGGGATTTTGCTGATTGTCGGGAGTATTTATGTTAAAAATGCATTATTGCGTTTCCATCCTTGCGTAACGAGTTAAACAAGAGAACTAATGCTACAAACAAACGCTGATAAACTGATGCTGATCAAGTGTTTCATTTCCTGTTGTTGTAGGTTTATGTAGTGATTGGTTCTTCTTACCTTGGCCGTGGTGTCCCCTCTGTGGAGAGTGTACAAGTGATGTACAGCTCCCAGTGAGGAGCCGCAGGGATGCGTTGTAAGACGGAACACGTGGAAGTTATGTCCCAGCTTGCAGGCTGTTAAGAGAAGAGTACCGCTTGGGTCAAACGCCATTGCCGCCACAGGTTCATTAGCATGGGCATGAAAGTGGGCCAGAAGTCCAGCGCAATCAGAATCTTCAGACACCGAAAACTGAAAAATTTTGACAGAAAATTAACTTACACTGATAACATATATATATATATATATATATATGATAATTTTTATTTACACAGACATGTACAAAATCTGTGACACTGGCATGTCAATGTTATCGATCAACAGTTATTATGAACTGAGATCTCATCAGGCAGAGTTAGATCCGATCTTAACCTCAGATCATATTTGGAGAGAATTCTCTCCAAATATGATCTGAGGTTAAGATCGGATTCTAACTCTGCTTGATGAGATCTCAGTTCATAATAACTGTTGATCGATAACATCGACATGCCAGTGTCACAGATTTTGTACATGTCTGTAAATAAAAATTATCATATATATATATATATATATATATATATACACACACATAGGATGTATGAAAGAAAAATCGACCAGAGTGCTCAATTACTGGGGTAAGAGTATAACATTTATTAAAGATATTTACATTCTAGATGACATTCCCAGTGATTTCCTTGCCAAAATCTGACACTTCATCAGTGACTGTCCAATTGTCTTGGGAGTATAAATTAATTTCTGCTCAGTACGAAAATCCGGTGTTTAAACTGAGTTTCTTGAAGAAAAAAATGATGTGGGGTGGGGTGGATAACAATTAAAGGTGTCCGTTATTGGGGGTTAGTTCTGCCATAGCGGGGGTGATATCTGGAAGTCCACGTTGACTATTTATAAACAGAAGAAATAATTAGGAATTTAAGCATAGGCAGAGATTAATTTGTAATTCCGATCTTTTGGCAAGGAAACCACAGGCATGACATATGTAAATATCTTTATTAATATGTTAATATGTTAATATATATATATATATTAATTAAAAAAGTTCAAATGTATTGATAAGATGAATTTAAAACCAATATTTTGTCAAAAGTGGTTAATACAAGGTAAAGCTTTATAAATATACTTTATATAAACATTTAAAATGGTCTACACAAATCAATTCATGTTTCAATGCTTCAATGCACTTCTAAAATGAGGTGCACTGGAGCATAGAAACATGAATTGATTTGTGTAGACTATCTTAATTAAATATTTATACAAAGTATTTATATACACATGTAAGATAAAAAAAATCATAAACATGGTTAACGTTAAAATCACTTACATGGTCGCCTCGAACACCAAGGACATCAATCACAGTCACAATTCCTGGTCTCAGACCATTATCCAAGACAAATGCGGAATCAGCCTTTTTGGTATTATGCGGCGAAGGAGCTTTCCCAGTCACACTGCTGACCATAGCTTCTCCAAACATCGTCAAACCTTTGGTGATGCTCTAGAAAAAAAAAAAAAAAAAATGGATTACATAAAAAATTCAAAAGTATGTGCTAAATGGTTGTTCCGGCAAATGTATACAAAGCATTCTCCCCTCCCCATTGTGCTTATACAGTAAAACTCCTATGCTATGAACTCCATAGGCTATAAACTTCATACACTATGAACAAAATTAAATATAAACTTCCTACGCTATGAACTAAGCTTAGCAATCAAAAAAAAGCAAATTATAAAGTTAATTGAAATATTTCTATAAATTAATATATTTAAAGATATTTTTGTCGATATACTAACGAATGTACACCCTTTTTTAAGTCGCAGAAAGAAATACAGAATCACTTCTAACATTCTTGGAAGAAAAGAGTTGCTTTTAATAACTACTATATAGAGATGGTTCATGCCCTACAAAGAAAAATGTTCATTAACAAAATAGAACTGAACAAAGTGACAAAACATAAAAGACTCAATGAAATCATTGGACAGGAATGATTTTGAAAATAATGATGATATTCAATAATTTTAGTTCAGTGATATGCATCCAGTATCGATTAAACATTTTTTTTTAATATTTAGGCATTTAATGCCTATTTGCATTGATCAATAGTCATTTTCCTCATAAATCCATTTTGTTTACATATAGCTTTTAATTATCCTTATAAAATATTACTAGAGTTGGCCAAACTCATTTTCTATATCTTTTAATGAAGAAAATTTTTTCACGGTCATCTAATTTATCCTACACTATGAACAGATCAAAAGTTCATAGCGTAGGAGATTTACTGCATTCCTTATGTTAGCATCTCTAATCTTTAAAATTGGAAATTTAAATATATTTGACTGTTATTAATCTACTAGCGGGGATACGCAGCATTGCCCGATGTCCTAATCTGCGTAAATTACAGAAATAAATAAAAGTAAAACCAAACATCTTTCGTAATTTGTCGGGAATCTGTACGGAACCCTTTATTTAATCCACAGGGTAGAAGTCTTAAGTAATTCGTAATTGTATTCTTAGTATTACCCACACTAAGGATTTAACCTTCAACCTCACTTAGAACTGATTATTACTGAGCACTTATATCCGTTGCGCAACAGGTCCTTACATTTCAACAACAACTAAATGTTAAATAATTTATTTCTGCAAGACTATCACAACAGGCATCCCATAATTTGCCGACTTCCAGGCAAAAACACACTCAGATTGAGTGGTAATTTGTTTCAGAAAAGAAAATTTACCTAAAAAATTTAAAGAATGTGACACCATCCACAGCATCCTGATTCGACACATTATACTGGTAAATAAATATTTAATTAAAAATGATTAAATTCTTCAATATTGCAATTTGATCTGTTTACCTTGTATTCAATGGTATTTTTGCTAAATCGCATTGTCACCGACTCCAAAATTCAATTTCTTACAGTTTTTTTTTTTGTTTTGTTTTCTTTACGATTAAAATTTTTTTTTTAAACTTTGCAAGGAGGAGAATGAATAACACGCAAAGAAGTAGTTGTTTTTACCTTAGCAGCATTGATGACAGTGGCCGCATAAGACTGCGATCCATCTCCAGACATTCCGCCACAAGACTGGTGCACAGAGACAAGCTGGATGGAAGAGAAAAACAAAAGGCATCAGAAAATCACGTTTGTTTGAAACATTCTTGAGAAAATATTAATGTTCACTCGAAGCATTGTGTGTAGCAATAGAAACTGTGTGCAATGGAGACGGATGAGAACTCAAATATCGAGAAAGTATATTTCGACAGCTAAGTTATCAAGGTTGTTCAGAAGTTTTGTTATCTTGGTGATACCATTGGAACACAGGGAGGTGCAGGTGCTAGCATGATTGCAAAAGTTATGAGTGGATGGAGTAAATTATGGGAACTTCTGGCATTACTAACCAGCAGAGTGTTGCCAATGTCGACCAAGGGAAGAATCTATTGAGCATATGTACGCAGTGTGATGATGTAGAAAAGTGAAATTTGGCCAGTGAGGGTTGAGGACATGCGTTGCATGGAGATAAATGATACGAGAATGATATGATGAATGCGTAATGTGAGTCTTAAAGACTGGCTTAGAACTGATGACCTCAGAGATCAATATTAAATTGGCCAAGCATTTATCTGTATTTAACTGAACATTTATTTGTACATATATATACATAGGGGAGTTTAAATTACTTACTTGACACCATCTTCAAGTGTCTTCGGTCTCTCTGTACAAGGGTTTGTCAGGATAACCTGACATGAGAAAATATTCAGGGAGGTGACAGTGGTTAAGTGGATATCGACATGGGCTGAAGACCTGGGTGTTCCAAGTTCGAATCCAGTCGGTTCCACAGTACCACTGTCACTTAGGGATGTTGGCAACCTTCTTGTGGTCCTTCCTGTAAGTACCCAATGTCTTTCCAGAAAGATTTCTAACTAGAAAAACATCGGGGAAACTAATGCCAACACCAGAATCATTTGATTCACACTTAAGAAGCAAATATTCAAAATAACATAGTATTTGAAGCCCAAATAAGATCCCCTTGACACGCCTATACAAGGAATTGTGCACTTTCTTCAAGTAATGTTACTTCAAGTAACACCACTTAGCTGGATACTCCACCAGACTAAATGAATTCTTGTCCTGGAATCCGGTAAGACCAAGAGACCACAAGAAAGATATACTATAACATAGTTCACAGGTCAATTGGGGAGAGGGAAATTAATAATCTTAACTTATTTACTAACTCAACATCTGACAGGTAAAGGAAAAAATTAATGGAATATTCGAATATCTATGTATCTCCTATAGAGATAAAGTGTTAGCCCCAGGAAGGGGTCCCTTGATTTCTGAGAACTTCGATTGAAGTAAAATGAAACGAAAAAATATATTTGTATCAATCACACAGAGTAAACTGGGTCTTCGGGTTTTATTACCGTACCATAAAGGGTTAGGGTGAGTCAACTGTTGGAATGAAAGAGAAAAAAAAATAAATAAATAAACTGAGTGTATGTATATGTACTAATAATTGTTCAGTTAAATACGGATAAATGCTTGGCCAATTTAATACCCCCCCCCCTTCCCATCACCCTCCAAAATCCAGAAAGAATTGCTAAGCTGTCTTTCTTTCAGTAGTATTTTCAATTTTTACGTGGCCTGAGGAAACTATTTTGAAAGAAATGTCAGCTAAAACATATATAGCCAATAATTTTTGTATGAATAAAAGAATTTATACTATATCATTATATATATATAAAAATCTGACAAGAAAAAAATAAAAACTTACTCTTTTGTCAGCGTACGCCAACCATCTTGGGCCAAGGACAACGGGATTCACATTCGGACCTGGACAAGGGTAACAATCTGGAAAAAAAAGACAAACAGAAAAATGTCTAAGAAATAAATAAATCGGAAAACAAAAAATTTTTTTTTTTTAAACTGTACAGAAATTTTTAAAACAAAACAGTCTTCAGATTGCCCAACATAATTTGGCACAGATTGTTGGGGTTGTTTACACCCCATCAGTGCTGGGAGGAGGGAAAAAAACTTGATTGTGCCTAAGGGATTTTCTAAATAAATGTACGATATTGCTACATCTGTAAACTGATTTATCATATTTGTTTGAATCAGCAGATGAAACGGACTTGCAGAACAACATTTATCACACTTTTCTACTTGTAAAATTTCCTAGAAGTCCTTTGTTAAATTAAAATTAATGATGGAACAGGAGCTAAATTACATATCTATTACTAATGGAGATTTGGTATCTGTCTGAAGCTGAACTATACTATTACTGTATTAGGATAAAAGAGTTCTGTTCCTTTGTGATAAGTTCTTAGAGTGATCTCCCTTGTTGTTGGTTAGTGACTGGGAAAACAAAGACAGCGGTTTGGACAAGCAGACGTGTTTATGTGATAAGTAAACTAACATTGCTAACAATTACTTCTATTAATATTGTACTATTATCTTTCAATGCTCAATCCAGGGTGGTAGTGTAGTATCTGTTCTGTTGTCATGAGACCATCCTCCCAGGATTTACTGCATCTATTTTCTTTATAGGGAGGAGTATAATATCTGTTCTGTTGTCATGAGACTGTCCTTGCAGGCATTACCTCCTCCTTCGGAATAAAGGGGAAGCATACACCAACAAGAAATTGTCACAATCGGCTCACAACTTACATTATATATACTGGGAAGGAGCATATTATTGCTAGTACTAATACTTCAATATCAGACATTATATTTTATGGACATGTAATGGCATAAGGGGATAAACTGTTTAATATCCTAACCCAAAATATTAAAAAATAAAAATATTCTATTTAACATGTGTTTGATATACGGCATAATCATATTGACACACCGGTTGTCGTTAGATCACCGAAGTTAAGCAACATTGTGCCTGGTCAGTACCAGATGAGTATACCAGGTGCTGTATGTAGAACCTCGACACCTCCCTGAAAAAAAAACTAACATTATCAGCTTCCCTGACCGAGATATATATGCGACTGGGACCGCTTGTGAATATCCCCATGAAACTTCCTCCTTCGAAGGAATCCCGTTAAACTCGCCTAGGGTGAATACCACTTTGTTTCGTTTCATGTTGGAGAGGGAGGATAAAAAAAATCAATTTCGATGTAAGAATCTTTTTTTTATCATTGACTTTAAATTTGTTTAATGTTTTATTTATCTTCTAATGAACCTTGAAAATTTTACAAATCCAAAGTTATGTCTGTACAATATGCGATAGAAAAAACAATTATAAAGATTGATAAATATTTATAACAGTTTAAGATTGTCAGATTTATAATCATCATCATATTCAGTTTAATGTCCGTTTTACATGCTAGCATGCGTCGGATGGATAAATACTTTTATATCAGTCGAAGATCAACCGGCTGCTGTGAGACCCGTCGCGTTATACAGCTCCGAGTGTTTACGGACAACGAGCAAGGTGGAGGGAAGATTCGGCATCATGAAAACCAAAATGCTTCGCTAGATGTCTGGAATTATACTGCTCGACCATGTCTGCAATGAGGATATCTGAAGGCGCTACGGAATTGTACCGATTGAGAGCAAGATGAGGGAATGGTGGCTCAGATGGTTTGGACATGTGCTAAGGACCAACAACGACACCATCACAAAACGCCTTTGCATTAGAAGTCGTGAAAAAGCAACCGAGGAGAAGGCCGATGACGAGATGGGCAGACACTCTGCGCAAAGATCTCTGTAAAACCAGCCTTCACCTGGACCAAGCCTTTGATCATGTCAAGTGGAAAAAAAAGTCCATCGTTGCTTATGCCACCGTAGCTCAGGATTAACGCATAAGAATTATATATATATATATATATATATATATAAAGCAAAGATATGTGTGTGTTCAACGGTTGATCTCCAAGCAAAATCAATGGCATATTTAAAATCAACAGATTTCTGCAGATGTTTCATCCTCGTTTTGAATGATTAAATTGTTTTTTTATATTTTAATAATCTCTATATTAATAAAATTATCAAACAATTTCATATGTGTGTGTGTGTGTGTGTGTGTGTGCTTCTTACGTAAATGTAACTTTGATAATTACACATTGAATTATTTTTCTTTTTTACTATTAATTGAATATTTATTAAAATAAAAAATTCAATAGTGTAAAATAAAATAATTTTTAATTTAACTATTTAAAAAATAATTACAAAATAATATCCACCAGCTTTATGACAAAAATTATTGAAAGTAAAAAGAGACTTACTTGTTACCCAAAACAATTGTCGAAACTGACACGCTTCAAACACAGCCATCTTCTCTGCAAACACTGTAATAACAACCCTGGCAGATGGCAGACGAGAAAAAAAATAGAAATGAGAAAGAGACAATAAGGCTATTTCTTTGGAAACGAGACATGTGTAAATCCATTAAATAATTTCTAACATAATGAACCTTGGATGAGAAGAAAATGAGATAATAAAATATAAAGCAGCTAAAAAACATTCATAATAAAATTATTTATCTGCTACATGATATTTTTGTGTCAATGGAATTTAAAATAGAAACATTTTTTAGCTATCTCCTATGTAGCATTCTTTTAAATATGTAAACAAAGAAAATGACAAATCTCAATATTAATCAAGTTAGTTAGTCCGAGATGTGAGTAGTCAATGGCAAAAAAACAACTGAAATCGAGAGGACAGCTTAAAAACCGACTTTTTTTTCCTAAACAACTCCAATCAGTTTAAACTAAGAAAGTCAAAATTAAGAGGAAGATACTAAGTGCACATAAGGAGACGGGAAGTCATTCTTTGATAAAAACAAGTCATCTAACTACCTACCCCCATCATGAATTGTTTGAAATCTTAGCTTTCACGGCAAAATTAACATTTTCAAAGAAGGATTGTCATAACAAGGAAAAACGAAGACAAGACAAGACAGAAAGAAGAACACACACACAGACAGAGGAAGAAATAAATAAAATCCAGCCAAATAGTGACGAAAAAACAAAGAGGTAAGGCTCTAATGATTTGGCAGAAATCAGCTTTTCTTAAAAAAAAAAAAAAAAAAAAAAAAAAGGAGGATTTTGATCAAAATGCAGAGAACTCAAATCCATGGAAGCTCTAGCAATTTAAGTAGAAATCTAACTTTTCTAAATAAAAAATCTAAAAAAAATAGAATTCTGCTAAAAACGTGAAGAAATTATATCCCTGGTTACAATATGTATGTAAGGTTTACTTATGTTTGAATGAAAAAAAAAAAAAAAAGAAAGAAAAACGCATTCAGTATTTATATACTTCTCACATAAGTATAATGTGGCACAAGGCCAGAAGGTGGGGAGAGTAGCCAGTGCCTCTAAAGAAGGGTCACTGACTTTTTAAAAATTGCCTGGGCAGCCCTGTCGGCAGTTAGCAATAAACTAACTCCTCTCCAAAGAGAGGGAAGGTAAGGCCTAGGATGGTGGACCTCCTAGGACTATCCAGGACTAATACCTGACAGATAAAACGCCACCAAGTTGGCCTAGTCTCTGTTGAACTGATTGTCGAGAACGGATCAAGACTCGAAATAAATAAATGCACTCATTCATGAAAAAAAAAAAAAAAAAAAAAAAAAATTGAAATAAAACAAGACTTGGTTTATATTTACAAAATCAAAATATCTATCACCACAGATAAATCACATAAATGCTAACAAAAGTAGAACGCATGAAGACAGAAACAGTTTTTATGTTTTGTACTTACAAGGAAGATCCTCTTTGCTACGTAAATGTCTTGTAAAATGCATGCAGCCTATTTGAAGCATTAAATATCAGCTAATCCCCTTATATTAAAAGTCAGAGGTAAATTAAAAAAATTAAAATAAAAAATGTTAAAATATTTTATTTTCACGAAATTAAATATAGTTTTAATTTTTATACAAAATAATCATTAATTTAAAGGTTTCTTTTTTAGCGTCTCAACGAAATACATTTTATTTTTGGAATAACTCTTAATAATTTCTCAAATTTAAAAAAAATATATATTTTCATGTAAACATTAAAAATAAATTTTTAAATTCAATTTTCTTTATTTTCATTTTTCTCTCCATTTTTTCTTTTAATGAGAAAATTGGTTGATATATACTTAAAATTTGTTCCACTAGTCGGGTTCATTTTACAAGACATTTACATGGCAAACAGAATCCTCTTTACTTAAAAGTAGAAAAAAAAAAAATTTGATAGATTTTTTTTTTTTAAATCTTGTAATTTGCTTAATCTTTAATAATTTTTTTTTTTTTTCAATCTCAAAACTCTAGATTTTACAGTGAGCCACAAAACCATAATATTCATATGGAAAGAATGACATTGGGTTAGTTCTAAAGAAAGAAGAAAAGAAAAGACAACTGCGAATAGTTTTACCTGGCGTTGCATTCAACACTTTGAATGGGTAAAGTCTTGAATGATAAATTATGGACTTCTTCTCCAGTTTTTAAGGAAATGAGTCTTGCGGAACAGTAAGATTGGCCCGAACTAGTAACGAAGAAGAACAAAAATGTTAACAAGAGATTCTCAAAGAAAGAGAAAAAAGAAATGAAGAATCACAATTGACATTCATTGAAAACATAAGGTATTTACTTATGGATTAAGTCTGGTAATTTATTGGCAAAGAAGACTTCAAAAATTACATCAATCACACAATTAGATTTTTTTTTTCCAATAGAGTAATAGACTTTTGGAACAAATTTCATAATCAGGTTAACTTCTTCCATTTCACTTTTTAATATTTTTTTTAACTACCCGTTCAAAACAAGGCATTTTTTTTTTATTTGCTTAATTATCCCTTTTATTAAGTGAATTTTAGAATATTTTTTATAAAATTATCAATATTTTGGAACCTACTAGAGTTTGAAATTTATCCCGTTATTACCAGAGTACTCTCAGTATAGGCATCTATCTATCTATCTATCTATCTATCTATCACACGGGAAAAGAATATTTATTTTACTTGTAATTATGCTAAAGACTGTTCTATTCAAATTTCTCACAGCATCAGCTTTGTAAAGTGAAATTTTACTTTCAAATGATTTAATTCGAAAAGTCAGTTATTTTTTTCTCAGTATCCATTTCAATTCGAAATTTTGAACACAATACAGAAATAAACTAGTGAAAAAGTATTTTTATATTTTGAAAAAGGTAACTAAAACACACCACAATTGCTAAAAAGAAAGAAAAAAAATAAGTGACTCGTATTTAGAAATAATCATGAGAAAAAGCAGAGCGAGATTTATCACAAAGAACTAAAAGTTCTCGAGACTTATAGAAAATGGGAAATTATTGGCAAACAAAATGTCTCGGGCTAGTAAGTTTAGTTTCAGTGAAAGAACGCATATACTCAGAATCGCAAAAAAATATATATATTCAGAATGTCCATCCTGTGAATACTTGGGATAATCAGGGAAGAAGTTAAGAATCATCTTAAAAATAAACTGCATGAATTTAGTTAAAATTTTTTTAAAACAAATGAACCTAGAGAGACATTTTGGAGACTATCTGATGAAATATTTATTGATGTATCTATTATCATACTAAATGCGAGTTAATCAACATTTGTTTCCCCTAAGGTTTTTTCCTATATACTTTAATAACATAAAATACATGCTAAAATATACATAGTTCCAGGATTGAATTATGTTTTTTAAAAATTTGTTTTAATTGTTTACTTAGCTGTAATTTATAATTAACTGAGCAAGTCACCCATCTCTCTTAGCTTTCTATGTATTTTTCTCAACTCCCTCTCACTATGTTGATTCAAACACTAATATTTCTTAATGTCTGTGAGAATTTAGAAAAAGAGTGACTGTCTCTTTCCAGCTAATTTACATTGTGTTCGTAAAAACATATGTAAATTAGCAAAATAATAGGTCGCTTTACTTCTGTGTTATTTATAAGGATAATATAGAAGTAAAGAGACTTATTTTTAGCTATGCAAGAAGAATTTCTTAACAGATATTAGTTTGGTTGTTTTGTTTTACACATCCTATTTTTATTTCTGTTAAATAAGTTGATGCTAAATCATCGAGTATATTCCTTATGAGCTTTTATTAGGCATATGTGTAAATATCTTCACTGGAATATTTGTAAAAAGTTGAATATCCAGTGTAGCAGCAAGTCCTGGGAGCATATACCAGAAAGAACAGTTGGAAATAATTTATACACCATCCACAATGACTATGCAATCCTACATATCTAGAAAACGGAGCTGTTAAACCTGAAATAGTAATATGGGACAAAAGGGAGAAAGTAGCAACCCTAGTTGAAGTCAGTGTCCCTAATGATGCAGGATTAAACAGAGATTAGGAAAAGATTACGAAATACCAAGGTCTTATGTACGACATGAAAAGAAACTGGAATCTTAGGAAAATCTCCATCATACCAGTAATTATAGGAGCAACAGGACTAATGAAAAAGAATTTCAAAAGCTATCTGGCAAGTATACCCAGTGAACCGAGTGTAAGAGAAATACAAACAATTGCACTTAAAAGGGCGGTTAGAATCTTAAAGATCTCTAGGCTGGAGTGTCTGAAATAGCCGGTGAATGTTTGGCATCCAGTAGGATGCCCCATCTCCAGCAAAAACGGAAAGATAAGAAAAATAAATATATAGACAATTAAAAGATGAGAATAAAAATTGTAAAAATACTAAATCTATTACGTCTTCAGTTGTTCAAAACAAGAGATTTATTTTGGGTTATTTAATGCTGAATCTGGTTATAATAGTAAAAGTTTTTATGCTTCCTTCAAGTTCTTTATATGCTCAAGTATTTATTCATGGTGTTTGGTTGAGTGAAAGGGGGGAAGGGAGAGAGAGGGGGAGGGAAAGAGAAAGGGGGGAAGGGAGAGAGAAAGGGGGGAAGGGAGAGAGAGGGGGAGGGAAAGAGAAAGGGGGGAGGGAAAGAGAAAGGGGGAGGGAAAGAGAAAGGGGGAGGGAAAGAGAAAGGGGGAGGGAAAGAGAAAGGGGGAGGGAAAGAGAAAGGGGGAGAAATTGCTTTTTATTTTGGGTTTTGCAGAACATGAAAACAGAGTTTATTGATGTTTGAATTAAATTAATGTAGAATAAATAATGGAAATGCTTGTGACAGGTCACAGTATGTCTAATATTCATATATATTTAGAAAAGTTTTTTTTTAACAGTTGACATGAGATTATTGATCAAAACAAGAAGCACCCAAAGACATAATAAATATATATATATATATATATATATTATATACTTAAGGACTTTAAGGTACTTTGCCTGAACATTGAATTCTAATAAAATTTGATTTGCACCTTATTTTATTACTTCATTTTATATTATGCTATATACATTATATATATATATATATATATATATATATATATACACACACACACAAACACCAAACTGGATGCACACGGCAGTGTCAGCTCTAGACGACAGAAAGTAAGGAGGCTGCAGTGTTAAAATTGACAGAAATTACATTTTAGTAATTGTTACTTATCAAAACTTATATTTATTTTTGCCACATCACAAAGACTGATTAATACTTTAATTTAGAATCACATTTTTTTTTCATTTAATACAATACTTTGGTAGAAGAAACACATTCGTCATTTTCGTTTGAGGATTGTCTATACTATATACTAAACCCACAGGGATCTAGACAGTTCATCTAGTAGACGAACAGTAACTTTCGGGGTATGGATCATCTGGATAAAACGTTATAAATGATCCCTTCCATGATGACGTCATTCACTGCACACGGTTATCTCCCATCTCTGTTTTAGTGGATGACATCACAAAACGATGAAGTTATCCACTCTGCACAGGGAAAAAACACGCAAGCAAACTCAGAGAGCTTTAGTAGTGTATTATATATATATATATATATATATATATATATATATATATAAAATACAATATAATGTATATATCTCCGATATAATAAAGTCATCTTGATTTTTCCCCTGCAACTTGTCACAATAGGAAAATAACCAAATACTTCCTATACAAATCCTTAAGACTCACTACTTACAGCACTTCCTAAAGCGTGTTTCACGAAAATATGCTTATATTTCGTCTTCGTTTACAAATTATTACATTTATTCCAACTAAACTGCTTCTCTCAAATACCTAAGAGGATAGCAAAGAATTTCTCTCTTCTACAATTAAGTCTTCCCACGTTACTCACATACATCGGGTTATTTCCTTCATATGTATAATTACTATTAAGCCACCATTAATTATTTCATTTTTTAACTCAAACTATTTCCTACATACTACAAAAAAAAAAATAAATAAATAAATAAATAAACTCTCCCTGATTTTCACTTAGATTCTACCTGGCATTCTAAATGTAAACGATGAATAACGGAATATCGAAATGGTTTCATTTCAACAGTGCTGTCTGGCGATTCATAATACATTAAATCATTCTTCAGAATGCTGGAATAAATTACTTCACAACTCACATCGTATTCACAATTGCATCTTAGCCTGATGCTTAGGCTCATCGTAAGTAACTTATTTTTTTAAATTAGTTATTAAGATCGTTTCTTTTTTATATAAAACAAAAGAGAAAACTGATAACAAAAAAAAAAAAAAGTTTACAACCTTTTTACTAGTGTTGTTTTTTTTAATTTTTAACAAAAAACAAACACAAAAAAGCTAACTAACTCAAAATCGATTATTACTAAAACAAACCGAATAATCACTTACTAACTTTCAAGGACTTATTAGTAAACAAAAACAAACAGAAAAGCGTTTACTAAATTTTTACAATCTTTTTTTTATTTTATTTATTTTTTTTTTTACTAAAACAAAACTGCTTACTAACACAAAATCGATTAATAACTTCATACTTTTGCAGTTTACGGACCGTGCTATTTTTTTAGATAGGATTTTCAAGTAAAATTCGATTTTTATGGTATCTTGTTTATTAAATCGTTACGTGCAAGTACAGAGTAATTAACAAAGTCCCTCTCTACTCATGTTAAGAATGGGTTTCTAAATAATGATGTTATTATTTCAGCACGGTCCATAAATTAAAGTACAAATAACTATTAAGGACTGTTTTTTTTTCTAAATAAAAATGACAATCCCTTAAGTCTTCGATAGCTTTCTTTTTTTTAAAAACGAAACAGATAATCACTAACTTTTAAGGACTTTTTAAAACGAATGTTATCTTTTTATAAAACAACAAAACTAAAAACACAATCGCTTACGAAGTCTTCGACTATTTTCTTATTACTAAAACAAAACGGATACTTACTTACTTTTAAGGATTTTTATTCAACTAAAAACAAACAGAAAAACGTTTACTACCTTTTTACAAATATGTTTTCTTTTTTGACTAAAACCAAAAGCAAAACTGACTACTAATACAAAATCGATTAATAGCTTTTATGAAACGTTTTTTTTCTAAAACAACAAAAGACAAACACAAAGTCTTTCACTGTTTTCTTTTTACTAAAACTAAACAGATAATCACTTAACTTTTAAGGACTTTTATTTTTACTAAAAACATCCAGAAATTTGTTTACTAAATTTTAACGAATGTTTTTGTTTATAAAACCAAAAACAAAACTGATTACTAAATTTCAACAATTGTTAGTATTCTATAAAGAGGCAACTTTGTTTTTCTTATGCAGTGAAAAAACTTGAAATTTTTAAATTGGGGGGGGGGGGGGGGGGGCATAGATATACTGTAAGTAGATCTGATTAAGCCTACGAATTTTCTCATGTTCAAATTACGACAATAGATCAGTACAAGTGGAGTCACATGAACAAGATAGGTATCTACAGGGATACTGGTTTCGGCTGCTTAACAACCATGGTATTTGTGAAAATACTATTACTAATAATACGTAACATCGACCAAAAATGACAGAAAATTCTGGCGATCTGCTTTTAACATTGTGGAGTCTGTTCGCGCCAGATCGTTTAAGGTTGGGCATAGAATTTCTTTAGTTAATCTACTTTCTTGGGCAACACTGGGACACGAATCAGCTAGTATACAATATATATATATATATATATATATATATATATGAAAGAAAGTTTTTTTTAGTTTTTTTTATTTGCCTTTTTACTTTTATTCACCCCCAAACAAGGCATATTGCCACTGAGATGCAAGGGGCTCTCTATGATTAGGGGCCAGATTTATAAGAGGCATCCTAAGTTGTGCAGCAAGATATTAAGGGTTAAATTTCTCTGAGATACAATTAAAAACAAAAACTGTACTCAAATCAAACACAATTTTACAAAGAATCTAATGGCGGTTTTAATTAGAAAAATGAAAAAGATAAAAATGGTAATATAAAGTCCAGAGATGGAAGCATGAGTATACAGGATTTTAATTACTTTCTGGGAAAAATTTAATTTAAAAAATATATATATAGATATATATATATATATATATATATATATATATATAGCATGCACACAAAAATATGATGACACACACATCCATAACACAAAGAATAGATAGCCACACATAAAAAGAGAAAAACTTTAAAAATTCACCTTGAAGAATCACAGATGACCATTAATGGCCGCTTGCTTAAAAAGTTGTCAGTTTCTTCAAACACTGGAAACAAAAATAAATCAAAGATTAGAAAGAAAAGAACGGGTATTCTTAAGATGCGGTCATTCAATCAATGTGTTTAGCAATAAAAATTATAATTCAAACTGAAGTGCCACGGAGAGAACCTCTTATTGAGATGTGTGGACACATCTAACAAAAATAATCCTTACAATTTTAATCGGATCAATGAAAATATGTTTAGACGTTATTTTATATGAATATTAGTGTGAACACTGGTGAAGCATTTTTTTTTCAGTCATTTTCGACCGAGGGTGTACATATAATGGCTTCATTCAGTGACACTTTACTCACTAATAACCTCTTCGCATTTTTCTTGAAATCAACATTTTCATTCCCTCTCTCCAAAAACTAAACTTAAAAATAAGTCAAAATGGGGGGGGGGTATAGGGTTTGTCGATGAGAGAGAAGAATGTCGAGGTCGCTATTTTGTAGTAGGGTTGCTGCATCGTTATCCATCCTATTAGCCTTGTTTAATATGAAAAAAAGGGTCACCAAGTTTTGGCTAAAAGGATAAACTTTTTCTCTACAATTTAAATCAATTTTATTCAAAGTTTCATCCACACAAAGAATCGTCCGGAAAGAGTTATGAAAACAGGAATACAAAAATAGGTTGAGTCCGTCGACACATATATATATTATAGAAATGGAATGGAGTCTGTGAGTGTCATCTTGTCTAGCAAAGCCATCGCTAGAGACGAGGAGAGAAATATAACGTATGATCACCTTGACATCTCAAATGGGACTGAGTTCAGATTTTTTAATCTCATTTAAATCCTGGCAAGAGGAGAGAAAAGAAAATATGGTGTCTTCAACACAACGCTCAAAGTCTGATACAGTCCATAAAAGGGTGTGACACGGTTTTGGGCAGAAGTGCCATCCTACACAAAAGTGTTTTGGTCAAACAACACATCAATCTCAGCGCAAAAGAAAATAGATCGTAATTATGTAACTGCTATTATTATTATTATGGGCAGATATGTCCTAAGATAGAGTTCAAAATCAACCTAGTAAAGGGATAATCGTTTCTGCTCTCTACAGCCCCTTTTTCACAGAAGGGACATTGCTAGTCTCTCTCTACTCTATTATTTACATGGAAAATGCTTGACTGCTTCCTCTTTGCAAAACTTTTGCAGCAAGATTTTTTACCACAACTGCAGATGACTTTCCTTTCTTCCACCGAGTGCCTAACATCAAACGGAATTTCCATGAACAGAGTTTCTTTCTAAGAACTACCCAGCTGTGGAACATGTTGCCACATGGTCCTCTTCAAATCTAATGTAAATAAATACTTGTCATCATCCATCCCCATAAGTCATTAACCTCTATCCTTGGGTAGTGGTTATGACCTATCATTAAAAAGAAAACCCTTCTTGGTCACTTTCCTCTGAAACTTTCTTTGTCCGATATATCTTTGTTGTTGACTTTGGTTGATTAAAACAAGTGACAATATTTCCATGTTAAATGAGCATAGTTTTATTTTTAATCTTATATGCAGATACATTCTTCTGGGAAAGGAAAAGAGAAGGGCGTAGAGAACAAGTGCACCCTATCTGCTGTTTCTTATGTCTTTTTTTTTTTTAACAGTTCACCTCGAACACGGCAGGACGACACTGTAGACGTAAGGGGCTACTGAGATTTATCGTATAAGTTTTGGGGGTCATTCTAAGTTTTAAAGTTTTAAATTTCTGCATGTCGGTAGAGTCAGGAGAGCAGGGAGGGAGTTCTAAAGGCCGGCAGCATGAGGAAAGAAGCTGGCATCTGGGGGATCTCCACAGTGAATGGATGGGACATAGCTGATTACCGGGTTGGTCGAGTGTATTTACGTCGAGGGTGCACCAGGGCAGTAAGTTAATCGGAGAACAATCGATTGAAAAAACAGGCACACGGTGCCGGTGATACAAAGAATTGCGAATTACTGAAGATTTCTCCCAGTCATGGCTGACGGGACAAGAGCATGCTACCCCCGTGGATTAATTAAAGTGTTCCGTTCGAAATTCCGTCCAGATTCCAGAGTTCAACAGAAATATTCCAGAGTTCGAAGAGATACACCTGAAGAAGGCCGGAGGTTACAGCGGCCGAAACGTTGTGATGATAAAACTCAAGATGAGAAATGTAGTCCGAATAACTAAAATTATAAAACCTTGGCAATGTCTTCAATGCATTTGTTCCAATTCATGTTACCTGTGAATGTTAGGCCGAGGAATTTAAACGTTGAACTCTCAGGTAGGGTGTTATTTTCCATGACAATCGGTGGTTGAAGAGGTTTCTTGTAGTTATTGAAGGAAAGGAGCGGCATTAAATGTTACCATCCATTTATGACCCCATTCAACTGGAGGTAATTTTCTAAGGATTCAGCCATTGCCTCGGATATGTGTGCGTCTATTTTGCCCACATGACAAGAGTAGAGCGTGGTGTCGTCAGCAAATATACCCATCTCAGACTCATGTCATCAGGTAGGTTGTTTATGAAAATCAGGAATAGGAATCCCTGTCCCAATGCATCCCTTCTACAAGGCATGATAATTACTCATCTGAAAATCAGCTGCTCCTTTCTCAATGCATGTGAGTAAATTTTTATTTCACCCAAGACATCCGATATTCAGACCAGACTTATTTGGCACAAGGTAGTTCAATAGTTTGAGAGAGAGAGAGAGAGAGAGAGAGAGAGAGAGAGAGTTACATCAATTAAGACATTTCTTACCTGGTATAGGGGTAGGCAGGATCTTCACCGCTCGCACAGGGCCTTGCCGCAAGGACACTACTTCTTGAGCTTCTCCTTTTGGCTGGGAAAAATATTTTAAAAATAAAATAATTGCATGAATTAAAAGAAAATGATATTTTTATTGAATAGAACAAAAAGATTACATTAAAAAATTATATCTTATGTTACCTATAAAATTTTAAATGGCTAAAAAAATTTTTTTAAAATAAAATCTTGATAAAAAAAAATCATTTGAATACTATGACCAATTCCATAGCCCTCGTTGACACAGATGGAGTTAGGAGAAATTCATTGTCAGAGTCTGTAAAAACTGGCAGTTTTCAACTAACAAATTAAAAAATAAAAACTTTCTTTTCTAGGGATATACGATGAAAAATATTCTCTACCAAAATAAATAAATAAATAAGAACATAAATCAGTCATGAGACTGCATGCCTCTGCCTGACAATGTAAGGATGGGCCAAAGTCTTATCTGGGTCTTACTTCTCCATATTCTATGAAGTATTACTAAAGTCATGCCATGGAAATGTTAATAATTTGAAAAAACTATCTGATCAGGTTGAAAGTTTGCATTGCGGTTACTGTTATAAGATGTGCTTACGATATGGGCCAAGTAATGAGTCTCTACGATGAACAGAGAAGTGTCACTGTCACCTTTTCTGTAACCGTGACCATGACTTTTGACCTAGATATCCTAAAATTAAATCAGTTCTAATTTAGATCATGACCAATATTTTGACCAAGTTTGGTGATGATTGGCCAAGTGATGTGGATGCTAGGTGGTACACAAACAAACATAGTGACAAACAAACCCAACCGAAAACATAACCTCTTTGTATCAAAGAAAAACGATAAATTGGATGATAAGTTAACTACTCTTTGCTAGGTCAATGGTTAAAAGAAAGAGAAGAGGACAAAGGTGAAAAAAGTTTAAAACTTATCAATCTGAGACTGACCGTGAGATTCCATATTTGGATGCCATTCGTATAGCCTAACACCATGAGGAGGGGTCCAGTTTTCACATCCATGTGTGAAAAATCGGGGTTTCGTGTAAAGTCTGAAAAAAGAAAGGAACGATTAAATTTTTTAAATCTACATAACCCTGATATGGCCAATTCTTGAGCAACAAATCCCTATCTTCAAAACAATATCATACACCTGGAGTGTGTTCAACGGTTTGCAACCAGGATGATAATAGATTCTCTACGCTTACCTACAAAAGGAATTCAATGACTAAATCTGTCCTCACTTAAGCAGCTAAGGGTGCAAGGGGATATAGCATCATCAATGGGAACATAAATCTACCTTCACAAGAGGTTTTCACCCCCAACACCTAATCGAGGTCTCCAGTCATCCGCAGAAGATGTACTATTGTCGTTTGAAATTTAATAAATATTTTAAGGGTTTTGGTAATTTATCTTTTTTTTTTAAATTAATTACTGTTATTATCGACGAAACTATTGCGCATATATATATATATATATATATATATATATATATAGGGAAATAAAATTACAAATGAATAACACCAAACATTAATTTATAATAAACTGTTAAAAAAATAGTTGTGCAAAAAAAAAAAAAAAAAAAAGAAAAAAAAAGCCAAGTATTTCTCATGCGAAGAATTGTCTATATTGCATTGGACATTATTCAATTAGTTTATAGACATCTTTGTTCTTATGTTTTGGAATTTTTGAGATGAGGATTGAATTTGTATCATTGAGACTACCATTCTCATATATATATGTAGAGAGAGAGAGAGAAAATTTATATTACGCTATTAACGATGCAGAAATGTGTCGGATAGAGGCATGAGGGTGGAGTCTGTATGATATACAAACTCCACCATCACATCTACAGTGAGCGAAGTGACACTGAAGGCAAGATTTATAAAAAAAAATTATTAAAAAAGCAAATAAATAATAAGTTTAAACAAAACTAAAAACTTATTTTCATTTTTACCTTTGTCTCATCTTGTTTTCAGTCCTGCTTCTATCCGACACATTTCCACATTGTTGATTAATATTATATATATATATGTTATGATTTTTAGGTCTCGTTTTGATTTGACGACGCTCGTCATGCCAGCTGGAGTGTTGTTGTCATGGCGACCGCCACCTCGATGTGTCTTGTTTGGGCGATTCCCGACTGCTCAAAAGTGGAATCCCAGGCACTGGGAGGCGTTCTGTGATCGCCACAGTGGCACAAAAGTCGGTAAACATAATCATGTTTACTACCACGAAATTACGGGCTGACTGATCATGTACCGGGATTATCGTGGCGAAAATAGAAATTCAAACAAACACAGTTTGTTGACGCCGGCCGTCAGATTTTCATCTCCGTGTTATCGGTCGTATGTCTACACCTACGTCCGCAGGCTTTTCCATAAAACCAGCTGGCCCAAGCAGACGACAGAAAAAGAAATCTGGAATCAGCCAAGAACACAAGAATAGCGACGTTCGGTCCTCCTCAACAACGACAAAAAAACCCAGCAACTTCAAGTACAAAAATTAAACAATTCAACAACGTATCACGACAATTTCGTCGGCCAAACGCCATTGAATCAGCGACGCTGAACAACAACACAACTATTGGCACTACTGCTACACCGCGTCCTCCGACGCCGACATCGTATAACGCAACTATTACTGCTTCTATCACTGCTCGCCTACAGGACATTGTCAACAATTTACTACTACCCACCAAGGCTTCTCGACTGTTGTGACATCCACTCCAATTCCGAAATCCCTTATCGGAAATTTCTTCCCGTTGAATTGTTCTGGAAAATAAACCATAATATTTTCCCAATTTTAATCCTGTGTTGTTCGTTCATTTTTGCTTGTCACCATACGCTTACAGTAATATAACATATATATATATATTATACCCACAATACTTTAAGCAAACTACATCAACCTCTTACTATTCTCATCTTTGTTATTTTCATGTTTTGACCAATGATAAAGGGTTCAGTTTAAAATTTCGCATAGATTCCCCTGAGTTTTAAAAGATGCTCCTGAAGACAGTCAGAGGTTATATTGATTGAAACATTGTGAAAATAATGGTAATGATACAGCTTTTGAACAGACAAAACAGATTTTGTTCGGCATCTTCCGGCCATTTACGTAAACAGCCAGATGTTAAAGTGGCAAACGACAACTCTGGGTCTTCGGAAGATATGACACCGCAGAGAAGGAGGGTTTCCTGGTGACAGGAAAGCCGAAACTCTCCTTCCCACATCTGAGCTAACTCAAAAAGAAAACCTGAAATTTTTTGCGAAAATGACTACAAAAAATTATTGAAAAAAAAAAAAAAAGCTTGTACAGCTTTTGAACTGGACACAAAGAATGAACCCTTTTCTTTTTTTAACCCTAATCAGGTATTTTTTTTTCAAAACCAAAAAAAAGAATTTCCCATGAAAAAAAAAAAATTTAATTGATTTTCTTTGTCAAAAAAAATAAACACACGGTGAGCGTTTTTCTTTTATTATTTTTTTCTGTTAAAAAGCCGCCTCGTTTTTATTTTGACGCTGATTCATTTTGATTCGGCTTTTTCCGGCTGTTTATGTATTTCTACGTCGGCAAAAGTCAATTTTGTCTGATACAAAAAGCTGTACTAGTACCAAAATAACAATCAAGATATGCAAAGTAGTCCAAATAAAGCAAATAATCAATCTTTGTTCTTGTATTGAACGAGATAATATTATTATGCATCCGTAATATTTTAGTCAAAAGTCCTGGCAATTCCCTAATACTGTCGATTTTCTTGTGTCAGTGAGCGGACCACATAATCTGGGATGTGAGGAGTTTATGGTCCAAAAGGCTGAAATCAAGATGAATTTTCCAGCCTGTGAGGACAGTGGGGGGGGGGGGGGGGGGGGGGGGGGCGCAAAAAACAACAACGAAAAACAATTTGAATCCTGTGCTAGTGATAAGTAGTAAAAACACATTTAAAATAATTTGAAAAATATTTAATTGGTGAAATATCAATCTTGGTAAACAAGAAAGTAAAAAAACAAGACAGTAAAAAAATAAGAGAAAGACATTGAGTGCTCATGTGAGAGGAAGGAGACAGGAAGTCATTCTTCGATGAAACAAAAGTCTCACCTACCCCCCATCACGAATCATTTGAAATGGTAGCCTTCACGACAAAAGTATGATTTTCAGTTTTCAGAGATAACTATCATAAGAGGGAAAAAGGAGGAAGGGAGGAAAGCAAGTCAAGTCAAGGCAAGACAGATTGGGAAGAGGAAGAGAGAAAAAACAGGAAAAGAAAAAGAAACAGAGAGGAGAGAGAGGAGAAATAAAAACCCAGCCAAATAACGATAAAAAAAACTAAGTATGGCTCTAGCAATTTGGCAGAAATCAGCTTTTTTTTATTAAAAAAAAAACAGATTTAGATCAAAACACAGAACTCACACCCACACACTCTAGCGATTTAAGCTGAAATTCGCTTTTTCTGGATTAAAAAAAGCAGAGAACTCACATCCCTGCATAATAGACATAGCATTACCCCCCCCCCCTTCCAAGACATACGAAAATTGAAAAATGTTTTTCAAAGCTTGTTGCGTTGTGTTTCAGCTTATGCCCAACAAAGCATAGAACTGATGCAACATCGCTCATTTTGTCTTTTACTATCTGTGACGCTACCCGGAAGCGCTGCATTTGCGCTGAGATTGCTGGTGAAAAACGAGTTGTCTTTGTTTTCAGCTCTGCAGTTCACTAAGAACAGCCAATTTGCTTTTCACTGAGTGTGCCAACATAATAGACACAGTATTACCCTGCCCCCCCCCCCCCCCCCAATTTAATATAAATTAAAATATTGGAATATTAGAAAGCAGATCGTAGCTTACTTACCATTTATATCTGCGTGTTCAAATCGAACCCATTGAACTTTTTCTTTATCATCCATCCTTGGATTATTGCTATAGGCCTGCAAAGACGAAAATAAATTATATAAAAGAGGAAGTTTGTTTTTTTCTCTATAGAAATGAATATATCTTTATATATAAAAGAAGTTTATTTTTTCTCTATAGAAATGAATATGTCTTTATATATAAAAGAAGTTTATTTTTTCTCTATAGAAATGAATATGTCTTTATATATAAAAGAAGTTTGTTTATCGGTTCTCCACAGAAATGTATATAGCTGCACCAAAATGTGTTTAAGATAATAAATCTGGTGTGACGTTTCATGAGGAATCTAATGGTGGGCATAAGTTTCCTACATTAATAAAATTGTGTAACCACTTCGTGTGTCTGTATGTTTCTCGCCTCAATGTGACTTACACATGATTACTTTTTTTTTTTTATTTATTTATTATATTAATACGCTTATTTATTGAAATCATAAATGCAAGCGTGTAACGTACCAAAAATAACCAATTAAAAACACTATTTTATCATTTTTTTTAATAATTTAATTGAAACATTAAATCTACCAGAATGCATTTCTATTTATTCCTAAACAAGTCATTTAAATACATACATACATGCACACATACACAGTCACTGTCCACATAGACGACCTGTGACCTGAAAAATCATGAATTGTCTTATGTTCTGCTTATCCTTTTAAACAAGATAACAAACAAAAAAAAAATCCAGAGTTTTAGTATTATTTTGATAGATACCATCATCATCAGGGTTTTTGATCACTCCTCAAGGAAGATCCCCTCCCTGATTTTCGATACCTTATTGGTAACTGTCATTCAGGGTTTTTTGCCATAGAAGCCACGCTAGGCATTGCAGGTTGGCGACGCTATTTGCCCATAGCTAAGTGTCCACATACAACGCCTGGTATTCCCAAATGGTCACCCATTTAGTACTGACCAGGCTCAACTTTATTGATCTAGCGGGAACCGTGATTATACAAACTTGAAGAAATCTTGATATAAATTTGATAAAATTGACGAATTATTACATGATTGGTTTGTACCCAGGTAACACTGGGTGAGTAATTCCACAGAGAAAGTACAAACTTACCTGTGGGACCACATCAGAAATGAAATTAACCACGCTCTCCATCATCGTTTTGTCACTGAGGGGAAAAAAAAAAAAGAATAAAATATTAAAAATATTTAATTTTAAAAAATTTAAAATATTTAAAGATGACAAAAAACTTTGAAAAAAAAAAAAAAGAAAGATAATTTTACTGACACATAGCACATTGTGCATGTGTCCTCCCATGGCACTGCACATGTGTCCTGAAAGATGCACAGACATAGGAAAGAGTACACCTGATGTCAGTGTAGCAAGATAGAATGCAGATGTGTAAAGATAGTGTTGAAAACAGTATTTTGCACATCGGTTATATTAAGCAGAGAAGTGGAAAATTCCATTAATGTTATATATTCCTCCCCTCTTTGGGGAGGTCTAATGTCTCACGAGTCACAATCAATCAAAATCCATGAACATTCATAACATACCTTACTGGTTGTTTGTTCCTCACCATGATCTTGCTCAACTGAGAAAACACCGCCGGCAAACAAGTTCATTCATACCCCGAAAATAAGTTGAACACAAGAAGAGTTTTATTCGTCTGGGATCGTCTGTTCTGAATCACTGACCAGAGAGAGGTCGATAATTACTGCTTAATCGTATCTTATTCTGACATCTCTAAAACCACAAGTTTACATGTGTGTGTTTCCAAGGTAACTGACGACTTCTCTTCTTTACTTTTTCTTTGGCCATGTGACGTCACATCCGCTTCTAGCGCACAAGAGGTCAAGCTGACATCCGAGTACACTAAGTTGACCCTGACTGGACCCTATTTCCTGTTATTCTGAACTAACAAAATTATACTCGCCCAATATTTTACATCAAATGTTGAAGATCCGAATTAGGGCAACGTGTCAGGATATGATGTCATGAACAGGAAATCCCAAGTGAGACGTGACGAAGAAGACAAAAAGATCTTCCTCTTTGGCAGATGAGCTGACTTGGTTCAGACGGCTTTTTCGAAGCTGTCTTTATTCGCCCCCCCTCACCACCAAACGGGCAATGGAAAGCAAAGTTTTTTTAGTTTTTTATTTGTTACATTATTACAGTTACAAGGAAAAAAAGATGGCTGTTATCATGGAGGCAGGAGAGCGAACAATTGTTCCTGCTGCTACATCACCAATCTAACCACCTTTATACCTAGATGTTACTACCCATTGAGCCAACTACTTACATGTCAACGATGGACAAAGTCTGTTTCGGAAGTCAAAAGAATCCCTCATCAAATGTTACAAATAGTATCACTTAACATTACAATGGGTTTTTTTTAAGGCAATTAACATGAAAACAATTATTAAATTGGATATAGACAAATGTTTTCATGAATCCATCCTTATCACTTTCTCCCATGTTTTCCTTGGCCGTCCCTTGACAATTGACTACTACCTCAATTGTTCTACATCTAACTGAAGAACTGTCATCTATTCTTTCAACGTGATCAAACCAACAAAGTCTCCTGTTCTGCATACATCTTCCTCTGAGGTCATCAGATCTAAGCCTGTCTTTAAATCTCACATCACATATCCATCGTATCATTCTCATATCATTTCCTTCGATGCAACACATGTCCTCAACCCTCACTGAGCAGGTTTCACTCCCATACATCATCACACTTCGTACACATGTCTGATAAATTCATCCCTTGGTCGATAGTGGTAACGCTCTGCTCGTTAGTAATAGCAGAAGTTCCCTGAACTTACTCCATCCACTAACTCTTGCAATCACATTAGCACCTGCTCTTCTCTGTGCTCTAATACTATCACCAAAGTAACATAACTTCTGAACAACCTCAATAGCCTCACCATTCAAATATACTTTGGATTGAACAATATTCTGACATAAACACCCATTGACACATTACTACAAAAAAACAAAACATACACGTTACTGCATTTGTTTATTACGTTGATCATAGCCTGAAAATATACGTATCTTTGATTCTATTCTGACATTTAGTCAATTTATTCATCTATTTTAACCTATAACTAAAATACGAATCTGATTGCTTGAACAACCGGAAGAAAACATCTGTTTGATAAAACACACATATATATAAGGATAAAACGCGTGATATATCATAAAATGAAATGCTGTGAACGACAGGATGTGTGAAAAAGACAAACGGAAAAACAAATTTAAATACAGGAAAAAATCATCACAAAACGAGAAATTTTACCGGTTTCGTCAGATCAATATTATCGAATACATTAAAAATTATCACTATTTCTGAAGACGTTCATTGATCTGAACGAAACTGGTAAAATCTCATTTTTTGATGATTTTTTTTCCTCTATTTAAATTTGTTTTTTTTCTGTTTGTCTTTTCACACACACATATATAGATATGTATATATATATATATATACATACATATAACAAAATTGTGTATATATGTGTCATTACATTACAGTTAAACTGTTCATCTAAGCCAAATAAACCAGATTTTGAATCTGGTATGTTTCAGCCGATATCCTTATCAATGTCAGAAATTCTTGGAACTTTTTTTTAAATTCATTATTCAAAATAAAAAGTATGTAAAAAAAACAAAAAACATTAGAATCAAATGTTTCGGATATTTTTAGCGTTCCCTTTTAGCCGATCGATCAACCGCGTCAAATCATTGTATGTATTGTTTACTTTGAGGATAAAACTTTTTCTTTTTTTTTTTTACTTAAAATTGATTTAAAAAATATTTCATAAATATATTTTATACTTTAATAAGAATTTTTTAATTTTATATTTGCTTATTTATTTATTTTAGACAATCAAACTATTTTAGATCTATGCAGAGGAAAAATGCATATGCCAAACTCATTTAAGTAGGTTAAACATTAAAAAATAAATATTCGCATTGTATGGTTTCTAACGGTTTCATTTTTTTGCTAATTCAAATTTCAAAATAATAAATGGCCTTGTGGATAGAGCGTTCGCCTTCAGTTCCAATAATTTATGCCATGGTGAGTTCGAATCTCACAGTAAATTGTTTTTTTTTGTTTTTCCTAGCCAATATCGATCATCATAAATCTGAATTTTTTTTTTAAGAAAAAAATATTGATGAAAATGAAAATTATTTAATAAATGTTATTAATTTCTAATCTTGGCTCTAAGATTCAAGAAAAGTTTAGAAACCCAACATAGATGTCCTCTTTTCCTCCCTATAGCATCTTTCTAACAAAAGAGACGTTCCTAGTCTTTCTCTACTCTATTGTTATTTTCATGCTAGGTGCTCCTAATCCCTACCCCCCCTCCGATAAAACATTCAGTTAAAAACCACTGTAAATAATTTTCTCTTTCTTCCTCTGTACCTGGAGCTGAACGGAAGTTCCATGAACAAAGTTTATTTCCAAGAACTACCCGGCCGTGGAATAATACCACAGGGCTGCTTCCTAGCTGACTAAAACGTGGTCGTTTTTAAGTTCAATGTTACAAATTCTTGTCGATCCGTTCTCTTAAATAATCGAATTCTTCCCAGTTTCAACCATCGTCTCCAATCCTCAAGGTGTTGTCTCACCGTCCACCCGACAAACTAATTAACTCAACTGACCATTTTTTAGCCTTGATAAGCGTTAACTCATTAATAAAAGACGAGTACTTCGGCTAATAGATAATAAAACGATCTCCGAAGAAGATCAATATTCTTTCAATTCAGAGGAACAAATTTAGAATTTAAGTTAAACTAGACGATCCGTAATGTCAACGTTGGTACATTGTACATTAGTGTGCAAAATTTAGTGCTCTGAACCCATTATGAAGGTAAATAGATATTTTAAAAGTATATTTATTGGCAGTATTAGATTTGCAGAAATTGTGCGTTCTTATTTACTATATACATATTGTGTACTTAGGCAGCATTATTTCATTTAAGCAAACATTGTTAAAAAATAACAGAATTCTTCTGCTTAATTATACCTTTTTTATTTGTTCAATTTTTCTAATTATTTTTTTTTTTAAGTTTTGGTTTTTAACACAAAAAAGATCATTATATATAACCGCACTGAAGAGCTGTGATACAGCGAAACAGTCTGTATGTGGATGACTATAAAGCTCTCTTTCTTCGGTAGAGATTATTTGTAAGGATATCGCCAACTGCCACTAGCTTTATGGTATAGCTCATTGAGTAAAACTAATTTGAGCTCCCGGCACTTAATGTTTACGTTGTAGATATTACTTACATTCAGCCAGTGTCGTATGATAGCGCAGGGGTAGAGGCGCCAACCGTCAGCTAGACAGTTGAGTTTCAATCCCAGCTTGAGGCACTAGCTGGTTTAGTCGCACTGAATAGCTGTGGTACAGCGAAACAGTCTGTATGTGGATGACTATTATATATATATATATATAGGGTGGGCAAAAATAAGGGTCCTATTTTTAAAAATTCATAACTTTTTTATTTATTGATTTTTTAAATTTTTTTTTTTAGAATAAGTAAAGGACCCCTTCCGAAGCAAGCATGAGCCGTATTAGCCCTAAGGAACGTACCCTCATTTAGAAAACATTATTTTTGCTTAAAAAACTCAAAACACTGTAAAAAACAATACTTTAGTTTTTGTAAGTTTTAAGAAGTGTTTTTCGGCTAAAATTTGTTTTGTTTATTTCAAAAAATCTCGGAAGGGTCAGTCTACACACACATAAAGTTTGGTGAGTTTAACTTTTATTTTGTGGAAGTTATTCAAATTCAAGTTATTCAAATTTAAAGATAGGACCCTTATTTTGGCCCACCCTGTATATATATATATATATATATATATATACATGTTTGTTATTGTTTTAGCAACAAACAAAAATGTATACATTTATGTGCGATAACATATCCCTCTACTTCTAGCAAAGTTTTGTGGCCCGACGTAAGGGTGATAAACTGCAGTGACTGTGGTCGCAGTTTCCAATCCAGCTAAGTGCAGACACGCTGATGAGCCGTATTACGGCGAAACATGTGTCCATGGATAATATATATAAACACACACAAGTTAAAATAGAAAAGCGGAAGACCTAAAACCCAAACGTTTCGCTCAACTGTTGCGTGGACTTTTTCAAGAGAAAAAAAAAAGCTAAAAGAGGCAAAAACGTTGTTTGCCACTTTTAGTTTTTCCAGTTTAACTCATGTCGAATTTATTTTATCCTTTTATTGTCATATATATATATATATATATATATATTTATTTATTGTTCCGGTATTTAATCTGTTTTACGTGAAATATTAATAAATTGATTTGAGATTCCATTCTTGTTTTCTCTTCTCGTTTGTTTTTGTTCACCTTCTCCACCTTCCGGTACCTATATCACATTGCTCCAGCCTCGGATTACAAACCTACACTAATATTTACCAGCAATGCTTCAAGCAAACTATAATCTTATATATATATATATATATATATATATTTCTTCTGCTTTAATTCATTTAACGTCACTTTTCCCTTGTTCAGGGGTCAGACGTGTTCTGATATTACACAAGCTCACTCTCCACTTCTCATGGTTCAGTAGTCTCCAAATTTCACTGCGTGGTCTTATCCAATCACTTGCTTCCAAGTTTTCCTTAGCCGGCCAACCTTCCTGCGATTTATAATATTCATTTTTCTGCAACGGTTTATCCAGGAGGACGAACGTTCCACCTGACCATACCAGCGTAATCGATTCATCCTTAGAATAACCTCCATGCTGGTCAAGTGTAGTTATTTCAGCAAATCCTCTGACCTGATTTTTGGGGTTTGGTCAGATTTCACATTTCAAATCCATCTGATCATGGATCTGTCATTGTGCTGCAGACAGGCGAGAGAGGACCCAGCATTCACTGCCATATGTCATAACGCTCCTGACACAGCTGCTATACAACTTACCTTGGATGTAGAGAGGGACAGCATGTGATGTTATCAGAGGCAACAACTATATATATATATATATATATATATATATATATATATATATATATATAAATTAATTAAGTTCAAATATTAACAAAACCAATACTTCTTAAAAGTGCTCAATATATATTAGAGCTTTTTATATTAAAATAAACATAGTTTGAGTATCCGACAATTGTTTCAGAACCTCTTCGGCTCCTCTTCAGGGATATACTCAGGGTATATCCCTGAATAGAAGCCGAAGAGGTTCTGAAACAATTGTCGGATACTCAAACTACGTTTATTTTAATATATATATATATATATATATATATATATATATTACACATTTCCCATTAACAAAAACTTGGAAATTTTGCTGATTTGGCCTTGAGTCGACCTACACAGACATGACAGAAGTAAATAGACACTTCTGTCAGATGCTCCTGGTTAACCTGGAAGAGGTGATACTCATTCTGTTCCTTCTCTCGTGAATTTGACAAACATTGATTAACTGAGAAATTGAATCCTAATATTTGCGGTGATCGACGCCAACTAAATCCACATTTAGATTTACTCACAATACAGCCTCTCGGAAACTTACAATTCCATCTCTTTACTTAATTACCATGGTTTTTGTTATATCCATTACGAATGGAGATTTGGTATCTGCCTGTCTGAAGCCCAAAGTATACTATTACTTCTATTAATTCTACTATCTTTCAATGCTCAGAGATAAGGAGTGTAGTAGGGGGAGGGAGCGAAAAAAAGATGAAAGTAAAGACTCCCGGGCAACGCTGGGTATATACAACTAGTATTATATATTATGAGAGATTAAAAAAAAAATGTTCAAGTGCAAATGAGATTAATGATTCAAAAATAAATAAAATAAATGTACAGCCTTTACTTTGTTGAGTTTGAAATAAAATTTATTGATTTTCTTGTAAAATTTATTATGAAAACTAAATTTAAAAAAAAAAAAAATAGCAAAGGTATTGTGACCTGATTAGGAGAGACATCTGTCTGATTTCTGCTTGGAAACAACGAGGTCATTCAAATCACATCTACACACATGACAGACATTAGATCACTAATCTTTTTTTTTAAAAGACCATTTTTTACAGTAATAAAGGAGTCAGTTTTACTCTAACCCAAGGGTTCTCAACCTTATTTTGCTTGTGGACCCCTATTATCTGAGGATTCATTATATGCATATATAATAGTTTTTATTTTAATCAAATATTTGTTTCTAAGTAAAAACCAACAATTAATTAATTTCGTTATATCAGGGATGTGAGTGGCCAATGGCAAAAAAATCTGAAATTAAGATGAATTTCCCAACCTAGGGAAGCATGCCCTGCTCTCCCCTCCAAGAAATTTAACGTAAAATGATCCTCCATCTCCAGGCTGTTCAAGCTTTTTAGGGCAATTAAAAAAATTTTTTTTTAAGCGGGGGCTCAGAAATAAGGCAAAAAAAAAAAAAAAAAAAAAAGAAAGAAAAGAAAAGCAAAATCGTACTAAAAAAAACGAAGATTTCACATCCCTATTATATTCATAACGTAAAATACAAATATTGAAAATTTCAATAAACACACATACATCTAATAAACAACAAAATAGAAACTTTTTTTTGTGGGATCCCTTAAAACTTCTGTGAAACCAGGAGATCTGTGTGGACCCCCTGCTCTCACCCATTGAATCGTGCTGATTTGGTCTTTCTTGCTCTTAAGACCCCCAATATGATGACCATCATTATATGCAGTTCGTTAAACCGACAATGACAGTTTCATGAAGGTCATCAAGCCATGTTCATACTTCTCCACTTAGTTCTGTCTTTTGTGTGATCATGTCAATTACTGGAGTTATTCCATTTCAAATCCCTCCTTTCACGCATACTCTTGTTCCACAACAACAAATAGAAAAGTTGTCATAAATTATCAGAAATTTTGATTTGTCAAATTATATTTGTTTTTGTGAGAGTCAGGGACATCGAGGAATACGTTTTGCCTCAATTATCAATCGTTACAGGCCTTTTCGGAAGTCAGCTCAACTTGACGGCACGTGGTTGTAGCTAGGCGGGTTCTTGCTGTGAATGTTTTACAGAGGGGGACCAGAGATTGGAAGATGTTTAATACATTAGTGCCAATGTTAATGCTATTCTATTGATGTTAGGTTGTTTCTTTTTGATGTATTGTGCTTATGTATGTATTGTATTAATAGAAGGGTGTGTAATGGAACTTGAATGGTGCATGTTAGGAGTTTTTCAAGGGTTTAGAGTTAGGGTTTTATTTCTGAAGGGGATATGGTACTTTGTTTGTAGATGTGATTTAGGATGATTTTGATAGTATCGTGTATCGGAACATTGGGGAATAAATTTTCAGCATCTAGAGAGGCGATTATGCAGTTATAGTCACGTCGTACCACTATTTGAACTTAAGATTTTACATATCAGACAAAATACCGACCGAGCACATAGATGCATTTTTATATTTTATTTCCTTGTTTCAGTTTGCGAGCAAAAAGAAGATAGACATTTTCAAGCAAGCAAAGATGCATTATTTCCTGTAGTCCCGCCCCATATCATTTATTTTGTCACGCTATTGAGTAACGGTCGACACCCTCAGCAACTTTGGACCTAAATACATCAGAACTTTTCACCAGAATTGGCTGTCAGGCCATACACCCACACAAATCCACCTACACACTCAGTCACGTGACCGACAACTATATAAGTCCCCAAATGTGGGAACATAGACATGGCATTCAGTTTTTTTCCTAATCATTTATCGGACCATATCTATAAAGATAAAGAAGAGAAAAAAAGAAAAGCCTTTATCGTCTTGCATTAATGACTGCGCAAAATGCACCATGAAACCCCTCCCCCGAATTTTCAAGTTAATGAAAATGCTGCTACGAAAAATGTGAATATTCCGACTTGTGAATGAGAAAAGGTTTAATTTGAATTATCAAAACCATTTCAGAAATTGCCCTCTGGTTTAATCAATAAAATGCCAGTCATTCACATCCAAAAGACTGGAGTGAATGCATCATACTCAAACCTGTTTCATTTTGCCTGTGGTCATTAACTTGATATCCTGACTTGTGACCCCGAATGAAGATTGTATAGCAACGACCCCGTTATCCAGAATTTAACCTCTCTGTGCCCTATACTGATTGAACTACCTTTACTTTGCTTACCGACTTAATTATTTTACCAACATTCTCATATGGAGAGCACATTATTGCATGTTGAACTTTTTAACTCTTATGTGGATCATCTTCTGAAGTGACCACCTTTATACTAAGTTGAAACCCCATTTTCTCTCAATAAACTGATATTGTATATTTAAATGTGTTCTTTGCTCTGTTATATATCCTTTAAACCCCTTTTTCACCATATTAGGTTTTGATCTTTAATTCTATGTTTTTCTATATTTATGTAAATTAATATTTGTATTCGAATTCATAACTTGGTTGTCTTATGTTATTTCGTACTTGCTTGTTTACTGCTTTGTCTTTACTTTCACAGGTGTCTTGGATTGGAGAACACTTTGCCAGTGTTCTTTTATTACTTAAATCAGAACCCTGGAGCCATATCTTTCTACTTTTTTATTTTTTATTATTGTATTGTCTTGGGGGGGTATTTTTAAAACTTTTTTTTTTTTTTTTTTTTTAACTTAGTTTTGCCCCTCTCCCATTTTTTTTTTTTAATTATGCAGTTTTTTTAAGGGGTGGGTGGGTACGAATGAAATTTTGAAAGTTCAATTAAATTATTATGAGATCGTTTTATCAGATTATTGATTGAACAAATTGTTATAAAACTATAATTTTGTTACGATAATGTTGTTTCAATCTATAAAATTATTGGATGCAAATAGCTTTAAAATATTTCAATATATGAGGATTAGCTAAGAATTTTAAAAGATAGAAACCACTTTTTATTTGACAGTTTAAATGCTTCCAAGTTCCTTTCATATTTCGAAGGGTCATGAAGTAATTCTCCATTTTTTCAGCTACCAACAAAAGATTAAAATGGCTGACTTGTTTACGAAAAAAAAAAAAAGAACGGAAATGCATTTTGGTGGAATTAATTTCGTAATTATTTTTTAAAAATATGATTTAATATTTCGGGCTATTTAATATTTTATTACAATAAATCGATTCACAGTAATTAAAAAAAAAATGTGTAAGTCACGCAGAGATGAGAAACAGACATACAAATGGGCAGACAATTTTATTACTATTTCTTATTTTATTAATGAGTGACTACTTATTTAGGCTAAAAGCTACGCGAGAATAAGGGTTTAAGGGATTAATAGATTGTCATTTAAATGATGAAAAATATGATGAGAGGATTGAAAATGTTCAATGGACTGAATAAAATTAGATTACCTATGACACTTAATGATAAGTATTTTTTTAAATTTGATTTGAAGACAACCATGTTGTAGCCTGCAGGGAAGCTTCTTCTATAGAGATAATGAACGCTAACATGTCCGGCATGTTTACTGTGCTCATGGGGAATTCGAACGCGATTTTGAAGTCTTTGAAATGTCAATTCTATTTTCTAAACCCCTCTAACAAAAAATGTTAAGAATTCGTAAAATAAAAATAATTTCTGGCTAAAATTAAAGTTTATGTTTAAAGTAGAGTATTATGTTTCATTTGTGCTTCTACACAAAAAAAAAAAAAAAAAAAAAAAAACAGCATTCCTCTGTGGAGCGACTATTCTAGAAAAGAACCAATCTAAATCCAATTTCTGCAGATTTGGAACAGAAAAAAGATAAATAAGATACATTGTCACGTGTTCGCGTTCTATTTTTAGAACCGAAACATGTGACGTCATGGCACACTTCAACGTCAACGAAAAACAATAACACAAACCTTGAGTTTTGTTTTTATTATTGTTGGCTTTTAGTAAAAGCCTTTTACTATGTGAAATAAACAAAGATATATATATATACATATATATATATATTTTTTTTTTTTTTAAATCGGAATTTTTTCCTTTCTTCATAAAACAAAAAATGTAAATAATTGGGCCTTACAAAAATTAATAAGGGAGAAGAGGGGGAAAAAATGGTTTAGAATGTTTACAAGATTTGACGAATGCCAAACAATAACATCATTATCCGTTTTAAAAGATTATATCTACTCCACGTAGATATAATCTTTTTAAACAGATAAGATGATTTTTTTAAGATTTCATATTTTAAGAAAGTATTTTTAGAAATTGTTTACCAATAATTTTTTTTTTAAGTAATCGCTTCTTTTAATAATTTGTGTTAATTGTGACACTGACAAGTGGTCACATTAGATTTGGTATAATAAAAAAAAAACCCAGATCAAATAGATTTAGATTTTATTAACACGTAGATAAGTAAAATAAACGGGTAGGTATTTGATTTCTACCTAAAGAATGTTAATTTTTAATTAATAACAAAAAAATACCTCATTGATACAATAGTGACACGATTTTTAAAAAATGTTTTTCTTTGCATAATACTCGAATTATAATTTTTTTTTCATTCATAAACTTTATTTCTAACCAGAAATTAATTTATATCCACAAATTTAAAAACTACAAAATCTATTTCGAGTGTTCACTGGTTACGAAGTAAACACCGTTCATGACACCATTATTTAGAAGAAAAAAGTCATTTGCCTCCCCACAAGGTCGTCTTTTAATGTGGAGAAATTCCAGCTCCCTAAAAGAGACATTATGATTTGAGACAAAAATAAAAATTGCCTCAGTCTAGAAGAATTTCTCCTTCACTGACTGAGGACAGAAAAGACTAAGTGTAGTTTCAGAACGGATACTACACTTTGCTCCTAGCGTGCGAAATTCGAAAGTGATTTTGAAGCCTTTGAACTGTCAATGTGAAGATAATTTCTGACTACTTTTATAAGCAAAACTCGATCATTGGTTATCTTGAACTTTTCAGCTTTAAGATGGCTGCCATTGAAAGAACAAATAACATTATCTTAACCACATTATTTCTAATTTCATAACAATTTGGTTCAATTAACTATAATAATATACCTTAATTATCACGGTATTGTTTGGTCATTAAGTTATTAATTAAATCAAATTGTTCTAAGATTACAACTAATCTGGTTAAGATAATGTTGTTTCAACGGCAGTCATCTTAAAGCTGAAAAGTTCAAGATAACCCGATTGTTTGTTACTTTTTGGCTCGTCTATCAACTAAAGAAAAACAGTACTTTCCGACCGCGACACTATTATCATTGAGCAAAGAAAGTATTCAAAACAAGGCAATTTAGAATAGATTTAGACTTGTATTAAACGAGTAGATAATTAAATTAACAAACAAGCGAGTAAATATTCAAAAAGGTGTTATATATTTTTTAGTCTTATTTGGCACGGAAACAAATATACGTGACGTCATCTTAGTGGTGAATGAATGGGTTTGAATCATTTCTACAAATAAGAAAATGATTGCCGTAAAGAAAAACAAAAACAAGTGTTTTGAAAAAAAAAGAAAAAAGCTTTTGCTTTTCTGCAAAAAGATTCGAAAATGTGAAAAAAAATTCCATTTTAGAAATTTTTAGTTCAATGTACGAAAAAAAAAAATTCTAAACCCTAAAAAGTAGTGACGTCATGAACCACAAGTTTTTGTTTTTCTTAGTTAAAATTTTTAACAGTTATTTTATAAACAAAATAAAACAAAAATCCCGTATTAAAAAAAAAATGGGTGCTTATTATATTTTGTTTATTTGAACAAACGTTTTGATAACGAATTAGTTAAATTAAGATAATTGCTACTTTCTAACGAATTGGAAGTTTTTGTTCTTTTTTCGTTGTTTTTGTAAAGAAAATGACATTTTTTTTAACAGAAAATACAAAATTCTCAATGTATTGACATTCTGCTATAATTTTATTCACTTTTAAAGAAATTACTTTGTCGAAATATTTACAACATTTATTAATTTGAATGAAGAACAATCGGTTATTGACAGTTTTTTCAAAACCTAGGAGAAAAAAAATACTATTAACTTATTAGCACTAAAATGTAAAGTTGTTAAATTATCAAAATATAGATTTAAAAATTTTAAGTAAAAGAAAGAAAATGTATCCACGGAAGGAAGTTAAAGAGACTAGACTACTTTTGAATTGTTTTCCGA
This sequence comes from Sepiola atlantica, assembly GCA_963556195.1. Classification (NCBI taxonomy): domain Eukaryota; kingdom Metazoa; phylum Mollusca; class Cephalopoda; order Sepiida; family Sepiolidae; genus Sepiola; species Sepiola atlantica. The sequence goes on from OY744525.1 coordinate 53,943,816, forward strand.
GGTAAAAATAACCTTTTTGATGATGTGTGAATTAAAAAAAATTTTTTTTTTCTTTTTAAACATCGCAAATAGTTTTCACTTGAATTTAGAAAACGACATTTTAATTTATCTTTGCGCTCTAAATAAAATAAAAAGAGGGAGGGGGTATTGTTTTTGTAGCCAAAACTTAAAATAAATAAACATACAAAAATTCGTTTTTTCTTTTAAAAAAAAAAAAAAAATAAAGACTTATTTTAGTGCTTATATAGATCAGCCCCCATGGCTGCCCATATTGACTTAGTAAAATTCGGCAACGAATTATAACAGCCTAAAGGCGATCACACAAGATGAAACTCGGGTTCTTGAAACAAACAAAAAAAACATTATGATTTGTTTACATTGTTGCATTGTACTTTTTTTTGGGGGGGGGTAAATTGTTGCTTTTTATTTTGCTTATGTAATTGTTTTCTAAACTGTTTTTTTTATTCAGTCACGCGAACAGTTTATTTGTTTTTGTAAATTTAAAAAATAAAATTTATCAGTCAATGTTTGTTTACTTCGTTTTTTCGTTTCATGAACCAGAGTTTCATTTTGTGTGGTCTCCTTTCGAGTGTTTTACTGGATTTTACAGAGTCAATGGGGCCGATTTATATAGGTACATTTACTTTGTTTTTATTTTGATAAATTATTTTGGTTATCTTGAACTTTTCAGCTTTAAAATGGCTACCATTATATTCGCCAAAGTAATTCTAGTTGTGTAACAATTTGGTCCAATTAATAATTTAATACTGTAATTATGTTATTTTATTACGGTATTGTTTCATCATTAATTATTTATACATGGACCAAATTGTTATAAAACTAGAACTAATTCGGTTAAGATAATGTTGCTTCAATGGCAGTCATCTTAAAGCTGAAAAGTTCAAGATAACCATTTTTTTTTTTAAGTGAAAGAAAACTATCAATTCCCTTAGTAATGGTATAAATAATAATACAAAAAATAATTCTTTAATTTCTATAAGGATAAACACGAAGAAAAAGTTGCTTGAAGATTATCTGCTTTAAATTAAAGTGTTCCACGTTGGAAGTAAACTTCATTACAAAGCAAAAACAATAAAATGAATAAACACTCTAGAAAAAAAAAGAAGACATTTAAAGTGTCGTCGCAATGAAGAAGAAAAACACGAAAGAAAGAATATGATTTGGGGGGGGGGGGGGCTTCTTCTTTTTCATCTTCTTTGTTTTCTTACCAATATGGCTGAGGTCTCACTGTGGTTCCAGTATATCGACCTAAAGTCTTTCGGGGCGAATCGGTTAGCGATGTCATGATTATTAAGGAGTTTGGTAAGGTCCAGTAAAGAGTGACCCGTCCCTCACGGCCAACGATGGAGCTCCTTGTCGCCCCCAACTCGTACCTTATCCCTCATGAAACGTAGTGGTAACAAAAAATTGTCGTCCCTTTTTAAAAAGCGCTTGTTGTTGTTCTAAAAATCCAACCGACTGACGTTTGCGCACGATTACTACGGTGTTCCAAAAGGAACATAATTTCTAGACGCGACCCCTTTTTCTTTTTTTTTAATGCAAATCGAATGAAAACATATATCACAAAAATGGGATCGTTATCACTTTCTTTAAATATTATAGAAAGTAAAAAATTAATTCTAATTTTTCAAAACTTGGAATATTCTCTTACAACATTTATGATAACAAACTGATGAGGGGAGACAACTATGTCAGCATCTATAACATTAACAAAAAGTCATTTAATAATGAACTCTTTGCTGCTATGTTAATAAAATTGTGTGACCACTTGTCGTATATTGTGCGTGTGTGTGTTTATTTCTCGCGTCAACGTAATTCTCATTGAATTATTTATTTATCGAATATTTATTGAAATAAAAAATGCAACAGCTTAAAAAAATTTTTAATTAAATCCTATTTTTTTTTTTAAATAATTACGAAATTAAATCCACCATGATGCATTTCGTTTTTTTTTCGTAAACAAGTCAGCCATTTTAAATAATTTTATTAATAGTTGAAAGAAAAAGAAAAAATTACTTCGTGAACCTTTGAAATTTGAGAAGAATTTGAAGCATTTAAACTGTTTAATAGAAATTCATTTAAACTCGCAAATCTACAGAATTAAATATAGAAATGCTTAGATAATTTCTATATATTTTTAATATAGAGAAAAACGAAAACGTTTCACGAAATAAAAGCAGCACTTCTTTTATAACAACAACGAAAGGTTTATTAAAATAGGGAGAAGTAAAAAGTCTGCTGCCGCTTAGTTGATGAATATTTCTTCGGTGAAGATAGCATTATGGGATGTCGGTGACAAGGCAGAGCAGAAGCTGAGACGATCTGTTTTGGCTGTTGCCAGGGAACCGTCTGCCGATCGTTTGTAATTTCTAAAGGGGCTGAAGTAGTCCTTTAGGGAACTAATGATATCAATGCGTCCTGCGAGCTGATTGGCCAACATTTGGCCAAACCACCTCACAGGGACACGGACACGCATTAAGAAGTAAAAATCATTTATGACTGCTACAAATCCTCATGTATTAAAAGATCGAAAGTTTTGGAAGATTTTTACATCCAATAGAGATTGAAATAACATTACCTTTGTACCACTCTTCCTCACTGGTTCATGTCAAGGGTTAAAATCTGGCCTCACCTGACCAAATCTACGCCTCAACCCTGGGGGTTAATACCTCTTATGCTGGCTGATATGGCATCGCTGATTTGGGCCGAGTTCTCAGGATGCCAGAGTTGACAAAGAGTTTCCACTTCCCCGAAGAACTGGTGGTGTCATAGCGCCTTCGTTGACCGGGCTGGACTCCTCCCATGTTGTGATGATTGATCCAAAGTCAGGGTCCGGTGTTGATCAGAAAAAATGGACGTCAACTGAGGAATAAGAAATACAATAAACCCAGCAAAGAACCAATAACACAACGAGAAAAATAAGAATAAATTATCAGTAAAACTTGTGGTTACAAGAATAAAAGTGTTTTTCACAATTGAGGGTTAATGCTGCTTGTGTTTTTGGACTGGGTTTTAAATTCTAACTTTGTCTCACTAAGTTAACTGACAGTTGATAGATTTTTTTGTGTCAAGCCAAAAAGCGTTCACTTCTCCAAGTGAAGTGGAATAATTTTCGTCGGATATGCAAAGGCAGTTTTATTTCGGTTCTTCAAAAACTCTGAAAAACTGTCCTCAAACTCTAACTAAAATTGAAATTGTCACACATTACATTAATTGCAAGGTTACTTGGCACCACCTACCTCGCTTAGAACCGTTTCCATTGGTCCAGCTACCTCGGTGGCTTCTTCTGTCAATCATGTCTTCCCATCTCTCTGTAAGTTGGGCCGTAACTTCTTTCGTCATCGGCTAGGATGCAACTCTGTAGTTTTCTATAGGCTCACACCTGCATTTCGTCAACGTCTGGATTTCTAGGCTGCTTGATTTCGTCTGACCCCAGAACAATGCTAACAGTTGACAGCAGCTGACCTCCAATCCCAAGGCTGTCTCTAGCGCTCTCAATTACACATGAAAACAGGAAATAACCATTTTTGTTTTAATTCGCAAAACAAAATTTACAGTGCATTTTAAAATTCTTGACTATGATTTTTTTCCTTGACATACCCTAAAAGTGACCTATGATATGTGATCCGATCTTTTGTGATTCTTCACTTGGTTCCTGCTACTTTGTCATCATGCACCTTTTCCTTTTTGTTAATTGTGAATTGGCACTGCAAACTCTACTGTCAAAAACTACAGGTAAAAACCTAAAAGCAAAAAAACAAGAAAAGAAAACTAATTAAAATCAAAGCAAATAAAAACAAAGTTTCTCAGGGAATGGTGTTTAACATATCATCTCATAATGTTACATATCCGAGTTGGTGTACGGAAAAGTTGTTGATAAAACAGATGCACCTGGCGATTGTCAAAAGATAAGATAATTATCGGATGATCAAAAAGTTATTTGAAAATAAAATAAAACTCACAACCAGACAAACACCTGCACAGGAAGAGGCAACATATGATCGATTGTCAAAAGATAATAAAACTATCGGATGACATGAAGGTTAGTTTGGATAAGAAACACTGTACCAAAACATCAAATACCTGCAACGGAAGAAGCGACATAGACTGATCAATTGTCATAATGTAAAATCATGTTGACAAAAAGATATGCACCTGCAGTTGAATCACTTAAACGGTAAAAACCCAATGTCAAAAGAAAGAGATATGTCGGAAGGGTTAAAGGCCATTTTACCAGGTGCAATTGTATCATGCCAAGAAAAGATAGATAGATTTGTTGAATTGTCAAATGAGTTCAAGCCGTCACCAAGTGCAACCTCGATGAGGTCGTCGAGGTGTCCACAAAATTGTTATATAATAACAACCGAAAATTGAAAGAAGTTAGTTGACGATCGAGCCTCGGAAAAGAATCAACCGTCTGATTCCATGTGCACAAATCCTTTCCAACCACTACCTTCATCGTCACGAACAAATAAAGATAAATCTTATATTTTCATAAGATACATGTGTTGTCATTTTTATTAAGCCCTGCATAATACTACAATACTTTAATGTCTCTCTTTCTCTTCTTTTTCACTTGTGTCAGTTGAATGATGCACAAATCAATAACTACACATGCAATGGAATTTCTGGTTCACTAACAGTCAGGGCTTGCAACACCTTTTATCTATCACCTCTGAACTTTCTTCAAGTCCACAATTCATTTCATGTTTGGTCTGGTCCTTACAATGGGTTTCACCGTCATGATGACCTTATCGGCTTTCTCCTTTCCATATAGTGGCTCTACTTTATTCTCCTTCACAGGTTCCAATGGTATCCCATGTAAAGGTCCCAGCTCATGTATACTGTACCCACCAGGGTAATGATCGCTAGATGAAATCCTTCCTCGCCCAAGCATCTATTCATCAGTTTCTTACGTTTTCTCAGCACCCATACTGCTGAAATTGCCAATATTATAATTATAATTACTAAGATTACCGGCCAGACTATCCTAGTATCTATTTTACCTTTTCAACTAAGACTTTCCTTCTCTATCAGGCTTAGTTTGGTCTTTAAGTGTTCAAGGTTAATTTTCTCTACCGGATTCAACAATTCGGGCATCCTTTCCAACGTTACACTGAGAAATTCCTTAACTATTAGATCCCATAACTTTGTCTACCCACTCGCATTAGTTTCCACGAAACGGAAGAAAAAACTCTTTGGTTTCAAACTTCTCATAGGCCTGATATTAAGAGGAAGAGAAATCGTAGCTCCAAAGTCTGTACACCCCATGGGTAACTCTATGACTGACAACAGGAGTGTTACCCTCATCGTCTTGGTGGGAGTTTCCCTCAAACACCCATGACAGTTTTATCCGATTTGGGTGGCCATCAACCAAAGTCCATCTGCAACACTGACTGCCAAGAGCAGTACCATATTGGTCTGGACTTTCACCTAGAAATTCTTCCTTGTCCCTTCTATGTTTTTCTTAAATAGCTCGAGCACACATAGTTTGTGGCTACATGATTACGTAAATTGGACTTACTAACATGCAGGTCCCCAGTGCGGATTTCTTGCACTTATTCACCTCCTCTCTTGTCAATAACATGAATTTTGTTCTGGCCAAATTCAGGGCTAAAAACTCCACTAACACTAAGAGTTTATCCTGTTCAAACAACATCACACATCCGAAGGCATTGTAATACCTCCACAATTGCCCGATGGGGTCCACCAGCAACTCTAAATAATGAGGTAATTCGGTTTGTATTTTTAACAGGACCTCCCTCAGTTGTCCAGTGGTCTTTATACTCGGTGATAAGTATCCCAATGACAGCATATCCAATTGTGCCCTAATGCTCCATCAGCATTTCTAAAGACTGCTTGGTCCAACGTACCTGTTTGATCACTGCCAGCAACTGGAATATTATTGCACGACCCCATCCAATTTGTGTATCTCCTCATTTATAACCTCAGTGACGTTACATACATTCCTTCGGATAGAAAACTGGGAAACCAACCAATTCATGCTTCCCCTATTCCTAGCTACTTTGAGCCTCATGATGTTTAATATAGACATGCTCTCATCGGCTACGTGGGCTAGTTCCTCCTGGTTTTCCATAATATCTTTCAGCTCTCTCTGAATCGTCTTTACATCACCTTCCATTATTGTCCCAAACAGTATGTAGAGGGACTTCCCAACTATGAGTAAAATCCCCCGTTTCTGCCTTGTTTGCAATAGTTCCACCCCCTCCACTCACCATCCAATGCTCATGTCTCCTGTTCCAAGGAGTTTAACAACCAGAGATATTCCACTCTCTCCGAATATTTCTTGGCCACTCGCTGTCTGGTCTCGGTCAATTCCATGGTGTCCCCTTCCCCTCGACCCAACCAGCCCAATAGTACTGTAGATTGGTTGGTTTGGGTCGAGATGGGAGATAGCCATTTTGTCAAGTTGGACGTGTCTCTAGTTATCTGACTTGAAATGAAGACGAAAAGGGTGACCAGGTTCCAAATAGAATACCAACGTCTTCTCTACAATAAATCAACATTATTTAACGGTGTTGACAGGAATATAGGAATACAGGAATGTAAGGCATGTAAGTTGGCACGCATAGTAGTAGAAATGTAACTGTGTGCAGGTATTAGTCTTATTCCCAATTTTTGGACTCGTCTATAATCTAAGTGACGATGAGAGACGAACCAGGTAGTCGACGTCTTGTCAGGTCTACATCTCAGCAGGAACTGGCTTGCGTTTTCTCGCAAACTAGTTTGAATAGAAATTAGGAAAAATCATGCATGCACAGAAGTGTTCCAAAACACCCACATTGCTACCAAAGTTTCAGCATAACAATGCATGCATGAGATATTACATCTAAAGTACAATAGAATAGATTCCAATCATGTAAATGCCTACAGCACTTTATACAGCTACAGGTCGATCACCAGTGTAATGAGCCATTTCGACCTGGTGATACCAATCTTGCTGGTCTTTTTTAATACAGTGTTCACACTGTATTCCCATGTTTCTCATCAATTACCTCTTACCATATGTCTACCTAATTTTTATCGGGAAATACCTGAGAGTAACTCAACATCACAACCATCAACGCCATAAATATGACAATACCAACTGCTGGGACAGGAGATGCCTCCCAAGCATAACCGATGCCTATCCTAGCTCTTTCAGGGTTCTCTACTTTTGAGGTTTGGGGCATACGTCTCCTCACAACTGTAACTTCAGTTGTGGTTCTCCTGCAACCTGGGTCGTCTTTTCCTGCCTCAGTTTTTCCCAGAGTTGAAACAGAGGTATCACATACTCTTCCTCCCACTCACTGAACTCCTTGTCGGTTGGCTCTGATGGTTTTTGTAACTCTCTGTCTTTACTTGCAGGGATCCCTTTCGTCTTCCCCGACTTCGCAAGTATCAGAGAATTAATTAAGACCTCCTACTCTACTCCCTCTGATTCACTGCTTGCTTCTATCTCCTCTTCTAACCCTAACCCTAGCGCTTAACCATAACTCTGATTCACAGTTTGCTTCTATCTCCTCTATTTGCAACGAAAGTCACTTTTCTCGGCATCCTTTTCTTAATTGTTCGTTCGGGTTCTTTCCAACCCTATAGTTCAGCTAATTTCAGGCCACTAGCATGCACCTGTTTCTTGATCCCAGATTACAAATGACACTTGATCTGTCTGCTCCACAATCTGATAAAACAATGCACATTATTGATTTAACTTACCCTCCCTTAGTTTGTAGTATATGAAATCTCCCACTTGGAGATAAACCTCCTTTCGGTTCTCATTTATTTTGCATTCCCCTTCTTCTGTTCCCCTTTGACCCTCCATCTCACCTGGGTAAAGATCTTATGCTGCTCTTCTAAAATTACTTTATGATGGTCCTCCCTCATCTATCTCTGTCAAGACTTAAGCAAGTTGTCGATGGGTAGGACAACGTCTTGACCAAACAACAAATAATAAAGTGCAAATTTTGAGGTCTTGTTCATTGTAAACCTCCCAGCAACCAGTGCCTGGGTCAAGTACATATCCCAATCTTTTTAGTTTCCTTTGGTCAATTTGGCTAACACATCAGCCAGAGTCTGGTGAAAGCGCTCCACCTGTGTATTACTTGAGAGATGGTATATCGAGATGGTTACATGTTGCATGTTCAACCCCTCCTTCATCACCTGATTCATGTGCTTTCCGGTCCGTTATTTCAGAGACAAATACATGTGTGTATATAGCAAAAAAAGAGGTCACTAAGTTCCAAATAAAATACCAACATCTTCACTTTAATAAAATCAACTTTATTTAACGTTTCATTAAAACAGGAACATAAGCATGTAAGGCACGCTTGGGCTAAAGACAGAATATTGAATTCTGGAGTTCCATCTCATCTTGCAATTTTCTGGCAAAGAACGAGGACATGTTTTTAGTGTCTTGCCTCACCAGTGTCTCATTCAGGAACTGGTTTGTCTCTTCCCATCAACGAGGTGGGCGGAAACAGAAATTGGCTGAAAGTCGCACGCATGCACAGATGTGTTTGAATTGCCCAGTGTATTCCTGTGCAAGTTTTTACCTGCCTGTTTTAGCCAACCGAACTACAACTAAAAATTATGCAAGAGATTGCGTGTACATACAGCAGAAATAGATCTGTCATGTAACTGCTACACACACACCACAATCCAGCCTAACCCTTTTGGGGACAAAGGGGTCCTCGACATGCAGCACACACATAACGATAGACTTTCACGGACTTCTAAACACAACACCCGGCAAAGCACACACACACCGCTTAATCTCATACACAAGTTCGTAAACGCATATACACACACACACATGCACACACACACACTCTCTCTCTCTCTCTCACTCACTAACTAAGCAGAATCCTGCTAATACACACACATCTTTCCATGTCTTCCCATTTACACACATCAAATGTACACTGTGCCAGCCCAAACAAACATGTCTACTCCATTTCTCCTCACACAAAAAAAAACAACTCTTTTCCACAGGAACATTCCTTGGACACTTTAAACTCTCAATCTTCATCAACTTTTCATTTTCATTATCTTAATAAGTTATCGAATAAAATCAATTAATTTTTTATGGATAGACTTTGTCATTCTTTCTTTTGATAATCTCATATCCTCTTCAATATCATAATAATTAAATTTAAACATCAAAATCCTGCTAAAAAGAATAATAATTTACTAAAAAATATGGAAGCTAAAATGAAAGTAAAAAGACTATGGGAGCAGCGTGAGCCAGCAAATTTTGTTTAAAAGTATTGACATTCGGCTGAACAAGATCTGAATCGGCAGCTTCCTTTAGCCAATCAGAAGCACCAAAACATTCACCTCCAAATGTTGCAATTTTGCACATAATATAAAAACCCAAACACACCAGTGTTCTTTTGTTTCCAGTTTCTTTCAGAGGTAACACATGGAGTATGTCCCTAAAAACTAGTTTCAGATGTTGGGTCGAAGGCAAGTAGCACAAGAAGCAAGAAACTACCACAAACTACTGAACACACAGCGACAGCATATACACACTGTTCCCCAAACTCTTTTACACACAAGTTCGCGCATATACACTCGCACTGACTATACAAAGAAAAGCATACATATACACATTGCCTATTAGTCTACCGAAATTACACACTGTCACATGCAAACTTATGGTATGTCTACTCAACTTTTTCTTACAAACTAAACAACTTCTTCACTTGGTACATTCTATGATACTCCAAACTCTCATTCACTACTAACTCTTTATTTGGTTGTGCTAACAAGTTATCTATAAAAATTGATAGATTTTTTGTAGTGATAGACTTTATCATTTTTTCTTTTGATACTAGCTTTCCCATTACAAGACTCCCAGACAACGCCGAGTACGTAGTTCTAAATAAATAAATCATTCAACGTTGGGAATATTTTAAGTAGGGGAGCCTATAGAGTAAATCTGATATTGTGGTGATTGAAAATATAAATGCAATGGATAATTTAACATGTTGAATGGTATTGTCAGTATGCATGGGTCAATGAATGTGTCTAGTTTCAGAATAAGATAGACATTGGTAGATCAACAGACAATAACGCTCCCTCAAACCTTGTGCCTAATTGCATGTTGTTTTTATTTTTTTACAATAAATAAACGACTCTCTCTCTCTCTCTCTCTCTCTCTCTCTCTCTCTCTCTCTCTCTTCAGTAAGAGGTCTTAGGTATGACTTTAAAGTGCATCCTGTGGTGAGGCCCCAATTTGGGAACTTTGGGGGAGTGTAGAGTTATGGTGATGAGGAGCGGGAATAAACTCAAGACCAACTGGAATTATATTACCTTCACGCTTGCCGACTAAGTAACTCAACTGACATGTTTCCGTTCCTGCATTTTTGTTTCAGTTAAATAAATATATTATTGTAGAGAAGACGTTGGTGTTTTCCTTCGAACTCTGATGACTCTTTTCTTATTCAAGTCAGATACGTACAGACACGGCCGACTCAGTAAAATGGTTATCTCCTGTTTCGACACTCTCAACAGACACCACCCATCTAGAATCTCATCACACCAACGAAACCTCAACTCTACAAACTATTCAAGATCATTCTGCCCTCAACATTCCTAAATATTGCACAAAACTCCATCCGGTGGTGAGGCCCTAATTTGGAAGCTTGGGAGTCTAGAGTCACCCTTAGTCACCACTACTCCCATGTCCACTCTGATTTGGAATGGCCGTACCTGCCACAGCTATCACTAATGATTAAATATTGACTATCGTTTACAGACTATTTGTTTACAAAATATACGCCTGCAAAACTAATTGATATACAAAACAGATCTTCAGCTTCGGCATAAAATGATCCAACGACGGTCGATATGCCGTAAAAAGCCCATCAACCAATCAATTCTTTCATGTACCTTTTATTAACGAGGGACATTTCCCCCTTTACACCGTCTTCCCGCTCACCTTTTTTTCCATTCGCGCTCTCTTTTGTTCATTGTTTTTTTTTATTTTCAACGATTTTTTTTTCTGTCTCAATTCTCAACCGTTTTGAAAATATTTTTCAAACTCGAAAAAATTTCTGTGAAATCCTAGAAAAACGGTAAGAATTCTTCCTGAAAAGGAACATCTTTCCCTTCAAAAATTATTAGCGATTTTTCATCATTTAATTAAAAATCTCGTCAATTAAGCATTTTCTGTTTTGGATATTCAAGGATCAAAAAATTCAAAAATTATTTCCTTTTTTTTTTCTTTAAAAAAATCGACATTTTATTTTAATTTGAGGGAAACTCTGTTATTTATTTGTTTATCCATAAAGTAATGTTTAAAATCTTCAATAAAGAATTGTATTTTTGTTTTATTTAAGGAAAATAACTTTTTACTGAATTTCTTTTTAAATATTTGTTTTGTTGTCAAAAAACATATTTTGAAATTAAACTTTTGTTTCGTTGATAAAAAAAAATTCTTAATCGAAACAAATTATTTTTTTGTTTGTTTTGAGATCAAATTAAATGGTTCGAAAATGAAAGCCAATTTTCGGCCCCTTTTTTTTCTTCTTTTTATTGGCGGGCTTTTCGGCTTTTCTGTTGTTTGCTCAATTATACAATAGTGGCGCGATCGAAAAAAATACTGTTTTTCTTTGTTTAAACAACAAAAAGAGAATCGTAATACTTGACTTTTGTAAAAACAAATAAAAAGAACTTTAATTTCGAGGCAGAAATTAATTCCGAATTGATATTTTAAAGGCTGCCAAATCACTTTCGAATGCCAAAAGCTACGATGTAAACACTGTTTCCGGACATTTTATATCCCCATTATTATATGATATTTCTTCGTGATTGTGCGAAATCCCAAAATAATTTATACATAGAATTAAAATGTAAAGACAATGTCAAGTATTATGGTTCATTTGCTCTCTGAAACGAAAGCAAAAACACTATTTTTCGATTGCGCCACTAGTGTAGCAAAGAATCGATTTTGTTTTTATTTGACTCCAATAAGTAAACATGGGTTAAAATTCTTTTTTTCTTTTCCTCTGATAAACTTATTTTTATTTTAATATTAAAATTTTTTTTAAATTTTAATAAATGAATGTCTTAAAAAAAAAAGATTTTTTTTTTGTTTTAATTATTTTTTATTTTGATTTTCTTTTTCTTTTTTTAATACAGAAATGACATTTAGAATCTGGAAATTAAATTTTCATTTTTTTTTTTCTCAATTACAAAAATGTTATCTTGAACTTTTCAGCTTTAACATGGTTGCCATTGAAAGAATATTATTTTTAACTAAATTATAATTTTATAGTTAATTGAATCAAATTGTTATAAAAACTAGAACTAATTTGTTTAAAATAATGTGTCAATGACAGCCACAGTAAAGCTGAAAAGTTCAAGATAACAAAAAAATGCGTAATGTTAGATAACTGGTGAGAAAAAAAAACGAATACGTATAGTATTTATTTACGCAGAAACATCTTGCCGGGTGGCGGGCTTATAATAATAATTCGAAATATAGTAATGTTTACATTTTTTAAACATAAGATTTAAAAAAAAAAAATATTCGTATTAGTTTTCACTCGTTTTATTTTTTATTTCAATAAATATTCGATTAATAGTAGCTAAAAATCAATGCGTATTTATTAAAGTTACGTAGAGGTGAGAAACACAGACATTAAATGTTATCTCATATAATTGTTATTACAGGGCTTTGTAATAATTTTTTTGTTGTTCAATAGAATTTTGAACTTTTTCAAAATACGAAAATAAGATGTATTTTTTTTTTTCAAATCTTAATCTCAAACAAAAGAATTAAAAATTTATTTTGATCAAAAAAGTTTTTTTAATAAAAAAAAAGCTCTACGTCAAATATTATATTTTTAAATCAAGAATAGAATTTTTTCTTAAAAATTTTTTTAATAAAGGATTAAAAAAGATCTTATAGAATTTTCAAATGTCAAATATTTCTTCACCTTTGAAAGCAAAAAAAATGCATCAAAGAATGAATAAAAAAAGATTGTCATGAATTTTTAAATTTTATTTTTTTATTTATTTTTCACAATTAAAAAAAATGTAAATTCCTATTTCAGTCACGTAAATTAATTAGATGTTTACTTATAAAAGAAAACTTTTTTTAATAATAATAAACAAAAATTTACTTAGTTTTTAATTAATTTCTTTTTTTACTATTTCTTTTTTTATTATTATTTTTTATATATACTTTTGTTCATTCCAAACAAGGCATTTTGCCACCTAAGCGTAAGGGGATATTGTAGTAAGTTTTCGATTTAACAGCAAGATTTTCGTTTACATTTAAATTTCTGCATGGTGATACGGTTGGAAGAGCGGGGAGAGAATTTCTGAAATAAACGGTCCTAAAAAAGAAGCTATTTGAGTATGAAAATTTCCGGCACCTCTACAGTGAAGGGGTGTGATTTTGCTGATAGTCGAATGGGTCGGGGGTGGGAGGGGGGCTATTTACGTTGAAGGGTGGTACAAGTGTAGTAAGTTTATCGGAGCACCCTGTACACGTGAAACGCCAAAATAAAAAATATGGCAGAAAAATATAGTCGCCATTTTTCTAAAGTTAAGAACCAGACTAAGATCACATAAATAATCAAAGTTCATAATTTTCTAGTTAAGGACAAGGAACCTTTTTTTTTTCCCCCTCCCTTCAAAAAATAGTTCTCTGTTAGTGTTCTTAAACTAGAAAATTATGAACTCGAGTTATCATCTTTGGGCTTATTTATAAAGATGGTGACTATATTTTTCCATGTAAATTTACATTTCGGCATTTCACGTGTACACTGAAACTAGCTATAACTTACTGTTTTTAATGTTATTTTTTATTTTACTAAAAGTGGTTTAAGGAATCAAAAAAAACTGTACGGGGATAATGCCGAAACCCATTTCACTCTAAATAATTTGGGTGACTGAAATAGGAATTAATCAAAACTTATTTAATTTTGACTTTAATACTAACATTTTCTAGACACGACCTTTATACGTATAAAGGAACTTTCCGAAGTACCCTTATAGGAGCTAATCTTCACATAAATCATAAGACTATCTCCTATTATAATCTGTAAAAAGGATCACTAAAGAAAGAGAAACAAGGCCCTTCCATAAACAACAAATTAAATAAATTTATTTATGACATGCACAGTTGAGTGTGAGTTACCAGAAGTTACGACAGCGACAATGGATTGAAAGGAATTAAAGTTAATAAGTGTAAGGTGGAAAAAAAATTTTCTTGGAACAATGTATCTTTAACGGAGATAGAATGTCTAGTCGATGGGTGTCAGGATAGTGTCTAAGTCTTTCTTTGTGACTGGCTGGGAGCTCTCCGACTGTTCTGCGAACCCCTAAAGGTCTCCAAATGGATTCCTTAAAATGTACGGTCAAAATTACTATGCCCTTGAGTTTGATTGGTCATTGTGTGACCAAACAACCTCACTGGGGCTGTTCTCCGCCAGAGGAAACTGATCTCAATGTTTATGATTGCTACACCTTTTCTGGCCTAGGTGTTAGGTGAGGTCATCAAAAGATGACCTCACTTTCATTTATTTCCTCCTTTATTGGCATCCGTCGGTTGTGAATGACCCTGGATCTGCCCTGCAGAAAGTCACAAATAGCTGACATTTGATTGGTCCTTTTTTGTCTGCAAACAAATGCAAGAATGACATTGGCTGCATTTGAAAGCAAATGTCTGCAGGTGACACATTGATGATGTTTGTTTTTTACTTCTCGATCTTTGTTTGTCACACAGAAAATGTAATTATAATACTTTTTTTTTTTTTTTTTTTAAAGAAGGTTCGACAAGAATTTGTTACCATTGAACTTGAAAACGACCGTGTTGTAGTCAACTGGGAAGCAGCTATGTGGTATCGTTTCACAGATGGATAGTTCTTAAAAAGAAACTTTGTTCATGGAAGTTTAGTTTTAGGTACACAGCGGAAGAAAGGAAAATTAATTACAGTGGTTGTAGCTAGACGAGTTTTTTGCTGTGTATGTTTTACAAGGAAGAACCAGAAATTGGAGTTCAGTCAGGCACTAATCATGAAAATAACGATAGAGTAGAGAAAGTCTAGCAACATCTCTTCTGTGAGAAAGAGGCTGTAGGGAGGAGAAGAGGGCTTGATTACATCCTGTTGTAGTGAAAGTTAAAAATGTGCACAAAAAACCCCAAAAAAATCTGTCTCTTGAATTGTATTAATTCTCTAAAACAATTTTTTGTCAATGTAATAACCAGGCACGAACGACGCCAACTAAGTCTTCCAACCCAATTCCACTCCTTTTTGTCGCACTTTTTCCTTTGTTGCAAACACTGATTAATTTGCATAATCACGTGCGTTTGACTATCACTTTTGAAATCTTAGAGTTCAAGGTTCACATCTGCATGCTCTCTCTCGCTGTTGCAATGGGTACACGTCCATCGTGGTTGTTGATCCCATGGCCTTTTTGCATGATCACAACACATCTGTACCCACGTACCCATAGCAGACAATCGTGGCTGGACTATTACCCATAAACAAATTACAGGAACAGGCGAAAAGCAACTGTAGGATTATGCATATCTATGTTCAGTGTACACCATGCATTGGTGTTCCACGTGTGCATAGAATAGCGCAATAGCAGTAGCGCTGATGTGTATGACATTAATGGTAAATTAATGTATGTGTTTATGCATGATTCGTGGGACATTGAAACGAGCAGCAGCGGCGCTAACATCAGCAGAGGCTATGTATGTTTCTTTTTTTTTCTCATCTTTTTGTTTTTGTTGGAGATGGGGAATCCTACCGGATACTAGACATTCACCCGCTACTTCAGACACTCCAACCGAAAGATCTTTTTAAGACTCGGGTATTTTTCAGTGTAGTTAACAGAACAAAAAAGGGGTAAAAAAAAAATAAATAAATAAATAAATGCAACAAATAAATGTTACCAAAGGCAAGATAAGTTACTCTTCTACCTACCTGGATAATTTTTTTTGTGTGTTTTAACTTATTTTAAAGTGTTTTTTTTTTGTTTTTTTCTTAAAAACAAACAGTGTTGACTGTTAAGTCAGAACGAGAGAAAAAATGGCGCTGATAAGTCTTCTACAAGGACCTCTGATAATTGCTCAAAAATCGAAAATTAAACAAAATACTGGTGGAACATTACATTTTTGCACGATTGCTGACATTTATTGGATGTGTTTCTTCAAGTATTTTGTTTAATTTTCGATTTTTAAGCGATTATCACGGATCCTCGTGTAGGGCTTATCGTCGCCATCTTTTTATTTGTTATTTTTTCGTTCTCACTGAACCGTCAACACTGTTTTTAACAAACAGAAACACTTAAAAATAAGTTAAAACACAAAAAAAAAACTTATCCAAGTAAGTAGAAGAGTAACTTATTTTGCTTTTGGTAAAATTTATGTGTTTGTTGCACATTTATTTTTTGACCACTTTTTTGTTCTGTTAATCACGCTGGAAAATACCATAAGATTCTAACCGTCCCTTTTAAGTGCAATTGTTTATATCTCTCTTGCACTTGGTGCACCGGGTATATTAGCCAGGTAGTTTTTGAAATTCTTTTTCATGCGCCGGTTGCTCTTATAGTTACTGAAATGATGGAGATCTTCCTCGAATTCCAGATTTTTTGTTTTTTCATGTTGTACATAAGACCTTGGTATTTTGTTATTATCTCCCTCTCAGCTCTGTTTAAACAAGCATTATTAGAGTGTGTGTGTGTGTGTGTGTGTGTGTGTGTGCTGTTCATTCTGTTAGTTTTAGCAGTAGCAGTGCATTTTTAGCAAAATCTGAATTTTATTTTCCTTTGCATCAGTTTCCAGTAATAAATTCATATGATCTACATGTGTTTTCACCTTCATCTCTTAACTTGATTTAAAAACCGTATTTTGATTATACGCTAGTTATTTTAATATGAATAACTTTACAACTCCTTGACAAGCAATATTTCCGCTGCTCTAACAGCAATGATCACAAAATGAATTTTTAAAAATTGAACAACAAAAACCACTTACTATCTATATAATAATAATAATATGCAAAGGCAATTTAATGTGCATACATACGTTATCACCCCCATCTCTTTTTTTTTTTTTTAAGATTGGATCACCGAAAATGCAATGCAAAAAAATAATTTTTTAAATTTCATTTGATTTTGCTGTTGTGTTGAACGTGAAACGCTAACTAAAATACACTTTCTGGCTAGGATCAACGTGTAGTATCTGTTCTGTCCAAAGGTGTTACAATAATATCGTGAGGTCTATATTCGCACCAGATGTCCATAAAATGGAAATTTTTCACAATCTCCTACCAGGTTATTGGAGATAGACTCCCATAATCAGATTTAAACACAACAGTAATATAAAGGATACAACTATGAAATTTCCCACTAGTTTTAGTAATATTGCTGCATTTTATTTATTTATTTTGAATATTCTTTAAAAAAATTAATAGGTTAATTAGTAGATATTATTGTTGGGACGATTAATCGGAATCGGAAAAATTTTAGCCTAATTTCTGATTCCCAAAACGATTCTTTTTTTTTTTTTTTTTTTTTTTTTTTTTTTCACTGAGGACAAATATGAGATTTTTATTGTAGCCGAGGAGTGCTGACACTTAAATATAACGCCAGGAAGGTAGTTGAGCAGTTCTGCATCTTCAGTTGTCATGATACCTTTGAGAAAGGAGATTTCCTAGTGAGAGAAAAAGGATACCAAACCCCTGATATGGTGTGGTGAACCATTCAGTGAATTTTCGATTTGTGATTGTTGCTTTCGTTTTGCTATTTGTAATGACTAACGAGAACAGACGTAACTTGGGAAAGCTTTATTCAACACACAATGTCGGTACAGTATTAGTGCTACTATTTATAGTGGTTAGTAGAAGCAGGAGAGTTCTCCAAAGGGGAGATAAGTCAGAGTAAGCAAAGTTACTCGTAATTATTCATTACACTATTTTCGGTGTTTTGGTGTTCCCGTAACACATGTACGGAAACAGTCGAGTTGCAGTTGTCTGTCGTAGGTGCTGATGTAAATAATTGCCGTAATTTATTTTAACTTCTACGTAGTGTCTGATTCCGATCTTGTCTCTAGCGGAAGTGATTTTGAGCCAGTTCTTTCTGAAGTGTCAATGTTGGTACATAGCTCTTCATGTCGCTTTTATGTAAACATTATATATAGTATTTTATTTACCTGTTCAAGAGGTTCGACACAGTCAGGTGTGGGTTTGAAAAGCCAACGTACTAGAATTAGCATGCTCTGGCCTCTAAAAAAAATGCCTAAGCAGCCCTGTCGGTGTTCCCCGGGAGGGCGTTTCAGGCAATTAGCTATAAACTAACCCTTCTCAAAGAGAAGGTAAAGTCTGAAGAGGGTGGACCTTCTAAGACTAAACAGAACCATACCTCAGCCCGAGGGAGCATGGCCAGAAGAAACTACAACGGCCCACTCTCTGTCGGCCTGATTCTTGACTGGTATGAATAAAACTTATATATATATATATATATATATTAGTATGCCTTTAGGGATCCTTCTGTCTTGTCTGCATTCTGCAAACCCGGCAAAGAGACTGTTAACGCAGCAATAGGTTTATCTTGAACTTTTCAACTTTATGATGGCTGCTATTGAAACAACATCATTTTAATCATATTAGTTCTAGTTTTATAACAATTGTGTTCTAGTAATAATTTAATGACCAAACAATACCGTAATAATTAGGTTATATTATTACGATATTGTTTGGTCGTTAAATTATTAATCGAACCAAATTGTTATAAAACTAGAAGTAATTTGGTTAAAATAATGTTGTTTTAATGGCAGCCATCTTAAAGCTGAAAAGTTCGAGATAACCCAGCAATGTATATATGCTGGATATGGGGCATCGTTATTCCTAATGTGGCCCATTCAAAAGGTTCTGCCTAAAGTTGCACATATGAAAAGTGTTGAGTCTTTATTTTATTTACTTTTTCTCAAATACAAAGTCCAAAAGTTAGATTCATGCAAAATAGCTTCGTAGCTTCAACAAACTGAGCATTGATATTATTGTTATTAATGGAAACTAAATTTGTGATTAAATTTTCTCCAGAGGAAAAAAAAAATGCTAAATAATTACTCGATAGCCTTGTTGGTCCGATCTTTTCGGCTATAAAACTATCCCAAGAGCATAGTGATTTATAATTAACCAGAAAAATACCCCTCCCACGACCGAGTAAAATTAATTCCACAAATAGAACAATTTTACACCACTTTTATGTCCTCCTTACGAAGATTGAAAACAAAATAAAATAATTCTAATTTTGATCAAAATTCATTACATAATTTTGATTCTAGAAAATGTCGAAAATTTAAGGGGTCTTAAGAAGAAATTAAAATTCAGAGAATTTTACTTAATTAGTGTCTTATGCCTATGAATCAAAGTTGATGCAAATCTGAAATATTTAAATTTTAAATATGAGGGAATATTTATTAATTGATGTCTAATGTCTATTGGTAAAATTTTACAAAAATTGGAACTGTCTGAATTTCCACAAAGGGCCCCCCCCCCTTTGCATAAAATTAAACTAAATATAGTCCACATTACCCACCCTTACATCTAGCAGCTGTGTTCCAAAATTAATAATGATCAGTGCGTTAGTTTAGGAGTGAATCGTATACATGAAAATATATACACATACCTAACTTTATATAGATTGGTATAAACGTGATTTGTCGCATTTGTACAGGTAGAGTCAGAGAAAGTCAAACATACAACTTTGATATGATTGAAATTTGGATTCTTTGATATGACAGGGGTATCTGCAAAAATTTGTGTTTTGGAGCACAACTCAACCATAATACTTGACTTTGACTTTGCCCATAAACTTTAATTCTAGCCAGAGATTATTTTTTAAGTGTCAGAAGTGTGCTAATGTATCGCTCCAAAACTAGGGATGTCTCTGCCGGCACACTAAAGAAACTGCACTGTAACGACAAGGCAATGGTCAGATCGATCTGTTTGGTGAGCCTGAACAGAGGATGCCTTTTGGGTCTCTACTTGCACAAGTCAACTTGAAAAGCCTTGCGTACATCATGCAGAAGAGCAGACTGCGTTGGTTGAGCGCAGCAATGATTGGATTGCTAAAGTCCGACAGTTGAATGTGTCAGCAGAGAAGACCACCATTGGCAGACTCAAATTGTCTTGGGAGGACGTGGTTAAACGTGATAGGAAAGCCATGGGTATGGATTCCGTCAGGTCTCACCAAAGACAAGAATGGAGGGAAAGACTTAGATTGAGACTAGACAATCAGCCCCCACCCTCATCAGAGGATTAATTGTGGCCTGATTCAATAAATAAACTGGTTGATGATGAGGAGTTAACATCTAAAGCACAAAGCTAATTGACAAAAATGTTCACCTGTGGCCATAAAACAAGTTTTTGACTTAACGCAAAAAAAGCAATTTTTTGACAAGTTGTATGTCCGAAAAAAAGAAAAAAAACACATACTAAATTTTAGTGTGAATGACATGACATTCCCTAATATTTTTACGTAGATGGATCTGTAATGTGAAATCTGACCAAACCCAACACTTTAGGTTGGATGTGCTGAAAACCTTACAATTACCCAGCATAGATGTTATCCCAAGGACAAATTGGTTGGCTGGTATGGTCATGTGGAGCATTCGACACCTTGATAAACTGTTCTCATCTTGGATCTTATTCTCAAACCTTTCGGTCGATGTAACCTCCAGGAAATTCCATGCCAAATCATCCAGGTCTGACACCACCTCCTTCAAATTTTTTTAAAAATTATTTTAACACTATTTCATCTTCACCTAAAAACTAAGAGAAATGCGCAATATCAAAACCACTGGACTACTAGAACCCTATTTTCTAGGCCAATTTAAATTAGACCAAATCTTGTTTTTTGAAGCCGGACGGCGGCAAAATCCGACTATGGTAGTTTACAAAAACTGCAGTTTTGAAGCCAAAACTTAATGAATTTCTTTGAAAACTTCATCATGTAAGGTTTTTAGAGCAAGGATTCCAAAAATGATACTTAGGAAGACTAAAAAGGAAGTAAAAACACTTTTATATTCATATTTTATTTGCATTCTATATTCATTCCTTGTGTACGTATAGGGTAGTAATGGGCATATTTATTTATTTGCCTATATGTCTGCTGTATATACGTTTATATGTATGTATGTGTGCATGTATGTTATGTGTATCCAGCTATGGATATACGCGTATATATTTGTGTTTAGTCTTTATATTTGTATAGTCGGGGTTATATATTCTATGTACGTGCTTGTATATGTTTATGTATTAATTTGTTTACGCTTTGTATGTGTATGCATGTATGTTTATGTATATGTGTGTATGTATGTATATGTATGCATGTGTATTGTATGTATATATATATATGTATGTATATCTATATTCGCGTTGTGGATGTATACATGTATGTATGTACATGGGTATATTTATGTGTATGCGTGTTCGTGTATGTATATATGTGTGGTGCTTATGTATTTACTTGTACAGGCGGGTGTTTTTCTTGTATTAAAATTAATTTATATATTGAAACTGTTTTATATACTAAAAGTATATTCATAGGCAAGTACGTACTTTTAAATATATTTTTTGCTTGAAAGTGGATCTGTGCGTTTAGATGTGTGTGTATATTGATGTCTGTTTATTTATATGTACTTGTGTATCTATTAAGTCTGTTTGTGTGTGTGTATTTTACTGATAGATAAGATACTTATGCTTGAATATGTTTGTAGAACTTGGGGAATTCAAACAGAGTTGAAAAGTAACCAGGGCTAAAGAGTCAATAAAATAGGGATGAGTAGGTCGTAAAAAAGGCTGAAAAATGGTCAACAAGTAAAATAGGTAATCCGATACCAATTCATAAGAAATAGAGAATAACCAATCCCAAACAAAGATTTATTCGAAAAAATCTACAAATCCATCCCATTTCTCTGAATCCTTGGTCTGATGAGGTTGACTTTCTGCGAAGAGTGCAACCGAAAAATGTATACACATATGTAACCAATAATGTTTGTATAAATAAAAATTTATACTTATATATATACTAGCAAACCTACCCGCCCTCTGGGCAGCAATTAATTGAAGGGGGGGGGGGCGTTAATTTTATTAAAAAAAAATGTTTTTTTTTTACTCAGAGAATTCCATAATTTTAATAAATTTTGGTAAATTTGTAGAGTAACATCCTCAGCTAAATTATTCCCTCCTTAAAAATGAGATTCTATTTAGAGTTATTCTAGTTTGTTAAGGCAGTTAATGTGTTTTTAACACTAACCCTAAGTTTGACTGGCAAGGTCGTAAAACCACACAAAATCGCCACAAAAAGGTCCCTTTCTCCCTAGAAAAAAATAACGCACAGAATTCATCTTCAATGGTAAAAAATGGTAAACTGCCATAAACCCTCTAGAATGGCATGAAAATAGAGGATTATTTTACATTAAATTTATATACTAATTTCTAAATTCTAAAATATTTTTTGTTTCTCTTTCGGCCAGGTTTTTCAGGGTATTCACACATAATCGCCTGAAAAAGTAGAATCTCATTTAATCAAGGGTGGGGTGGATAGGGGGTGTTAATCTACAATTATATCCAAACTTTCAATATTTTTCCATACAAATAAGATATTTAATTAGATCATTTTAAAATTTATTTATTTAATTTTTACTGGAAAGGTAAACACAACTAAAATCACTTGCTTAACATAAAAATAAAAAGGGGCCGAGTAAATAAAAGAAAAAAAAAAAAAAAGTATAAGATTTCAAAAAAAATTAAATATGGGTAAATTTGCAGATTAACATCCTCCATTATTACGTCAACACCCCGAAAAAAATGACATTCTGCATTTTTAGAGGATTAGGTGTTTTCACCATGGAAAACAGAAAGGAAGAAAAACAAATATTTTAGAATTTAGAATGAGTGATCAGTTGTATATATATTTAACATAAAATGTTCCCACATTCCCGGGCCATTGTATTAAAGAACTTAACATTTTTTTACCACTAACCCTAAGTCAGAGTGGCAGGGTCATAAAACCACATGTAAAGTAGCGTTCCCCCAAAAAAAGAAAATGCAGCCGATTTAATTTCCATAACAAAAAAGAATTTAGTTAATTGTTCTAAAACTGGCCTGAAAAATTGAATTTATATACAAAAATTTTCCTCACTTTAAATTAAAAATTGTTTTTTCTTTTCTTCTTTCCATCAAGTTTAAAAAAAAGTAAACACTGCAGAAAGAGGGCGAAATAAAGGGGGCAGAAAGAGTGAGCGAGACAACGACACTCTCCCCCCCCCTCCCACTCACCTTTTCTCTCATCACTTGTAGCAAGCCAAGACAACCACACTCTCTCTCCCACTCCCCCTTTGTTTTCTCGCTTGCACGACCTTCGATAAGGTCGTCGGTGAACGCATGGAGTTAAAATTTAAAGTTTTTTAGTTATTTTTCTGATTTATTTATTAAATAACTTTAAGTAACTACTGTTAATATAGACGAAACTATTGCATATAGATAACCAACAAAAACTAATGCAATTCCCAAATAATAATACTTAACATTAATTAATTATGAATGGTTTAAAAATAGTTATACTAATTAGGCAATCAAAGGGTTCTCTCTTAATCTTTTATATTCAGTATATATACAGACTATCAAGATTTTATGTTGTATTCTTGATTTAAATAACAGTAATCCGTTTTGATTATAATATAGGAGTGGTAAATGAAAATAACTTTCGCATTTATTCATTTAGATATATATATATATATATATATATATATATATGAGTAATAAATCGGCAGAAAATCATAAGTGCACAAGTTGCAAAAGAAGTATGATAATAGTAGTGAATAAAAAAAAAACTGAGAATTAAGAAAAAATAAATAAACGCATAACTTAGAAGTGTAATTCGTCTGGCCATGTCTGACTTAAATAGAATAAGCAAAACAGGATCTCCATTCCTCACGAAATAAACAATAGCTTCACACCAAAAGAGGTGTGCAGATTTATTTACTGGAAACACAGGAACAAAATGAAGATTGTACAATGGGTTGGTTAATGTAGACGACGAAATAACGTTATCCTGGAGTCCCTCGATTCCTCTGCCGCAGGCCTGGTAGATAGCGTGGAAATATGTCTTGTCTGTTTAAGATACAAGCTGAAACTGGAGATCTCCGCTCATCGCGTGGTTTGTGTTCGCGTTAAAACGCAATTCATTGAGTGTGAATCTCGTGCAGTGAAGAGGCGATGGTTGCATAATCGCCAAGCCGAAGCACATCTCACTGCCGGTCATGTAGACCGATAGAAAATAGTTCACTCATGTAACTGCTACAGCACCCTTGACTTTATGAACTTTCAAACGTTTGTATGATGTGGCATTAAATGAAAATTGGACGTCATACGAATGTACTTAGTGGTACTTGTAACAGCATTCACCCGGAGTGTGTTAGGCCAGCTTCATCCATCCTTGCCACTGCATCCCTCACGAAGGCCGACCAAGCTTGACGATTTTAACATCAACAATTGGATGATCTCTAGCGACTCGCTGTTCTAACAACGAACTCTGCAGATATGGGAGGGACTTGGGTTGGGTTCCAGGTCAGCTTTAACCATCATCAGCCAGGTTTTTCGTTGTCCACCATATTACTTTTTTTTTCTAACCCTGTAGGGAAGCTGGAGCAATTGCTTCCTGGTGAACTCTTCTGGCTGATAATGAAGGGCATGACCCAGCCAGCGTAGACGTCTTGTGAGAATGAATTGTCGGAGGGAGTTACTTGTCCCCAAAAGCTAGAATGGACCGGAAATGGGGGATTATTTTACGCTAAATTTCACAGGAGGGGGGGGGGTCATCTAGATTTCAGCTTTTTGTTATTGGCCATTCACATTCCTGATTTATTGTAGAAAGCACCTTGGAATTTCCACAGGATTCTGCTAGTTCTTTATTAACACACTGCAAAAAATGTGTCTACGTTGTAACTGAAAATTGTTAAAGTAATATTGAAGCCGATGAAATGTCGATTCGAAAATAATTTCTGGCTTTAATTAAAGTTTACTGTATGGTTTAATTGCTGCCTCCCCAAGAGAGCACTCTGGTTAAAAAATAGCCGAGAATGAACCCGTCGGTATTCACCAGTAGTGGCGCCTCAGGCGATCAGCAATAGCCTCCCCTCACCCTCTTCCACAGGAGTAGGTAATGCCTGGGAGGGTGCACCTCCTAGGACCATCTCAACCATACCTAATTTTGTTGAAGTAAAGGTCTGCTTACTAGCCATGCAGAATGATGTGCCACAAGATGTTTGTTCACATTACATTTCTGTGGTTTGGTACAGTTAGGGGAGCAGGGAGGGAATTCCAAAGGCTAGCTGTTTGAGGGAAGAAGCTATTAGAGTATAAAATCCTCTGCCATTTAGGAACCTCCACAGTGGATGGGATTTAGCTGATTGTCGGGTTGGTCGAGTGTATTTATGTGGAGCGGGCACTAGAGCAGCAAGTTCGTCAGAGCACATTCCATTAAAATACTTGTAAAATAAGCACAGGAATGCAACATTGTGTTGATGGGGTTGTAGCTTGGTGGACAGTGAGGGACCTATTAGATTACAGACTCTTTTTTGAACCTTGTCTAACAGGGAGAGCCTAGTGGTTGGTGCACCTACCCAGATGTGACAACAATACTCCATGCCTGGGCGAATGGTGGCTTTGTAGAGATATAGGATACTGTCAGGTGTGAGAAGTTTTCTAGCATGGTAGAGGGAGCTTACTTTCTTTGCAGCAGCCATGGCAGTATCTTCTATGTATTTGTTCAAATTCATGTTACCTGTGAATTTTTAGGCTGAGGAGTTTAGAGTGTTATTTACCATGGCAATGGGTGAAAGAAGAGGTTTCTTATAATTATTACAGGAAAGGAGCTTTGTCTTAATAGCATTAAATATTGCCATCCATTTATGTCTCCATTTAACTACAGGCAGGAGGTTATTTCTATGGATTCAACCATTGCCTCGGATATGTGCGCATTCATTTTACCCACATGTCGAGAGTAGAACGTAGTGTCATCAGCAAACATACCCACTCGAACAGAATTTCATCAGAAATTATTTATGAAAATCAGGAACAATAAAGGTCCAAGGATCAACCCCTGCGGTATATCCGCATTAATGTCATGTTGTTTGTATGCACATTCATCAAGGACAATTAATTATATTAAATATTCTTCGAGAAATACAATATGAATTAATTTTCATGAGAAGACCTTCATGCCAGACCTTGTCAAAGGCCTTGGATATATCAAGTGCTACCGCCTTAGCTTTGCCTACCTTGTCCAGTGTATGGTATGTTCAGAGATGGCCGTTAGGATATCTCCAGTAAAACGGGCTTGCCTAAATCCATACTGATGGTCAGAAAGAAATTTAGCATTAATGAGGTGGCATGCTATCGCTAGATTGATTAAAGAATTTAGCGAAAAGCGGGAGTAGACTGATGGGGCGATAATTTGGGGGATCAGTTTTTCATCAGAATTCTTGAACACTGGTACCACAGAGGCAATTTTCCAGCTATCAGGGAATCAAGATTCAGCAAGGCATTTTTTGGAGAGGACTGGCCAGCTCAGCAGAGCATTTCTTTATTACTATAACTCTGATAAGATCAGGCCCACAGATGTCAAAATTTTTTATGATATCCCGGACATGGAAAGGGATGATAATCAGGTTATCAAGTGTGGCTTCAGTGGTTTGTATAGTCTATAGTGGAGTTCAAGGTGACCCGCTGCGCAAATAGTTCAGTCATATAAGTAGCCATGCAAACGACATGATCGTTGTTGGGTAGCTGGAGAATTGTTGATTTCCCACTGTTCACCACACTATTATTAGAGGGAGCAATGCACCAACTGACACAAAAAAATTGCAACATTTTTTTTTTATGGTTTTATGTCATGCTGGGTCTACTCTACATCATACTAAAAGTTGGACAAGATTTGAGCATGGGAAAGTTTCAAATTTCAAGGTTGAACATTTTCCATTACGTTTTGAAACACTAACTCGGTCAGTTTTCATGATAAACCAATGAATCTTGCATTTTTACCCATGTTTTCAGGGTCAATCTTTCAGATGGTATGGTTGCCAGTGATGTTGAATCACCCCTTATACTATATCTATGGTTACTTGATTCACATAAGTCATAATGTTTTTTCAAAGTTGTTCACACTTCCTCCTCCTCTTCCTCATCTATGACTGGAGCATTTTTCATATTGTCATAGTTGCCATCTTGGCAATGTCCACATGCACTGGTACATTTTAGTCCATGCCTTCTGCAGGTACACCTTAGGGTATTGCATCCTTCCAAACAGTTGCAGTGACTCATCTGAATCAGTTCATTTGGAGTAAGACTTTTATCTGTCATCACTGGAACAAGTTCACCACACTATTATTAATTTTCCAGAAATCGCGAGTTCCTAATTTCTGTGGCTCAATACATTTTCTAGTCATCTCGGTATACCTTCTCTTAGCTGCGGCTATAACAGTCTTAGAATAATTTTGTGATGCTATAAATTTCTGTCTATTTGTAGTTGACTTATGGTGGTTGAATTAGCGGGATGCTTGCTGTCTTGTAGCAATAGCAGCTGCACAGTTCGAAGAGAATCGTTGGGGGAGAGTGAGGCTTGCTATAGAATTTTCGTGTGAGGACATGTGTTTCAATGCCTGCTTTGACCCATTCAGTTAATTCATTTGTGCACTGATCAGCTGACAGAGAAAAAATGTTACTCCATGTGGCATCTTTGATGTGATCTCTGAGGGATTCCTAATCTGCCTGTTTGAAGTATTTTGTCATTTTGGGTAACTGCTGATCGGCTTGGGGGTCGAGACTTAAGGGTGATACCAACCATTATCACAATGTGATCAGAGTTTCCAAGTAGATTATGGGCATGTCACACAAGTCTCGGGCAGTGAGGTCAAGAATAAGTCAAGACGTGAGACTTGTTGATCCTCACTATCTGTGAGACGAGTTGGGAAAGTGACGGTCTGTGAAAGGGAGTGTGCAATGGAGAAACTATACATGCTATTAGCAGCTGCATCTGTATAGCTTGAGAATCCAAGCCAGTCATGGTGGTGAACATTAAAATCCCCAAATACATGTATTTGGGTTTTCGGATCTATGCTACCAGAGATAAAGTTGAGCGGGTACAGTCCTGGGTCAAAGGAGAAGTGTAGATAAAATATAAGTAACTGACGCTGTGTTGTAAGGTTAATCTAAAGCACATGTAAGTTTGACCATCTCATTCTAGACTATGTTCTCGAGTCATGGGGAGAGTGTTCCGAACATAAACTCTGAGTCTGTACATATGTTTTTCAGAGTTCTTACGATAGAGTAAAGATATCCAGTCATGTCAAAACGATTAAAGGAAATTGGGGTGTGTGGGTTAGTTTCACTTAGTGCGAGGATTACCGAGGAGTTTACTATGAAAAAGGATTCAACGTCATCGATGTTGATTCTAAGTCCTCGGATATTTGTGAATGCAATCCTCAGGGGAGGAAGCAAATGTGTTGCTTTTTGGTGGGTGTCTGGTTTGATCTTGCTTTCTTTTCTTTTGTAAAGTCATTTTTAGTTTTTTGATATAGCGGGTTGGACAAAGTCTGTGCTTGTTTGATACCAGTAGGCTCACACAGCGAAAAACTATTAGCCGAGTCTTTATCTATGGGGTTGTGACCTCGGGGCGAAAACCCACCGGAGATAAGTGCAGGGTGACATGGCACTACAGTTACCCCGGTATTATACAACTGTTAATAGAGCAGCCGCTCTTAGTGCTACTCAAGAGTTAGGGCTCCTGTACTACCAGTCGGAAACAGCAGCCAGACAAGCTGTTACAACCTGTATCTTCAACCTGTTAGAACAAGAGTGACCCAGACTAGTTATGTTAGACTAAGTGACAAGAAATCTTCCCAAAGTTGTCCAGATAGAGAGAAAGAGAGACGGCGTTCATTTTCCTAGTCAGGAAACAAGGCCAATCACTTGGTGTCTTTGAGGAGTCCCAGTAATGATATCTCTATGCCTGGCTAATAGACAAAGAAGTGGTGTAATGGGCAGGTGATAGGATGAGCCTATCTACTCCTTAAGCACCGGATATTTTGTTTGAGTCTCCAGTTCTAGAAAGGTTGTCGGCCAGGACTAAGGAGGTCTCTCTTCCCCAGTAGTTTGGTGCCAAAATGTAAGGTTTTCTATCAGTTTTCCTTCTCCTAGATGGATGTCCATCACATCAAGAAGAGTAATCACACACCTGTGTATTATGCCAGGTATTTCTGCGCCCCCGCGTGGGTAGATAGTAAACATTAAGTTATTACTTAATATAAGTTTTCATGTTTCTTCCAAAAAAAGAAATTGAAGATAGGTTTCTCTCTCATAATAAGTAGAATGGAGGTGGGGGTTAAAGCAGGATAGCATACCAATTTGCTTTTATTTGTTTATCATTATTTTTTTGTAACACATCTCATTTGTCAAAAGAAACTAATGCTCGAAATACACATGGTGCATTTAAAATCTTATGGGGTTTTCCCAAAAAATTTGAACCTACTTCGACAAACAAAATTCTCTGGACAGTAGAGTGCAGAGAAAACTCATGATAGGGGGAATGAATAATAGATATTTTTTACTTAAATAAGAGCCATTACAAAAAAATAAATAAATAATAAATAACAGAAATACATAAAGATGAGAATAAAAATACATACGATGCGTGTACAAAATTCAAAAGGCTAAGAATTTGTTTATGTTAATTACTACGCTAGAAAATTTAAAATGTGACTGGTTTCATAATATTGATTGTGGGATGTCTAGTTTTAATTTTCAAAAGTTTTTATTATTTTATGTTCGTATTGTGGTGTATTGTTTTAGTGTTAACTTAAATGTGTCTATATTGAGAAAGGGAGCAGTCATGTTTTTTTTTTAGGTGTTGGTAAATTGAGCTAATGTTGGAGAGATACATGGTGAGCCAAAGGGAAAGTGTTGTGGTAGTAAAACGAATGTAATAATTAGGGTTTTTTTTTTTTATTATTGTTGGAGATATATTCTCCCATAAGACATTGAAACTGATATATAACATTGTATTTTTTTATATTGTGTTTTGAATATGAAAAAGTTATTGTTTACTGCAAAGTATTAAAATTAATGGGGGATATATATCTATGTGTTTTATTTTTTTAGAGCTTTTTCATTTTGGTTACAATAGAATAAATTAATTTAGCGAGAACTATTTAGCTGATTATTATTAGTATTGTCTAAGTTTCTAATCATTAATTTAATTTGTTCATCAACAATATAATTAAGAACTTGATAGTTAATGTGAACTTAATGGGTTTTTTTTTTAATTTGTTAAAAAATATTTTTCTGGTTGAAGAGATTAGTCTTGAGTGATTTAATAGATTTTTTATCATTGCTATTTCATAACAATGTGAACATTCGCTTTTATAATTTAGGATGCATGAATTAACACTGGTAGTTTTTTTATAAGATGAGGTGATGAATTCATGTTAGAGTCATTGAGTACATCTAAAAACGGAATTTTGTTATTAACATTTAGCTCATAAGTGAATTTAAGTACAGTTATTTTGAAATGTTTTGTATTTCTTTGTTGTCTACTATGTATATATAAATTTAATCAACTTAACATGCATAAATGGAGGGTTTAGTAATTACTAGTTACAATTTTTATTTTTTTCATTATTTCATAACTTTCTTAAAGTTTCACTAGTATAGAATTGATTGCCCAACAACAAATTATGACATTAGAGACCACTTCACAAACAAAAATCCATCATGATGAAAAATACCTGTTTGCCTAAGTAAAAGTGACTATAATGAACTTCACCAAACAATCTACACAATACGAACCAAACTGTTTTGTTTTGTTTTTTTAGTTTTTTTTACCCTAACCTAACTCTAAACTAAGATTTGGTTTGTATTGTGTAGAAGCATCAAAACTTGATTTGCCTTTCTCCGGAAAGTCGGAACTGCTTACATCACAACTGCAAATTTCTGGATACATATTCCTAAAAAACACCCAAAAAGCTTAGGGAGGTCAGAAAAAAATGTATCCTAAAGCATTAAATATAGTTTCCGCAAAAAAAAAAAAAAAAATTAATATTTATTTTTTCTTACAATAAAATATTGTAAGAAAAAAAAATTTTTTTTTTTTTTTTTTTTTTTTTTTTTTTTAGAATCATTCTTTTATATTCCACCCAGGCAATGCCAGGACATAGGTCCTGCTAGTTTACAATATAATCGTTGGACATATTATTTACATTCAATAGATTTCTATATGGATCCTTTACTACTTGCCATAGACTTCAGAGTACTTTTTTTTTCTTTGTGGGCCTCCTTTAAGCTTTTGTGGACCCCGGTTGAAAATCCCTACTTTAAAACATACTTTGTTCTAGGTGCATATCTTTGGTGGGGTGGAAGGGGTGTCAATACCAACTTTCAGTTTTTTTTTGTTTAGCTTTAATGTTTTTGTTTGTTTGTTTGTTTGTTTTTTGTTTTTCCAATACATAAAAAAAATTTATTTTTAAATTTTTTTCAGAACTGAATCGCAAATTTGATTTCTCAACCCTGAAGTGTCTTGTATGAAAACCACAATAAACTAGTTCAAGTTCTGGCCATTTCTTTTGTGCGATCATGAGCAAGAAACCTCGGACATGTACAATTTGCGAACGGGAATTCCTGGCCAGCAGTTATCTCAAGAAACACATGCGACTCCACAGTGGGGAGAGGCCATTTGCCTGCAAAGACTGTGACAAAGCCTTTGCTGAGAAAACTACCCTGAGATCTCACCTGCGTACGCATACTGGGGAGAAGCCGTTCCACTGTGACACATGTGGGAGCGATTTTTCTGTGAAGGCTAACTTGCTGAAACATCAACGTATCCACACAGGGGAGAGACCGTTTCATTGTGACACGTGTGGCAAGGATTTTACCCAGAGCAATAGTCTCCAGACCCACCAGCGTACCCACACTGGGGAGAAGCCATTCAAATGCGATGTGTGCGGCCGAGACTTCACGGCTTACAACAACCTCAAGACGCACATGCGCACGCACACCGGGGAAAAGCCGTTTGAGTGCAACACTTGTGGGAAGAGTTTCTCACAGAGCAATAGCCTCCAGTCTCACCTGAAGATCCACCTGAACCCGTTCCAGTGCACACACTGTGAGAAGACGTTTGCTAAGAGCACCACCCTGGACCGGCATGAGAAAGCCCACCTCAAATTAAGTAAGAAGCTGCCTGCTAAACCAACTAGTGTTAAAATTAAAATTGGAGGTTTGCTTTCACAAAAGACTTGTAAAGTGAAATAAGTTTGAATATAAAAAAGCGAACATCTATCTCACCCCCCCCTCCTCCTCCAATCCAAGAAATATCCAAGCAGTTTCTGCTGCTGTCATCAATTGTCTAGTATCCTCATCTTTGTTGTTTAGATCACCATGTCCCAGTCAGTTTTCTCTCTCTCTCAACAACCTTTTATCACCCCCATCAGATTCAAATCATAAGAAGAGGGTCACTGAATGTATTGGATTAAATTTAGGGCTCCTTTATTGTCCTAGTTTTTCCTTGGGGTGAGTCGAGCCGACTCCTATTAATTTTATAACGTCCGGTATCGCTGTATACCAGGCTTGGCGATTTTTTAACTTATTTCGCCACAATTACAAACCATGGGCGAAGATCGTAAATGTTGTGGGTAAGCCAGCACAAACGAGTTCAGGACACGCTTGGACCGTAGAGAACCACACCCTCTTCAGCTGACCCACGCTGTTTTCTTCGCAGCCCTCTTCATATCGTCATTACTTCTTCTGATGGGGCTCATTATTTTTGGCAATAATTCAAACGCTTTTCTTTGTCGTGTCCATTCAAATTATTCAGCATTTCACTGGTATTTTTTCACTTTCTCTTTCGACACTCTGCCTGGTTTCACTGATACAACAGGAGCACAGTCAAAAAATGCTTTTTTTTTTGTGTAGGAGCACAAATGAACCATAATATTTGACTCTCGCCTTCAAGCTGGGATCAAGGTGTAGTATCTGTTCTGTTGGAGGAATCCTTCTTGACTGGAGCAATTTTTATTTTTGTTCCATCCAGAGTGCCCTTTTTTAGATGAGCTGGATATCCGCCATATAACAAAAACGGCTTTGTGTCTAACTTTGACCTCGTGGGGAGACAAGTAAATAAGGACTCTTGCCCTTTAAATTTTAATTTAAGCTCCCAATCATTCTCTATTCTACACTTCGAATTTTGAAGGCCATGATTTAAACAGGTGTCAGCCATTTTATTTTGTCTATTAATTAATAAAATGGCTGATTGTGTTTATACTATCGTGACTCTTTGAAATTCGGAAAGTGATTTTTGAAGCCTTTAAACTGTCGAATAGAAAGTAATTTCTAACTAGAATTGAAGTTTAAAGAAATAATTTTAATATTATGATACAGTGTTCTTCAGTCTGATGGTGGTTTTATTGCTATCGGGCTGAGGTATGGTTCTGTTAAGTCCTTGGTTCAACCTCCCAGGCTTTACCATCTCTCTGAGAAGGGGTTAGTTTATTGCTAATCGCCTGAGGCGCCCCTACCAAAGAATATTAACGGGGCTGCTCAGGTAGTTTTTGTAGGCCAGAGTGCACTTCTAGTGCACTGACTTCTCAAAATCACACCTGACCTTGTGTCTAACATCCTGAAAAAATGGTAAATAATATGATTCATTTGCAAAGGAAAACATTAATTTTCTCATGCGCCCCTATTGTATCAAAGAACCATCCTCTTTCTTTCTTGCCTTTTCCAGGTGACACTTACTGCTGGTAAAACATTCAACAAGATTTCTACAAAATATTAACTTTTTAATATATTTTGTTGAAATTTAGTTTGTAAAAAAAAAAAAATAATAATAATAAAAACTACAAAAACAAATGAGTAATTCATTTTTTTTACTTTCTTTCCCTTTATTTTAAAATTTGTTGAAAAATTATTTGTTTCTTGTTTGTTTATTTTTTGTTGCTTCCCTCCTCTCCCCCCCCCTCAATTTTGTAAAAAAAATGGGGGGGGGGGTCAAGAAAAAAACCATTATACTTTTATTATACGATTTATGCTTTTTAAGAAATGAATAAAAATATTAACATTTATTCAAGGACAAATAATAATAAATAAAATGTCCTTTTTCAAACCCAATATGCAATTATCAGAAAGTTTCATCGAATGTCCTGTGATGGAGAGGTGCTCGTAATGCCAAGACAATTCACAATGGTAGCCGGCGTCATTAATAGATGAAGGCCGATCAATTGGGACCCAACTCTTTTGAGAAGAACAGCCTATTTTGATCACTTGCGAACGTCTGCAGAACCAGAAATTACTTTCTAACCAACAGTTTATCATCATTTCTTTTTATTAACGTGCAGGTTGAGGGGTTTCATCCACACTGATGGGGCCCCCGTCCAGTTAGCTGACTAGTTGCACACGTGACAGATCTCAGAGTTTATTGGAGATGTAGACTATCATAGGGATCAACTGCAGAGCTTCCACACTATGCGATCTCTCTGCAGCAGTTTTTTTTTTTTTTTTTTTAAGGCAACTTGAGTCCGCCTCTCCCCTGCCTTCTGGAGACTTCGAAATCTCTAGCCATCTTCAGCATTCCACGTGTCCATACCAATGAAGCCTTTTTCTTCTCTATTAATGCCATCTGTAACAGCAAGCAATCTGGGGGAAAAAATCCTGAAAGACGAGTAGTACAGGCGAATGTATTTATTATGCACGCACATGGCCAACGCTGAATATAACACCTTTTTCTCACTGTAAATACAGGAAATAAATCAATCTTACAAACGTGTTCTAAGAAACAAAACAAAGAAAATTGGAAGAAAGCGAAAACTTAAATAGGTTCAGAGAACTCTGTGTTGCTTACGTCTATTTTACCAAGCTACTTGTCCCAGAATGACCAACGTCTAACACAAGCTCATCGGACGTCCGAATCCCATGCTGGCTGATTTGGAAAAGACCGCTTCTGAGCAAGCAGGCGGTGTTGAGGCAAGACAGTTTCCTGTGCGCATGTCTTTTGGAAGAGGACTGTGCTGAAGACAAAATGTCCCCTTCCTGAATTTTGACCGGCTAACATAGATGTTGTGAATGCAAGAGTTTTCTATGTTCATGAATACAAGCTGTTCTGGTAGATCTTGCGACTCTACAGTTGCCACGTCTTCAGGCTTCACATTGGAAATCTGTCTAGTCATTGCCCTTTTGTCGCCATCATTGCAGGTCTGCTTTGGCTAAAGACCAGGTTTCACATGCATGGAGCATTGCACTGTGAACATAGGAGTTATGAGCATAGCCACATGAGTTGTATGTGAAGTGAGTAGTGGTGGCTGCAGTTCACAGAACTTCTTCCAGGCAGCCATAACATTAAAATAACAACATTGCAA
Source organism: Sepiola atlantica (assembly GCA_963556195.1). Lineage (NCBI taxonomy): Eukaryota > Metazoa > Mollusca > Cephalopoda > Sepiida > Sepiolidae > Sepiola > Sepiola atlantica. The sequence goes on from OY744525.1 coordinate 53,979,268, forward strand.
TTTAATAATTTGAGTCTTAAATGGACACGTAATTCTCACCTAGTGAATGGCAGTATGGGGACCGGATCTTCTGAATCTGGTTTTTATTTAGATTCCTAGGTTAGAGGTCATTGTTGCATAAAAGATGTACAATGGGATATGAATCTGATGGAGATAACTCCATTTTATTTTATCACAAGACCTCACCAAAACGCAATCTCAATTTTTAGTTTTCATTAAAACTGAAGAATAAATAAGTTTGTTCATTAAAATTTATCAAATTGGTTTCAATTTTATTTTTTTAATTTTTGTTCAGCAACATAAATGTTAACAAACAAAACATGGTTTTGTTGCTAAAGTTTATGTTCGTTAATTAACATTCCTTTTTTTTTTTATTGTTGAAAAAAAATTAAAATTAAAACTCGTTTGATAAATAACGATACTTTGATAAATAAACAAACTTTTTAAAATGTAAAAAAAATCTCTTTTAGGTGGCTCTATCACGTCACAAACTTTGCTACTTGAAACATTAATTTGAAATCATAAAAGTGAATGTAGATGTGTTTGACTTGCTTCAGTAATCATGTATGCAAAAGAGGAGGCTTAATCTTAATAATTGAATAAAGGAAATAATTTCTTTCACTTTTAATAGACAACAAAAAAATGGATGTTTTATTGACAGATAAGAGAGAAAGGATTAGTTTATTTTTTCGAGTAAAACTAATCTTGCATTTTTTATTTAAACTTGGGTATTCCTTCTTTAAATAAGGTTTAACTTGCATATCTTTTTTATTTTTTTTGTAAGTTGTCAATTAGTTGTTCTGGTTTTTACAGTAAAATTTATCTAGCATGTGACAACAGTAGGAAATGGTTATTGATAAAAATAAATTACTATTCTCCTGGGCAATACAGGTAGCCTTTCGGTTAATTTTTCAGTTTTAATGAAAACTAAAAATTGAAATTGCCTTCTTATCAGGTCTTATGAAAAAATAAAATGGAGTTATCTCCCTCAGATTCTCATCCCATTGTACAACTGTACCAAAGATAAAGACTGAACGACTAATGAACTATGAAAGGTTTTTCACGTAGGCGCCATCAAATTGCAGTAGAAGTGATTCCGTTAAAGAATGTGTCTCACGTATATTATTTCTTTTACTATTCTTTGGCAGTTACAGCTCTGAAGTTGCGTTTCTTCGCTTGGGTCTGCAATTGTTGCAGACAGGTATCTATAGTTTGAGATGGTTGTTATTTCATAATAATGAGTTGATGTCTATGGTATATGATGTTTGTAAGTCTCAGTTTTGTTTTTATTTTTTATTCACCCCCCAAACGGAGCATAGTGCCACTGAGATGTACTACTGTCATTCGGGACCAGATTTATAGGGGCATCCTAAGTGGAGAGTTGTGCAGCAAGATGTTTGTTCACATTACATTTAAATTTCTGCATGTTGGTACAGTTGGAAACAGGGACTGGGGATAGAATTCCAGAGAAAAGTAGCTATAAAAGTAGTAAGTTTTCCAGCAGTGAAGGGGTGAGATTTTGCTGCTAGTCGGTTTGATTGAGGGGAGAGGGGTTACATTGAGGAGGTACAAAAGCAGTAAGTTCGTCAGAGCACATTCCGTGGAAGCACTGGTGAAACAAGCACAGCGATGCAACATTGTAGCAATGGGTTGGAGGTTATTAGACGGTGTTGGACCTGTTAGGTTAAAGACTCTTTTTTTTTCACCCTGTCCAAGAGGGAGAGACTAGTGGTTGGTGCACCAGGCCAGACGTGGCAACAATACTCCATGCATACGTGACTTCAAGGGCTTCCAATAATAATTGTCAGTGTAACTAATTTTTGTTTTAATTTCTGCCAATATTTTATTTATGAGAATGAAGTAGTTATTATGTTTTCTACTTGTGCATTAATTTGTGAACATAAGGTTAGTGTTTAAATAGTTATTCAGAGTTAGAAGTAGGTTCAAGCAAAATCTTTTAGGATGTAATAGTCTGTCCGTTATGACTTTTTGTTTGGCCATTTGATGCCATACTTTTTTTTGTTGTTGTTAGATGGAAGCAGATTTTCACCTAATAATAGTGATTAAACGTTTTTTTTATTTGAAAGGGAAGTAACTCTTTGACCTTTGTCGTCTTGCTTGAAATAACTTTGCTTTCCAAAATGCACATTATGTCCTTTGAATTCGGTCAGCCGACATTTTGAGATAACAACATTCAATGGACATTTATTGGCCAAAATCGAGTATTATGCGTTTTTTTTTTTTGTTCCTGAACCAAAGAAAAACTAATTTTTCGATAACGCCCTTATTGTAAAAAATGAAATCTTGAAGTGGCACATGATTTGTCTAATGAATACAGTCATGTGACTGATGGAGTTCATCTTTTATAATCAATTATACTTGAGGCACCCCAAAATCACCAACAACCAAAAGGACTCATTTTGGCCTTGACATCGGTTTCTTTTACTTTCAGTTGAATTATAAACAAAACAATACACACTCTGGTTTTCACAGATGTTTATTGTTTGTTTTGTTTTTTAATTAAAAAGGTTTTATTTACAAAGCGTTTTAAAAAAAAATTTTTTTTACAAACTTTTTATTAAGCAAAATGTATTAAAAACAAAATAAATTCTAACAAACATTTATATAAAAGGATGTTGTGCAGAGATTGTGTCACAATTTGAAAAAGGGTATTTTCTGGGTGCTTTTCATGCCATCAGAATTCGTCCAGATGGGAATCCAAGTGAGATGTTCTACAACTAAACATTCTGTCAGTGAAAGAGAAATCCTTCTCGGCTGATTCAATTTTTTGTTTTTGTCCCAATCTAGAGCACCCCTTTTTGCGAAGCAAGATTTTTCCTACATTAAAAACCGACCTTGTGTCTAACTCTGTCGTCGTTGGGAGGCAAGTAAATAAGGACACCATCTCTGCGGTGTTTTTTTAATATTTGTTTGTTTCATTAGTTTTATTTACAAAACTGTTATAATAAACAATGCCTTTTTAAAATGTTGATTTTATTATGCTTGTAAATAAATATTTAATATACCCCTCCCCCTTTTTAAATAAGAATCTGCAAAGCCAATTCTTTCGGACATTAAATTACAAGATAAATTAAATTTTCGAAATGGTGTAAGAAAAATGTTATTTCTCAGTTGTCCCCCTTTATTAAATAGTCAAACAAGAGTTGTGGTTACTTTAGATCCTTAAAATACAAAAGGGCCCGATTTTTTTTCCTCTGTTGTCGGTGAAAATAGCAACTTTTTTTTATCACATACAATGAATAATTTTTGGTGGGTTCTATCCCATTGTACCATTCTCAAATACTTGAATATCATATGCCTCGAGTCAACTCAAGCCTTTTGAGTGAAATTGGGTACAATAAAGCTGTCAGATGGCCTGTAGAGGGATGGAACTTTGCCACCCCAAGACATAAAGCGCACCTACAATCCGGAATAGGGGACCTTTTTAATGTTCTTTTTAATTTTTTTATTTCAGCATGAAATAACCGAATAAGGATTGATCTGTTGTAAAACAAATAAAACCAATAACATCTTACGAGTATTTCCTGTTTTAGGTTTGGCCAAAGAAGATCAATAATCGAAGCAATAAAGATGAGGATGCAAAAGGTTGGACAGCAGCAATGCTTATCTCGTTTTCGTTTTTTCGGAAAAAAAACAAGCAAATTGTTTATTAGCAAGCTTTCTAAGTGTGTACGTGTTGTTTTTTTTTATCGTTTTCATTTTGACTTTCCATAGATTTTGGATCAGAAAATAAATAGGACAGTTACGAGATTTCCATTTTTTATTTTTTTAAATGATTTTCTGATTTGATTAACTGAACAATTTTTTTTTTTAAATTTAATTTATTTTTTGTGAAACCAAAAATAATCTTTGAATTTAAAAAAAAAAAAAAAAAAAAAAAAAAAAAATCTGTCTTTCTCTGGGGGTGGGTGGTTGGCCTGATGTAAGCTAACATGGACTACACAATAACCTATGCCGAATTAAAATCCTGTCTGAGGCATTGTGTTCATTTTCGCATTATTACTATCTGTTGGCTAAGATCAAAGTGTAGTATCTGTTCCGATGGATACTACACCCCATAGACTGGTATTGTCTTGGCCTTCGGGGCTTGATTTACGCCGGTCTATGGGTCTGTTCTGTGCAGTTTTAGGAGGTCCACCCTCCCAGGCTTCGCCTCCCCTCTTTGGGGAGGAGTAAGTTTATTGCTTACTGCCTGAGGCGCCCCTACCGGGGAATGCCGACAGGGCTTCCCAGGCAATTTTTAAACCCCACTTTCCCGACCCGACCTTGGGTCACATCTTACTTGTGGGAGTAAGATAAAAACTGGCCTTGTGCCTAACTCCTGGAGAGGAGTAAATCAATACTATCTGTTGTGGAAAGGTATGAACCCACAATCTCCTCCCAGCTATAAAAGTGTCAACTTGGGTTCAATTCATTGTTTCTAATAGATATTCTTTCGTCAATAAACCTAAAAGGGTTGATAGGCTGTAAAACCGACAAGGCGATCTCTTTCCCCTCTCTCATGGCTTCTTCTTTTTATGTCCTCAATTCCATCAAACAAAAAAAAAACTGCTGGCTTACGCACCCAGCCTTTTCATCTAACATTCTTCCTATTTAATTGCCTCCCCACGAGGGCAGAGTTAGACATAAGGTCGGTTTTTAATGTGAAAAATCTAGCTCATCAAAAAGGGGCACTCTGGATTGGAACAAAAATGTTAAAATTCCTAAAGTCTAGAAGGACCTCTCCTTCATTGACTGAGGACAGAAAAAATGAAGTGCAGCATCAGAACAGATACTACACTTTGCTCCTAGCCAAATTACTGGGTTTTATTTTTCAAAATAATGTTTAAGCAATACATTTTCAGATTATAATATTTATGTAAAAAAACATTTAGAAAGAGTATCCATTTGCCATAGAACCGTTTTCATTTTGTTATTTGTAAATGGAAGGAAGAAGTAGGGTCTTTTTTTTTTTTTTTTTTTTTTTTTTTTACAAAAATAACTGAAAAGGCAAGGGTTAAGCCATATGGTCTATATATTAAACTAGCCATACCTCCTCAGCATTGCTCAATAGTGTATTTATTTGCAATTTCTTTTGCTTTTATTTTTTAAACTATGCCAGTTTTTATTTTTTTGTTCCACTCAAAGGAAGTAACTATGATGGACGAATATAGAGTTACATCCCTTTTTTTTCTTTTTTTTTAAATAATTCCGACTTGGACCAAGTGTTTTCTGAAAGGAATTACCTTGAATTACATTTTATTGTTTTTGTCAACATACTGCAATGATTCACCAAAAGAACTGACAAACCAGAATCAATTATTGATTTTTTTTTTATGGAAATCGCTCCAGACAAGGCATGAAGTCACTTGATGTAAGGAGCTAACAAGAACAAATATGATTATCGCAAAGACAGGAGATGCCTATTGACCAAGATTATAGCTAGGAGGAAAACAGTCAGCAGGAAGAGAGTTTCACAAGCCTGCAGAAAGAAGCTACTATTTTGTAGAAGGAAAGCTATGGATGACAGAAATCAAGAAAGACACTGACTTTATTCTATATATTAGATAGATAAATAGCCGCACTTTGGAAAATGGCTGTGGGAGGGATGGCCCTATTTATGTTAAAGAAATGAAAGAAAAAAATTTTAAAAGATAAAGTTAATTTTTTTTTCTTTACCTTTGATTCACACCAAACAAGGCATATTGCCACTGAGACTTAAGGAGCTACTGTGATTAGGGAACAGATATATAGGAGCCATTCTAAGTGGGGAGTTGTACAACAAGATATTTGTTCACATTACATTTAAATTTCTGTATGTTTGTACAGTCGTGGGAAACAGAAAGCAGGGAAGGAATTCCAAAGAGAAGCAGTCCAAGGAAAGAAGCTATTAGTAGGTTTTCCGGTATCTTGGGGCCTCTACAGTGAAGGGGTGAGATTTTGCTGCTAGTTGGGTTTGTCAGGGTTATTTATGTTGAGGAGGTACAAGTGTAGTACGTTCATCAGAGCACATATTCATTTATTTCGGTAATAAATCGTTAGCTGACCATTATTTTACGGAACCTATTTGACTATACTGGATGGAGCCTCTATTTTCTCTCCATGTGATTGACATAGCTCTGAAAGATAAAATAGGTCCTCCACTCCATAATAAAGACCAATATGTATTTATTTGTATATATATATATATATATATATATATTTATGTACATCTATCCCATCATGCAAAAGTTAGCAGGTAAAACATGTGCCTTTTTCTAGATCGCGAACGAAACCATTTCAAGTGGTGACAAGAAGCGAAAAAGAAACCACCACCTCAGACTTACCTTGCTACCTGAAATGAATTCGGAAATAAATCCTCCTCTCTATAATAAAAAGTCAATAGCGGGTATTTTTCACTAGGTCATCAGAGATGATGATAATTTATATATTAAAAATTAAATTATTGCCGTAATTCTATTACTATATGAATAATTTAGTAATATATCGAGATAAAGAGTGAGTGCGAACACTGGTGAAGCATATTTTTTTTAATCAATTTTAATGGCGGGCATCCACTAGTATTAATATAAACTAAAGCCAGTTTGTTTTCTCGCGTGGCTTTTTTCCTAAAACGTAGGTAATTAAATCTGGTTCGATATAAAACTCTTGTCTCCTTTTGACTATTTTCTTAAATAAAAATTTAATCTTATTGATTTTTACAGATTTCTATATTTAATCCGATGAATATTTCATTTCAGAAGAAAAAAACTTTGTATGCGCCATTGTTAGTCCACATAAAATGGTATCGACTTCATAAAGGTTTTAAAAAATTGCATACACTATTATAAATGAAATAAAACGGTTAAAACTTTCGTAATATTTATTTAAAAGAAAATATTTAGCTGACAATAGTTTTTTACGATAAGAAAGGAATATTTTGGATTATTCGGACTACTGTTCTCATCTTGGATGTTTTTCTCACAGCGTTTCGGTCGATGTAACCTCCAACCTTCTTCAGGTGCATCTTGTCGACCTCTGGAATTTTTATGTTGAACAGAACCCTTTATATAATCCACGATTCACCTGCACCTGAAGTCTACGTCTGAATCCGGTGCTTGATTCCGCACCGGCCGCAGTGTAAATCATTGCTGCAACAAAAGGATTCTCCCTCCAAGCAAAACCACAACTCCAGTTTAAAACAAGTAACAATGTTTTATTTTGAGAAACTAGTTTTCTTCTACAGAACGACAAGCATACACATCAAGACAAACATATATTCCAACTGAACACAAAAAATAACCTAAGCATAGTCACAAATGAGAGACTCATCCTGCCATACAAACCCTTGTCAGTAAAACCACGGTGTTATCAACTACTATTAAACTTCTTGTGGACCAAACCAATTCTAGCCTTGACGGCTAGGCCACGACCTCTTGGCAGACGACACTAGAGACATGTACTAATTCACTCATATACAGGTCCACATATCTACTTACTAAACAAAAGGCAAGCATGAATACATGCAACAACACCTCGTCTACACAACTTACATATTGCCACAGACAATCATCACACGGCAACAGCCGAAATAAACAAGTCTGCTCGAACTTCTTACAGGCAAAACAACTCTTTCTTAGCCTAAAACGTCCATGGACACTTTGAACTCTCATTACTAACCATTCTTTTACCTGTTCTTTTTTAAACCTGTTCGATAAATAGATTTCAATTAATATTTGTATGAATTGTTCTTGTCATATATATATATATATATATATATATAATTTTACAATGTTATTTAAAACTAAAAACGTAGCATAGTGTGATGTGAACGTAAGTGTGTGATCACCCACTTGTTGTCTTCGGCCGAATTAGCTACTTGATTCCGCACCGGTCGCAATGTAAATCACTGCTGCAACAAAAGGATTCTCCCTCCAAGCGAAACCACAATTCCAGCGTAAAACAAATAACAGTGTTTTATTTTGAGATATTACAATGATACTTGTTTTCTTATACTGAACAACAATCCCACAAATCAAGACAATCAAAGGCCCATTTGTCTCTGAGAATCACAGAAACCCAACTGATCCCTCTGCTGGAATATATTTAGATATCACTTTGACTACACCAGAGAGACCAGCACTTGACATTATCAGCTGTTAATCTATGGAGATAAAAAAACTGACTGATCATGAATTCCACCATCTGGTATAAACATTAATTTGGGAAAATATCAAGTGGGACATAATCACAGCATGGAACCTCATATCTGAAGTGACAAACTAGGAGCCAGATATATTTCCCACTTCTTGGGTGGTCTTTTTTTGTCTTAGTAAAATATTTCTCCCACCTCAAGTCTGTCGTTTGCATGCATTGCAACTATGCAACCCATTAAACATGCAGCATTGCACATGTTTACATTTAGACGTGTGCACGTAAAAATAAGGTTAAAATCAGAAATTTGTGACACAAGGTTAAAATGAAGCTGAGAATCGATAATTCCATTCAAAAGTTTAGAATAGCAGGATATGGTATCATGGGAGGAAATATGTGGGAGAAAACGAAAGAGTTCTTGCTTCTGGAAATTTGATGTTGAAATGATCAGACGTGGATTTTTGCATCTCCGCCACCCTACAAGGATTAGAAGGGAAAGATGCAGTTTATCTTGATGTACTTGCTGCAAGTTACTGTAAGGACTAGAGCAAATAATGGAGTTATTTGTTTTCCTTTTTAATGGCTTCTATTATTCCTGTCGCCAGGAGAAGGAAGAAGAAAAGATCAACATCTTTCTTACTGCCACATCACCACTACGACTACGGCCATCTTTACAACTAGACATTACCAATTACTTCAGGGTGATAAACAGCTGTTTCTGTACATGGGGATCAAAGAAGCTCCACCTCCGTTCTCCCTGCAATCTTTTTTATTATTATCATAGTTCACCCTAAACAAAGCAGGCTGCCACTGTAGATGTAAAGGGCTACTGAGAATTATGGTGAAAGTTTTGGGGCTCATCCTAAGTTGGGAGTTGTGCAGTGAGATGTCTGTTCACATTAGTTTTAAATTTCTGCATGTCGGGGAAACAGGGAGTTCCAGAGGCCAGCAGCACAGAGAAAGAAGCTATTGGAGTAGAAGGCTCTCCGGCATCTGGAGATCTCCACAGTGAATGGATGGGATTTAGTTGATTTTCGGGTTGGTTGAGTGTATTTACGTCAAGGAGGCACCAGAGCAGCAAGTTTATCGGAGCAAAATCCATTGAAGTACTTGTAAAACAGGCACAAGGATGCAACATTGCAGCGATAAGACAGGGACTGGAGCTTGGTGGATAGTGAAGGACCTATTAGATTAGATACTCTTTTTTGAACCTTGTCTAAGAGGGAGAGACTAGTGGATGATGTACCAGCCCAGATGTGGCAACAATACTCCATGCATGGGCGAACGGTGGCTTTGTACATATATAGGATAATGTCAGGTGTGAGAAGTTTACTAGCACGGTAGAGGGAGCTCACCTTCTTTGCAGCAGCCTTGGCAATGTCTTCAATGTATTTGTTCCAATTCATGTTACCTGTGAATGTTAGGTTGAGGAGTTTAAACATTGGACTCTCAGGTTGGGTGTTATTTTCCATAGCAATCGATGGTTGAAGAGGTTTCTTGTAGTTATTGAAGGAAAGGAGATTTGTCTAAGCAGCATTAAATGTCACCACCCATTTATGTGTCTCATCCACTGAGACTGCTATCTTTATCTATCCACCATCTGCTTTCACGATGCCATCTTTGTTGCACAGAAGAGATTACAACAAAATAACATAATGTTGTGTTGTAAAGTACTACTGGCGTTATATTTATCCTGAGACAAATACAAGAGAAGTACATTGGTAAGAAGAAGAAGAAAAATCTGTATTTTGCCTTTGTGGATCTGAAGAATGTTTTTGACAGAGTGCCAATAGAGGTCTGATGGATTTTGCATAAACTAGGGGCAAACAAGGGGTTAGTGAAAGTTGTTCAAGCAATGTACAGAAATGCTCAAAGTTGTGTTAGAATTAACAGCACATTTAATGCCAGCTTTAATATTAAAGTCGAAGTACATCAGCCATCACTCTCCCTCTTCCCCACCCCCTCTCTCTCCCTTATGCTCCCTCTTGAGGCCTCGCCCCCAAATGTATTTTGATGTAATACACGAGCCAATATTTCAGTTTAGTACAATCGTATTTCAACCTGCTATAAATGCATCGGTTTAACGTCGGTTTTACATGCTGGCAGGCATTGAACGGATTCAAGAAATTGACTTCCAAACTAACATAGCTCTGCCAGGTCTTTGTTTATCCCTCTTTCTCTCAAGTCCATTATTATCACTTACTCCCATCTTTCCCTTGGCCTTCCTTTCAAGCGACACACCACGAAAGAATACACAATGCTTCCCCTCAACCCCCCCCCCGTCCTTTGGCCAGGGCGACAAGAAAAAAAAGACATTTCAAAACTCACGTATTTCGCGCACATATCCATATGAACTGACAAGAGGTCAGGCGAACAGAAGCAAACCGCTATGAATCACACACAGTAACAGAACAAGATAAACCTACCCACACACACAGTATCACATTACCACTTACACACGCTAACAAATATAGACATACACACCTTTAACCCTCGTGTCTGCTTATTTATTGAACAATTTCTACTAAAGAACACGAGTTGTATAAACTTTACCAAGGAACATTTCTTCACTAAAACTGACAATTATATTCATGTAAAATTGTGGCTTTATAAATGTTTTATTGATTAATAATGTTTTATTTAATTTTTCATTCACAAAACTCCATTCATGTTGAGTTAGCACTGGCTAGCTGGTGACCCTAATATATCCTTCCTTCGCCATTTCATTTCATTGACAAAATCCTAGTTCATGTATTAGATTTAGCAACGGCTATAAACTCTACCTGCCACCTCAACTGTTCTACATCTACAAACCCAAGAACTCTCATCCATTCTTTCAACGTTGCTATACAATCGAAGTCTCCTTTTCTGCACACATCTTCCTATACTGTTTAGATTTAGTCTTCCTCATAATAAAGTAATTAGTTAGAAATATTTAAGAAGTTAATGCAGAACTTATCTAACACAAGCAAAAAAACTACTTTACATAACATATCTTTAATATAAATCTATTGTAATTTAAAAACTAATAGTTTATATTTAAATTACCTTCTTTGAAAATTAATGAACCTAATATTTTAAGAAAATATTTGGTAATTTATCCTGTTTTTTTATTAAATCACTTTAATTAATTACTGCTAATACCAACAGAACTATTGCATATATATATATATATATATATATATATATATATATATATATATATGTGTGTGTACTGTATCTGGGATGCGTATGTTTCTTGGAAACGTGTGCAAAACTCAACAGTCAGATTAAACTCCTATCGACAATCAAGACTCTGAGGCATGGTATATTTTAGACAGTTTTATTGATGGTCGAAAAAGGTAAGACTGGAAAAAACGAAAACATAGTTTCAGAAACACGTAAATACAAAATGAAGATGTAGCAGAGACGAGGAATTTACTAAAGCCTGAAGAGAGTCGTGAACTTAATAACATTTGTAGAAAAGATATCTTGAGCATAAAAATAATTCTAGAAAGAAAAAAATACAAATTATTCTAGGTGATAGGCGAGTTATGAGCAAGAAATATAGGCTCACGCATGGTGTAACAAGGTAAACAAAGTTCAATAGATAAAGGAAATAATACTAAACAATAATATTAGCACTATTTAATTTTATTCTTAGACCAAAAAACCATATTTCTTACCGATGATAGAAAACTGCCCCATGAGGTCGTGAAGTAGACAGCTTCATAGATCAAAGGACAGGCACTGGCAGGATCTCGTTGGTGACGAGTCTGAGGGAATCCCCTAAGAAAAAAAAGGCCGGCTAAAGGAGATAGATGCTAGGGGATCTATACTACATTAGACAGAACAATATATATATATATATATATATATATATACTAACATAACGTGCCGGGTTTCAAAGTCAGTGGTGACTTTGTACCGGGATCGAATCCTTCGACCAGCAGTAATTATCATCTCCTACACTGATGACTGCGAAAGCAAGAAACACTAGTGTCTGTAGGTTTAAAATAATTAATATGTATTTATCAAAATATTAGTATATATATATATATATATATATATATATATATATTCTTTCCAAATATGATCTAAGGTTAAAATCGGAATTTTAACTCTGCCTGATGAGATATCAGTTTATTACAGCTGTTGATCGATAACATCAACATGCTAGTGTCGCAGATTTTGTACATGTCTGTGTGAATAAAAAATAATCATATTTATATATATATATATATATATATATATATGGCAAAATGAATTACAGAAAATATTAATTTATTATAAACTTAAAAACTTTAAAAAATAGTTATGCAAATTAGACATATAAATAGCTGTGTTTGGGTCTTTTCTCTTTACTATATATACAGTTTACCCGGCACAGCTTGAGTAACTGTTGTTTGTACCAGTCAGGGATCCATTTGACAATGACTGAAGTATGGTTCTGTTAAGTCCTAAGAGGTTCCCTCTTCCAGATTTTACTTTCTCTCTGAGAAGGGGTTAGTTTATTGAAAATCGCCTGATGCGCCCCTACAAGAGAATGCTAATGGGGCTGCTCCGGCATTTTTGTAAGCCAGAGTGCACTTCACTTACTTTGCTGGCTTTTCAAAACTTGACTTAGCCATGTGTCTAACCTCCTGCAGAGGAGATAAATAAATAGCTTGTATCATTGATCTAAATGACAGCGAGACGTTTTGATGGTGATATAAATGTGATAAATGAAAAGAAAAAACTTTTGTATTTATTCACTTAGGGTCGTGTGGGGAGTCAGTTGGTAACGTTCACAAACAGTGAAAGAGAGTAGTAAACTACTTACTTAAAAGGTATCTGTCGAATAAAAAAGGGTTGTGCATCCGCTGCCACGACTATTTTCTTATTTGGATCAAAATGTGTGAGCAGTAGGTCAGAGTTAATGAGTGCTTTGATTTTGTCAAATGATTTCTGACAGTCCACGGGTCAAGACCATTTTGTGTCTTTTGTCAACAGTTTGTTGAGTGGTGATTTGATTTGATGGAGTGAAGGCAAGAAACTACCATGTAGCCACCAGTCCCAGAAATGGGGGGGGGGGGTGGCATGTGTTGAATGGCTGTCAAATTAGCAGGATCTGGACGTCGACTTTGACGATCAAAGATAAATCCCAAGTATTTTATGGAAGGTAAATAAAAATGGCACTTTTCAGGCCGGAGCTGGAAACCAAAGTCTTGGATGCGGGTTAGGACTTTCATTTCCTCAAGTCGTTTTAGTTCCTGTGGCAATGCAGCATATGGCACTGGGCGTTTAGGTCAGAAAACAGGCTTAGAAAATGGTTTACGGGACAATCTGGTCTCTGCTTGAGTGCAGCGTCCCAAGTTGTTTGTGAAGACTAGAGAAAATTGTTTCATGATGTCTTTGGTCTGGTAGATAATGCTGCTCTGAGGTGACGATCTTGATACCACCTCACATATCCGGTTGAGTGGAATGTCGAGAAGACCTAGTAACTCGATAAAGTCAAGTCCCAGTAAATTATGGCATGAGTTTTCTATGTATACGATACCCGACACCGTTTTGTCCTTGACAGATGTTGAAGTCGGTGAGGTGGGCCAGCATTGTTTTTAAACTGTGTTAACCGTGGATGCTGTTACTTGTTGCACCATAGTTGAATCATGCTTTAGATTCACGAAACGCTGGCATTCCATGACGACTTGTTGCAATGTAATTTCTGGATTTTGCTCTATTTTTGACAGAATCCGTGTGCGAATGAATGTCTGCCTCTCCCGCCGATCTCAAACCACACACAAAAATTAAACATTTGAATTGAGCATTAAAACGTTCACATTCTTTGTTCAGAATGCCTGCATAAGCTGAGAAATCGGTCGAATCAGACTTCGTTATGCTAAAACGTATATTAAATAACAAAATCTGCTCACTGAAAATCTGCCTCAGAGTCTTCACTGTGTCGTCGAAGTTGTATTCACATGGGTGTTTAGATAGTATGTAGTTTGCATACCGATCGTGTTCCGATGTCCCAAGCTTCTGTAGCAAAAGTCAAAGATATACTGAAGTAGGACTTACAAATTCTAGACGAAATAATTGGGGCCATGTACAGTGTACCATCTCTTGCAGCAACCCCATAACATGCCTGGATACCCCAAACACTAGGGAGCAGGGTAGATCGAGGAAGATCTGGCCTGAGTACATAAGAAATGACTTAACACCATGCAGCATGACTGATATCAACCCTTTGGATCAGAGCGCATGGAGAGCATGCATGAGACATTTCCTGGTGTTGCCCATCCCAAGGTCCGGGACACTCGCAGCATCCAAAAGACCAAATATAGATGATGATGATGATGATGATGATGATCGGAAACATATTTCATCGATGGAAATATGACAACGGTAAGTGGTAAACTGTGATATTTTATAATGGTATTAAAGTTTCAAACTGATTCTCAGGCACAAGGATAGTATTGGGATTTTAAACTGACGAGTAGGAGGGGAGATAAGGAGAAATGACAGATATTCTTACCAGCCTTACAGGTGTCACAGAAAACAAAAGAAAAAAGCAGTTGTTTGTAAGGTTACAATGAGTTACGCCGTTGCTTACAAGTAGTAGTCTTTCCTTCTATCGGCAACAGCAGATATTAGTCATGTAACATGGATACCCAGATGCCGCTCTAAAGCCATCAAATTTCCTTTTTATAAGAAAATACTCTGGTCCCTGCCAATCAGAAGAGACCTGAAGTTACGCGTGATTTCCATGGTAGTATAACAGCTGTCAATTATGTGGTCCCTGGTTCGATAGTAAAAAATCAGATTTCCCCATCAGCCGCTGGCAGAAGAGTTTCATCATATTTCCTCCTCCATTTAAATTTTGGAAGAGTGTAACATTTCTAGTTACTACAATAATAATAGAGAACTCATTTCATTCTTGTGTAAACATACACAATGATGCAGATGACGGGTCGGTGATAGGAAATATATCTGGCTCGGGATTTGACCACCGGAAATTTGATTTCTTTACTTGAAAAAGTTATTGCGTTTTTAAATTAGGGGTTCATGCTGAGAAATCAAATCATTTGAAATTTTAGAAAAATAAATGAACTCTCCAAATATGAGACACCCTGGGTCGTAAGTTTTTTTATGTCCATAGATAAACAGTCTATAATTCACAAGTGGTCTTGTTTGGGTGGCCTTGTAATGATTGTTACAATGTAGTTGATAAAATTACTGCAAAATAAGCAAAATATCTAGAAAGACTTGCTTAGAATGAAGTTGTTGACAGCATAATGAGCTTATCGGAACTGCAATCAGAATGTAATTGGTTTGACTACATTAACAAAAATGATAATGTGCACGTGCAAACAAAATGCATACGCAACAATTAACGAATTGATATGTTAGACACAAAAGTAAAACTCTTCTAGAATGTTCGACATGATCATCTATAAAAGCTAAGACAATCGAACTAAGATTGTCACCGATGCGTCAGAACTACATGTCAAAACAATTTATACATTTCCCGTCAACAGATTTATGCAGCTTTGATCTCAGCTCTGTTCAAGAAATATTATCTACTAGATTCACCAAGCATCAGCATTGCATACATCAATCAGCCACATGAAAGGAACAACAATAAACAGCATCATCTACTTGATCAAAAACCTGCAATCCAGCAGCACAGCTAAACTGCTACCTCTGATTAACTCACACATACATCTCACTACTCAACAAATTTATTGATGTGGACAAAGAATATTTGGATGGCGAAGCTGTTGGGGTTGTCCAAAAGTTTTGTTATCTTAGTGATACCATTGGAGCACAGGGTGAAGCAGGTGCTAGTGTGATTGCAAGAGTTAGGAGTTCAAGGAACTTCTGCCATTACTAACCAGCTGAGCATTAACACTGTCAGCCAAGGGAAGTGTCTATCGGGCATGTGTATGCAGTGTGACGATGTATGGAGGTGAAACCTGGCCAGTGAGGGTTAAGGACATGCATTTCATGAAAAGAAATGATATGAGAATAATACGATGGATGTGTAATGTGAGTCTTAGTCAGGTTTAGTTATGATGAGCTCAGTGGAAGATTAAATCTGGACAGTATAGGGAGATGTGTGAAGAACGGGAGACTTTGATGGTATGGCAATGTTGAAAGAATGGATGAGAATTATTGGGTTAGTAGTAGAATAGTTCATGTAGCAGGTTCAGTTCACAGGAGAAGGCCAAGGAAAACATGTGAGGAAGTGATAGGAATGAACCTGAGAGAAAGAGGGATAAATAAAGACCTGGCCAAAGATAGGTTAGTTTGGAAGTCAGTTATTTAAAGCCGTCCAATGCATGCCAGCATGTAAAACGGATGTTAAACTGGTGGTGGTAGTGGTAGGGGTTGTGGTGGTGATGATGATGATGATGATGATGATGATGATGATGATAGCACGAGAGATATTTCATTCATATAGAAAATCTCATACTAACACAAACACAACTTTCTTTCAATATATGTTATTATATTTTAACCATTGTATTATCGTGATTTATATGTTATCTTGATCGCTTGTATTTTAAACTTTTTTCGATTTGTCGTGTAATTTACAAGTTCATTGATACAATAGTGCTGCTGTCAAAAAATACTGTTTTTCTTTAGTTTAGGAGCACAAATAGACCATAATACTTGACTTTAGCGGTAAACTTGTTGTTTCTTGCTCAAAATGGCGGAAAACTCTGACGTTAATGTATTGTCTGCTATTTTCCAACCTCAGAAATGAGTAAGTAAACCCAAATGAATTGTTTGGGACTAATTTCAATTTACCTTAAATTATTTTAAAGGAAATACAGTTGGGAAATTCATTGACGTAAGAGTTGTCCGCCATTTTGAGCAAGAAACGACAAATTTACCACTTTAGCGAATAATCTTTAATTCTAACGAGAAACTACTTTCTATCCTCAGATTTAAAAAGGCTTAACATGTCAAAGGCTATAATGTAAACATTCATTTCGACCCCTTCCCTCCCATTTTCATAAAGAAAAAAGGGCATAAGGATGATTTTTTCTGTGCTTCTGCAAAATTAGCAAGTGATTTTGAAGCTTTTAAACTGTCGAATCGAAAATAATTTCTGGTTAGAATTCAATACTTTATAGGTAAAATGTCAAGTATTTGTGTTATTCTTAAGTGAATAATGTCAACAAATCCTTGCTACAAACCACCCCATAAGTAATCAAACGCAGTTCAATGTTGATACTCTCATAGTGTTCCTCATCTTTCGGCAGACAATCACTCCGTCTCATTAGCTCTTATCCTCGAATGGCTCTCGCCCTTGATAAATGCTGACTCAATGGTAATAGTAAAAAAAATTTAAAAATAGAACTGCCTGCATTTAATATACACAGTTCAATTTCAACTTCTGAAAAACTACTCTCATTCTCGGTCCACGGAAGTATTTTAAAATGGCCTGAATTCTCAAAATTACTTCTGAATAAGTGCGTTCCACCTACGATTGAACTAAACATCTTTCTATTGGATTTACTTCATTCTTCAACTTTTTCAATGCTGCCTTCACGAAAACGCTTCTTTTCCATCTTTAAATCTCCCTTCACTGGACACTTTATCAACGGACATTTACCAACTGGACAGACCCCATATTTTTTTACACGCACATTCTCACTCTCCATTATTTAATATTTTTTTAAATTTT
This sequence comes from Sepiola atlantica, assembly GCA_963556195.1. Classification (NCBI taxonomy): domain Eukaryota; kingdom Metazoa; phylum Mollusca; class Cephalopoda; order Sepiida; family Sepiolidae; genus Sepiola; species Sepiola atlantica. The sequence continues at coordinate 53,997,056 of OY744525.1, forward strand.
GAATTTTGGCTTTTCCACTGCCAACTTATCTATCTATGTAATTCCTCTGATGATAAGATTTTAATCTTTGAAAAGCTTTGGCTTAAGGAAAGAATAATAAACATGTTTTTACCGAGTACACCTTGCATTGAACAATCGAAGTTGAAATAGATTTGTCATTCATACATGTTTATCCCTCTTCTTTCATTTATCTTTATATATATATATATATATATATATATATATATATATATATATATATATATATATATAGTAATTTTTATTTATACAGACATGTACAAAATCTGCGACACTAGCATGTCGATGTTATCGATCTACAGCTGTTAGAAACTGAGATCTCATCAGGCAGAATTAAAATCCGATTCTTACCTCAGATCATATTTCCCAAATATAATCTGACGTAAGGATCGGATTTTAATCCTGCCTGATGAGATCTCAGTTTCTAACAGCTGTAGATCGATAACATCGACATGCCAGTGTCGCAGATTTTGTATATGTCTGTATAAATAAAAATTACTATGTATATATATATAAAAGCTCTATTTGATATTGAGCACTTTTTATAAGCCCGGTTGAAATTCTTTGGATTCCTATCCTGTGGATGTTTACTTTACCTCGATTACTATATATATATATATATATATATATATATATATATATATATATATATATATATATATATATATATATATAACTCAATGTGTGTGTTTGTGTGATGCTTGTGCGTTCCTTATAGAAAGAAAGCTTAGAGAATCAGTATAAAATCTAAAAGTGTACTTTTATGCAAAATTTATCAAGGAAGCCGATGGAAGTGTCCCCAAATTTCTAAGTGCACCCCTAAGGGGGGGGGGCTATTAAGGCATAACCTCCTTACAACTTCAAATATATCCTATTTTGATGAAATTTATATCATATGTATAAAATTCTCCAAGGAAGACAATGGAAGTGATCCCGAATCACTACGTTACCCTCTATGTGCCCCAACCTCTAAGTGACCCATGGTGACAGAACTCCCTTAAAACGTCAAATACGTATATCCGATTTTAATGAAATTTAATCCATATGTATAAGACTCTAATTCAGAAAGTTTTCCAACATTTCAGCTTCTTCCGACTATATTAGGGGGCGAAACGGGAAGAGAGGGGGCAGTAAAAAAAAAGTAATATGGTGTAATGAGCATAGTGAAAAAGTACATAGTAGTGATTTTCATTCATCCTGAGAAACGTCGGGTCTTCCTGCTATTATATCTATATATAAATAATAACACAGGGAGAAATTTTCAGCCAGAAAAAAATGTTTTTCTTCTCATGTTCCGGGTCATTTATCAGAGCGGACTGGTGTTTGGTGAACACCGGTTGGCCCAGCCTTGTTGAAGGGCAGGTCCACTTCTTCCCGATATAAAAAAAAAGCTTTTTGAAAAGGGGAAAAAGTCTCTTCGGTAACTATTTTGAATCCATTTATTTCCTCATTTGTTTTCATGTTGTTTTATTAACTCTTGTGTATATTTACATGTGAATATTTGTTCTTTTCTGCTTTTTGAGGGGTCAGATCGTTGTGGGGGAGTCAATTTAACTGGGAGAAAATGTGGAATTTCATTTTGCTTATTGAAAGAAATTATTAAAATTTTTGATTTTTCTCTCAAAAATACAACAAAACAAACAAAAACAGGAAAGTTTGATTGTATGTTGGTCGTTTTATTTTAATAATAAATGTTATTATGGTTATAGTTTAAAAGGTATTTGACAGCGAAAAATATTACCTGGATTATTTTATTTAAAATCGTTTTAATTTTGTCTTGGTTAAGGGGGGGGGGGCGATTGTCGTCGTGGTTTTTGCTTTGCAAAAATAAATATTGTCTTTTTTAAAAAATAATTTTGAAATTTATCTCTTAATTTTTTTTTCTTCAGCAAAAACGGATTTATTTAGTTTTTATATTTTTAAATAACTGATTTTCACAATATTATTTGATGATTGAAATAAATAACTGCTTAAGATTATCAGATGAAAAAAATCAATGTATTTTTGCTACTTTTTTCTTTTTTATTTCAGTGTATTTTGAATGTAAATATTTTCGTTCGTAGTAAAAGTAACGATTACTTTTTTTTTTTTCTCGTAAAAAAATTTTACATTTTAATTTTTGGTACTTATATAGATTAACCCCTATGGCTTTCCGTACTGGCTCTGAAATCCCGTAATGACTTACAATAGCCGAAAGGCGATCACACAAAATTAAACCCGAGTTCCTGAAACGGAAAACATACTGATTTATTTACATTGCATTTTATTTATTTATTTACTTATTTATTGGTATCACATTGTTGAATTGTACTTTTTTTGCACATTTTTGCTTTTTATTTATTTTTCTAATAGTATTTGTAGTTTTATTTTAAATTTTACTTACTGCCCGTGTGACTGATAATAACCATAATAATAATAGAACTCCAAAATCTTACAAAAACAAAATAAAAATCAACTATGTAAATATATCAGTAAAAAAAAAAAAGAAGTTCCGTTTCAGGAACTCTGGTTTAATTTTGAGTGGTCTCTTTCGGCTGTTGTCGTAACTCATTACCGGATTTTACCGAGCAAATATGGGCAGCCATGGGGTTTGATGTATATAAGTACGGATTTTTTTTTTTTTTTCTAGTAAAAAAAATCGAATCAATTTTTGCCGAAATAAAATCTAGGATTTATTTATCTGCTGTTTCTAATCTGAAACCAAAATTCATTGTGATCCCCTATTATGGCATATTTGGGATTTGAATGGGCGGCGATCATACCTCTCTTCTTAGAATTCTGTTCTAAACTTCTGATCTTTTTATTTATATTTTTTTTAATTAGGTCATCCGAGTCTCATGCTGAGTAGTAATACCCACCTCCCTTCCACCATGTGGTATCAATAGTCGGGTGACCACCCCTCTTCAAACATCTTGATCTTTGTTAGTATTCGTTACTCTTCTGAAATTAATTTTTTTTTTAATCAGGTCATTTGAGTGCATGCCGAGTACCCCCCCCCCCCCCCCGTAATGGTAATAATTTGGTGCCACAACATGCACAACTTCCTTCTTCCAAGTACCATATGTGTGACAGGCTGTACTGGTGTATATGGTACCAGTAGAAACTCTGGCATGCCGTCAGTGGACGTAATTAAAAAGAAGTATATAATTATTATTTCATGTATACACATAATATACTTTATATATATATATATATATATGATGAGATTATTTTTGGTTTTTGGACCTTTGTTTTTCATGTCACACCACAATGTATAAGTTTTCAAACCGAGAACTTTTTTACCTTTCTGAAGAGTTCAAAGAACAGTACACGGATCCAATATTGACATACTAATGTTGGTTGGCCCCCTATGAACGAAACGAGTCCGTAAAAAAAATTGCACCAAAGATTGACTGTTTTGAAAATGTTTCGTGAGCCGTTTGGCACCTTTGTAGCTCTTGCTACAAAATAAATAAAATCTTGGCCTTTGGAATGAAAGAAAATCTTGTTTACTTATATATATATATATATATATATATATATATATATATATATATATAAATATTATATAAGGAAGTGTGTTTGCTCCATGTAGAAACGAATATGAATGCACTAAATAGAAGGTCCCTATTTACTTACCTCCCCACGAGGGCAGTTAGACAAAAAAAGGAGTACTCTGGATCGAGACAAAAATTAAAATTGTCTCGGTCTAGAAGGATTTCTCCTTCACTAACGGAGGACAGAAAAGATGAAATGTAGTATCAAAACAGATACTAGATTTTGCTTTTAGCCAAAAGGCCACTTCTTACAGAGAATCTAATGGTTTAAAAATCTTTATATTAACAAACTCGTGTAATTACTTTATAAATAATGATTTGTTTTTTAAGAATCCATTATTTCTGGAATCAAAATGTAGTAAAGTACTAAAACGGACTTTTAATAATCCTATTAAAAAAAAATAATTACAAAATTAAATCCACTAGAAGGCATTTCGGTTTCTTTGTAAACAAGTTAGTCATTTTAATTTTCTGTTAATAGTTAAAAAACCAAAACGAATGAATTATTTTGTGACCCTTCAAAATCTGAAAGGAATATGGAAGCATTTAAACTGTCAAATAAGTCATTTCTGGCTTTAAAATTCTTAGCAAATCCTCATGTATTAAACGATTGGAAACTTTATATCAAATTTTATAGAGATTATAAGGCAAACCAGAAGAATCCCCGACTCAGTCTACAGCAAACTGTGTCTGGTCAGATTCAGTTCCTGATATTAAACTTCATCTGTAATATAACTTCCGGCGAGAGTTTCAGTTTCACAAATTTATTAATTTATTTATTCAATTGTTAGGTGAAAGTACAGAATAATAAAGAAAGCCCCCCCCCCTGTCCATGTTAAGAATGGCTTTCTAAATAATAGCATTATTATTTCAGCATGGTTAGTAAGCTTAGAAAGGCATTCTTAACATGGGGAAGGGGGTGGGGCTTTAACTTTTCTGTACTTTTACTTAACAATTTAATAAATAAAAATTAGTACAAAAATTGGCAAACCACAAGAGTAAGCAACCCAAAACAAGAAGTCTTTAATATCAGGAACTGAATCTGACGAGACACCGTTTGCTGCGGACTTTAAGTCATGGATTCTTCGGGTTTGCTGATTATAACATTACCATAAAAAAAATTAGTTATAAAACTATTATCATTTGTTTCAGTTAATAATTTGGATTTTGTAGAAAGCCCCCCCCCCCCCCTTTCTCTTATATTTCTGCCTTCACATAAATTATCACCGATAGCTGTCTACAGTTCCACGATGTGTTCCATGGCGGTGTTTATTCTGTATCTTGTACAGCGATAAATGAGGGTTTCATCGATTTCAACATGTAGTATCTGTTCTGATGCTGCACTTAGTTTTTCTGTCCTCGGCCAGTGAAGGAGAGATCTTTCAAGACGGAGGCAATTTTAATTTTTGTTTCAAAACTAGAGTGCTCTTTTTGTTTGAACTGGATTTCCCCACATTACAAATTGACCTTATCTCGACCTCTGCCCTCGTGGGGAGGTAAGTAAATAGGAACATGGAGACCGGGACCCTAACGCTAACCATGTCTAGACAGGATTCATGAAAGTAGATCAAGAGCATGCACTGCACACGCTCTTGATCTACTTGGGGATAATTGTTAATGAGATGTTGAACAATAATACTATGAGGGCGTTGGAAACGGCAGGATTGGATTACCTAGAAGAACGGCTCCACAAATATTTCTTGACATGATGATGTTGTAGTTAGCAGGGAAGCAGTCCCGTGGTCTGTATGACACAGATGGGAAGTCACTCTCACCCTTAATCTACGACACGAAGCACCCCGCCCACAATGTTTTGAAATATTTTAATTCATCAAAAAGCAGAGAATTATCCAATTTTCATGGAATTTTCAGCATTTATTCAATAATTTTTATTCTGTTATATCAGGGTGTGTTTGCCAGAATTGAATCTTGGGAAAAATTGACGCATATATATTGGGGGGGTGGGGGTGGTTAGGGTTTTATATTTAATATGTTGCTACCTTTAAAAGTGACTCTATATACTTTTCTGATAAAATTTTAAGTATGGTTTCTGAAACCTTTCTCTTAAAGACTAGTGGGTCTTTTTTTTGGTACTACTCTAGATGAAGCGCCTAATTTCCGTGACCGCTCGGCAGCAACGATCGGGCAGGTCACGTAAGCGCCCGAGACGAAAACGAGGCTGAAGCAAAACTGAAAGTCGTAAAATGGAAGATTGGCAGACAACAATATAAGACGAAGAATAAAAAAGAAAAAAATACATATATTTGAAAAAAACTGGAAAAAAAAAAATGAACAAACCATAGCTGAAGAACTATAAATAAACTTTTCTTTTTTTTTTCGTGGACCAAATGAACCGTTTTAATTTTTTTTTAGTAAATGCTATTTCTTTTACGATATTTAGGCAACTTTTTTTTTGTCTTTTTTTTTTTACATAAAACAAAGAAGTATGTTATTTTTCTTAGGATTTTTAGGCAACTTTTTTTTTTTGGGGGGGGGGGGGTTCATATATTTTCTCATCGAGGGTCAGGGTTTACGGATACGTTTGCGGCCGGTTCGAAAGGTCTTCCTACCGCTTGTTCTGTTGTGCTGAACGCAGATGAATTGGCAGCAACCTGATCGGTCAACTCTGCTTCAGCCTCGTTTTTGTCTCGGCAGCTCTCGGGCGCTTCCGTGACCTGCCTGATCGTTGCCGCCGAACAGTCACGGAAATTAGGCGCTTCATCTGGAGTAGTACCCTTTTTTTTTGTTGTTGTTTTGCAAAACTTCTACAAAAAATTCAATAATTTAATTTAAAAGAAAAACAACACGGTTAAAAGAAGAAAAAAAGCATAGCAAAAAAAAAAACTAAAAAGATTCCCAGACACCATCAGGGAGGTACAGCTATATATAAAAAAAGAGAGCCAAATACATCCTAACAAGATGGAGGACTATTGCCACATCTGGGGAAGTGCCGCTCAGAGCACCCTTTCCTGCCTTGACAGAGTACAAAACCGACTTTGAAATCTAGTGGCCGATGTCCTCTTCTCCTCCCTACAGTATCTTTCTCACAGAAGAAACGTTGCTAGTCTTTCTCTACTCTATTATTTTCATGGCAGGTGCTTGATTGAGCTTCAATCTATGGTCTCTGCCCCCACCCTGTAAAACATTCACAACAAAAACTCGTCTAGCTACAACCACTGTCAATAATTTCCCTTTCTCCCTCTCTGTACCTAAAACTAAATGAAACTTCCATGAGCAGAGTTTCTTTCCTAGAACTATCTGTCTGTGGAACTCAATATTACAGGGCTGCTTCTCAGCTAACTACAACATTGTCGTTTTCAAGTCCAATGTAAACAAATTCTTGTTAAGCCGTCCTCCTAAATAATCAAATTCTGCCAAACTTCCACCATCATTATCAATCATCAGTGTTGTCTCTCTGTTCACCTGACACTCATTAACCCTTGTCCTTGAGTGGCCTTTGGGCCTTGATAAGTGATGACTCTTTGGTTTAAAAAAAAAAAATACCTGAGGTAGGATAAAATACTCCCACTCAAATTTTGTTTACCTCAAATTGTAATGAGATTTAAACCGTAGTTAAATTTAAACAATTTTTTATCCATTTTCTGGTGTTTAATCCCCATCATTATATCTTATCATGCCAATACTTGATCCATCGTTGGGCATCAAGGTTACAGTGCATCAAATCTCGGTCAGTACAAGTTGATCCATCACTGCAGTCACTAAACGTGTTCCATTGTCTGTCTGGGATTTCCACAAGGGCAGTTGCTCGTTGTTACTGGTCTCCACCTGTGGAGGTTTCTGGCTGTCCTTTAAATCTTCGCTCTTGCTTAATTCAGGGTCATCCAATCCTTCCTTGGGAGATCTGTTCCATGTGGAAGACGTTCTCTGGGTTCTTGGATAGCTTCGTTCAAGTAGTCATTCCAATCATTCCATTTGTTAATGTGGTAGTTCTATGAGCATACGTGGTCACGGTTCTCTTTGGTCATGAAACTGCTTCTTGATTTCAATCTGCCTCTTCGTTGGCCATGACCAGATAGGGGATGTCTTCTGTCGGTTTCCTGTTTGTGCTTTTGGATTCTGACGTTAGCATCCCTTCAGATATAGTACCATCAGTGGCTGTGTTGTGACCTCATCCTTGTCTTTTGCATCATGTAACTATGACGTGCTACGTGTTCTCTTCTTCACACCGGCTCCACAAATAGGGCTTCATGGAAACTCACTGAAACTACCTGAGGCGATTTCGGCTGCATTGTCGGAAGTTACATTTTTTTTCTGGGCTGTGGAACAAGTTGCTGGAAGCCGCCGTGATCAACCTGCAGATGTCCCAACAGTTCAAGACGACACTGGACGCATCATGGCCGTTGATCTTTGGATGATTACCTAACTCCCTCCAATCTTTCATAACTCGCTTTTACATAGCTATCACTTAGTGCTAAGCTTTTGCAAATATATATTTGGCTAGAAGAATACCCGTCCCAGGATGAGTAAAATTAATTCTCTGAACAGAAGTTTTGCACCACTTTTATGTCTCCTTACAAAGATTAAAATCAAGATATAATGGTATTAAACCTTAAATCTGGAATCTTGATGCCGATTTTGACCAAAATCCATTACATGATTTTAATTCTAGAAAATGTTTTAAATTTAAGCTTTAAGGGTCTTAAGAAATTGAAATTCAGGGAATCTTGCTTAATTAGTGTCTAATGACTATGGATGAAATTTTATGCAAATCTGAAATATTTGAGTTTTCAAATGGGAGGTTGTGTCCATGCTATCACCCCCCCCCCCCCTCCAACCTTTAAAATACTCAAAAGAAACTGAAATTTGGGAAAAATTTATTAACTGATATCTAATATCTATTGTTTAATTTCACAAAAAACTGAGATATCTGAATTTTCACGAAGGGGTTCAACTTCCTCTTTGACCCCTTTGCATGAAACTAAATGTAACCCACATTACACACCGTTACGCCTAGCGGGTGTGTTACGAAATTCATAATTATCGGTTAATTAGTTTAGGAGTGAATCCTATATGTAGAAACATATGCACATATGCACATACTGAACTTTATATAGAGCCTAATATCACAGTATCAATTCTTCTCGGTTCAAAAATGCAATTGTGTAAATTCTATTTTTACTTATGTAACAGCATAAGTTTTATTTGGTTGGTCTAAATTCTTGCACTTACTAAAAGGGCCAATGGTCTCTCAGAATTAAGAATCTTAGGACTAGTAATCTATCGATTATATAAAAGAAAGTTAGTGTGTTAATAAGTTAGAAACTAAAATACACTTACAACCGCTACATTATTGGATTCTGTGTGAGCCAAGCTGTGATAACAAAAATATATTCCTATATTTATTGCATTTGGGAAGAGGGTTAAAATTTACTTTTTCAGTTTTAATGGGGTTGTTCCAAAAACAACACTGAAACTAGGTCAGTCGGCTACTTATGACTTTTTCTTTCTTTTTTTTTCTCTGTTATATTGAACCAGTTGCAAGAGAGATTTTAAAAAGATAAAATGCTACACACACTTTTTTTTTTTCTTTTTTTAAACTCTTCTATATTGTTATTGATGCTTCATCCCTGGCAACGCCGGATATCCCTGCTAGTATAATATAAATGTTAACATGTTTACTTTTTAGACATTTTTAAAGATATTTAAAAAATCTATTAATGTGACAAATTATAATTCTTGGTTCCGTTGCGTGGAAAGAAATATAATAGTGCTCAATTATTTAATAAGAGCGTAATATTTATAATATTACACAAATTGGATTATTCAGACTACTGTTTACATCTTGGATGTTATTCTCACAACGTTTCGGCCGATGTAACCTCCGACTTTCTTCATGTGCATCTTGTCGTACTCTGGAATCTGTATGAAATTTTGCACAGAACCCTTTATTTAATCTATGGGGGTAGCTTGCTCTCGTTCCGTCAGCCATGATCGGGTAGAAGTCCGAACTAATTTTTAATTATATTCTTAGTATCGCCTGTATTGAGGATTTGACCTTCAACCTCTAGAAGACTGTCACTTAGAACTGATTATAACTTAGCACTTATATCCGTTGCGTCCATGCAACATATGTCCTCAACTCTCACTCACTGGCCCGGTTTCACTTTCATACAGCATCACATTGCGTACACATGCCTGATACATTGTTCCCTTGGTCGACAGTGGTAAAGCTCTGCTCTAATGGCAGTAGTTCCCTGAACTTACTCCATTCACTCTTCACTCTTGCAATCACCAGCTCCTTCCTGTGCACCGATGATATCACCAACGTAACAAAACATCTGAACAACCTCAATAGCCTTGCCATTCAAATATAGTTTCTTTATGCTTCGGAATTTTTGAGATGAGGGTTGATAATTCGTAGAATTTGGTATATTCGGACTACTGTTCTCATCTTGGGTGTTTTTATCACAACGTTTCGGCCGATGTAACCTCCGACCTTCTTCAGGTGTTCTTTGTCAAACTCGGGAATCTGGACGGAATTTCGAAAAGGGAAACAATCTACCCTTATGAGATGAAGTAAAAATTATAGATAGAGAAGAACGGTGGAGAGTAAGACGACTCAAAGAAGCAGCACATATGTTAGGCGACAATGACTTACTAGGCAGACCTAGTATAGAATTCAATACAATATGAGAACTTATAATTATAAATAATAGATAAGTAGTGATCTATAGTGATAAGTAGTTAGATCAAAAACAAGAATAGGTTTACGGCTCCCAAAATTCATACTAGAATTGTCCGCAAGGACCCGTGGCGCAGTGGATATAGTACTAAGTAAAATTCAGTTCTAAGTGACAGTCATCTGAAGGTTCAATCCTCAGTGCGGACAATACGAAGAATTGCGAATTACTAAAGACTTCTTCCCAGTCATGGCAGATGGAACGAGAGCCTGCTACCTCCGTGGATTAAATAAAGGGTTCCGTTCAACACTACAGCCACTGATAATCATTTTGGTCTTGGTAACATTCACCCTCAGACCATTACTTTCTATCGCTTGCCTCCAACTTGACAAATAGGTGTCCATTGTTTTACAGGCAAGCATTAAATCATCAGCATACAACACCTCTTCCGGACAATCTGTACAGAACTCCCTGGACAACTTGGTACATAACCCTGATGTATTCCCACTTTAACATTAAAGCAGTCACTAAATTGTGCTGTCAATTCTAACATGACTTTGAGCATTTCTGTATATTGCTTCACCAACCATTCACTTGCCTTTAATTTATGCAAAACCCACGAGTAACATCTTTTGGCACTTTTTCAAAAGCTTTCTCCAAATCCACAAAAGCAAAATACAGAATATTCTTACCAAGATATTGTCTCTGGATAAATATAGTATCAGTGATAGGTACTTCGCTCGGGCATTAAACCAAACTGCATTTCATCTATGCTTTCTCAACCATTTTCAGGACATCGTCCATCAACTTTAAACTTCTGTAATTACCTCTATACAGAGCTCCTCCTTTACCCTTGTAACAGTTCACAATTCTCAGTCTTTCGGAATAACTTCTTAGTTGTTAAGTCTGTAATCATCTCAATGCCCATTTTACTAGTCAAACACCTGAGGGTCCTGCAGCCTTACCATTCTTCATCTTACTCACAGCTTCCCGTACAATTTCTTAATTTTTTTTTTTAATTTTAAGTTTTTTTTTTTATTAAAAGTTTTTTCACTTAATAAATAAATCCTGTTATCAACATTTTTAATAATTACTAACAAATAATAAAATTTATTTCAAAATATTAATTAATAAATCCCTCATTCGTCACTTGGACATTGTTTAGTTCAGTATCAAGAAATCCCGATTCCTTATATATAATCGTATCACAGTCAATAGTTTTCTTCGAATGTCCGTCTGGCTTGGCAGGCCGAGAGCAGACTCGAGGCGTTTCCACGAATAATGGCGATAGAGAAGCGCTCGTAAAACCAAGACAATGCTCGATTGTCTCCGGTGTTGCGCGTCATTAATAGACCAAGGCTGCCGAGGAAGTTGCGCGTGGCAGAGCCTATCACTCTACTCTATGTTTCTTAATTCTTATGCCTAGACCAGATACTGCTTTTATAACTTCTAGATTTTCTTGGCCCCATGTAAACTTAGTATTCAACAATATCTCATAATAGTATGTCTTGTTCATTTGTTGTTCACACTCCATTCTCATTTCAAATACACTTCTCTCTAACAATATCCATATTTATCTTTGTCATCTGTTTAGCTATCCTGAATACTTCATTTTTCTGGTTATCCATTTGTAGTGTATCTGGAAACCTAGCTTGCTCAACCTCCATCTTGGCTTTGTAAATTATTTTTCTTGCTGTACTCTTTGCCACCGGGTACATAGCCTTATTCACTAAACCTTTTCTCTACCCACTCCGTCGTTTGCGCTTTTCTTTGATACACTTTGAAACTTCCGCATTCCATCATCGTGCCACCCTATGTCTTGGGGGCTCTTTCGTCCACCCACAAGTCTGGTCTGTTACCTCTGACAGTGTATCCTTCAATTTCTTCTTACTCAGAGTTTATAGCTGGACCAAATACTGCTTCTGCAATTTCGAGATTTTCTTGTTTCCATGAAAATTCAGTATTCAATAATCTCTCATAATAGCATTTCCAAGGATCTCTCTTGTCCTGTTCATTTGTTTCTAGCACCCTATTGTCATTTCGGATGCACTTCTCTCAAACCTATGGTTGTGGATTAGATAAATGGTTCAGTCCTGAATTCTGTCAAGGTTTCCAAGTTCAACAAGGCCAGAGGTTACATCGGCTGAAACATTGGGAGTATAACAATCAAGATGAGAATAGTAGTCCGAATATTTAAATTATCAATCCTCATGTTTTGTCATTTTTTAGATGAGGATTGATAATTTGGATTATTCAAACTACTGTTCTCATCTTCAATGTTATTCTCACAACATTTCGGCCAATGTAACCTCTGACCTTTCTTCAGGTGCATCTTGTTGAACTCGGGGAATCTGCATGGAATTTCAAACGGAACCCTTTATTTAATCCATGGAAGTAGCTTACTCTCTCTCTCTCTCTCTCTGAGTAGTAAGGACCCGTGAAGTAACGAATAAAGTGCTGAGTAATAAGCAGTTCTAAATGACAGTCTTGTGGAGTTTGAAAGTTCAATCCTCAGCACGGGCGATACTAAGAATACAATTACGAATTACTTAAGACTTCTACCTGGTCATAGCTGAGGGAACAAAAGCAAGTTACCCCCATGGATTAAATAAAGGGTCCCGTTCGAAATTCTGTGCAGATTCCCGAGTTGGACAAGATGCACCTGAAGAAAGTCGGACATTACATCGGACGAAACGTTGTAAGCATAACATCCAAGATGAGAACAGTAGTCCAAATGATCCAAATTATCAATCCTCATCTCAAAAATTCTGAAACTTGTTTTTATTAAATTTACAATTAACTAGCTGACATACCCATTTCCGCAAGGTTCTCCAGTATTCTCTTTTGTGCAACTTGCAAAAATGGTTTTACTTCAAATTATAATGAAAAATTATCTAAAATTCTTTTTTCATTCAGCAAACATTTTATTAAAATAAGACTAGAATATTAGAATAAGTAGGTTGAATAACCATTTTTCAGACCATTGGTTGAAGAACGGATACACTTGGTTTTTTCTTTTTTTTAGCTCTACAGGCGTGATTTCCAGTATTGCATGGAGTATTGTTATCACGTCTGGGCTGATGAACCCACCATTAGTCTCTCTCTCTTAGACAGGGTCCAAAAAAGAGCTTCTAATCTAATAGGTCTCACACTATCTACCAAGCTCCGTTGCCGCAATGTTGCATCCCTGTGCTTGTTTTACAAGTACTTTAATGGAAAGTGCTCTGACGAACTTGCTATACTGGTGCCCCCTCAACATAAATACCTTCGACTAACCAGAGAATCGATACTCAGATACTGGAAAGCTTCTACTCTAATAGCTTCTTTACTTGAACTGCTAGCCTTTGGAATTCCCTCCCGGCTCCCTGTTTCCCTGACTGTACAAACATGCAGAAATTTAAATCTAATGTGAACAAATATCTCGTTGCACAACCCCCCACTGAAGACCCGCCTGTAGGTATGGCCCCTAATTCACAGTAGACCCTTACGTCTCGGTGGTAATGTGCTTTGTTTGGGGTGAATTCAAGTTTGAAAAATTTCCTTGAAAACACTGGTATCTATGGCCGATCAAATTAATGTACAATGTTATTTGTAATAATAATATTCTAACAAAGTTAATTTTACAAAAAGTTATGTACAATGTTTTTTGTAATAATTATATTCTAACAAAGTTAATTTTACAAAAAGTTATGTAAATTTGAAATATTTAAAAGTTTCAGATCAATTATTTTCTTTGTTCCTCTCGATTTCCAAAATATTACAGATTTTTTTTATTTTATGCAGACTGCCGAAAGTTAGTATGCAAATGACACAAACTTCAATAGTTCATAACCACTGTTTGTCAAATTTAGTCTTGTCAATTTCAACACTCATTAAAATGCCTAATTAAATTTTCAGCCACTTTTAACTATAGCTATTAGTTGATATCTGGAAACATTGACTGTCTTAAATTATTATACAGATTAAAACATTTATAAAGAGGTGTTATAGAAGGCTATCACAATGCAAGAAGTGGAAGTATGCCGGTGTTGAGAAGGAAGACAAAAACGAAGTGATTTTTTTTTTTTTTTTTAGTAAATCTTACTTGATTAGATCACTGTAGAAGTTGAGACTGAATCAAGTAAGATTTACTGAAAAAAAGAATCACTTCGTCTTTGTCCTCCTTCTGAACACCGGCATATTTTCACTTGCCTTCTATGACTGTTCTATATACATATTATGCACAATGCTTCAAGCAAACTACATCACCTGACAGGATTAAAATACTTATTAGTAGAAGGACCCGTGCCCCGGCGTTGCCCGGGATAGATATAAATTAAATTAAAAAAATGTAAGTATTAGAGTATTAATTCGTCAAAAAGCAGTTGAAAACAACCCTGTAATGTATCGATGTTTTGAATCAAACAAAATTGATTTTTCTATGTTTTGGGTGACTGATCCCCCCCCCCCTCTACGATTGTAAGTAGCGGTTTATTCGACCAAATAAAAAACACTCCCCCAAGTAAATATGATCCAAGAATATGCGTGAAAGTTTCAGAGGTCAGTGAAGAAAAAATACTTCTAGATTGAGGTAATTTTTATCTCAGTCCGGAGTGTCCATTTTGGATGGAGATTGAATTTATTAACATTGAAAATCTACCTTTTGTCTAATTCTGGCTTTGATTTAAATATATAGTGATTGATTTAAGGAATTTGTTGTTATTTTGTTTTCGATTTATCGACTGTTAACTAATCTGCAGTTTTACCATTGACTGTGTTGTTGCTATTTCGTTGCCTCTCCACGAGGAGAGAGTTATACAATGGTAATGTTTTAATGTTTTGAAAATCCATCTCCTGGAGGAAAAAATTGCCACAGTCTAGAAGGATTTCTTCTAAAATTGATAAATAGTTAAAGAGGGAAAGTAATAAAAACAAAAATTGCTGCAGTCTAGAAAGATTTCTCCTTCACTGACTGAGAAGAGAAAAGACAAAGTTACAAATACTGCACTTTAAGTTGAAGTATATTTAGAAAAGTAGAAATTTAATTTTTTTTTGAATATCAGTAGCAGTTTTAGCGTCCAAGAAAGTATGTAAAAAAAGTTTAATAAATTTGAATAATGTTCCGTATAAATTAATATCAAATAATGTTCGATGAATAAGAAAATGTAAACACGTTTTTTTTTAAATTTTTGCGAATGAATAGAGAAAAAGGGGGAAGTGAGAGAGAGAAAATGGACGGTTATAATAGATAAATGTAAAAAAGAAAAGAAAACGTCTTACGTAAAATGCCTCCTCCTCCCCAAATAAAAAAAAAGAATACCTAACGTGAAAATGAAAACACGAATGTTGGATTAATGTTAGGTATGTATGGATGGTCAAAAGTGAAACAATGAACTTGTGTTGTCTGCCAATTAGTAGCGGAATGTTTGTAGAGAAACTGATATTGCGTGCTAAACTGATATTATGTGCTTCCATGGAATTGCTATCAACAATTGAATGTTGTCGAAATGTACACTGCAGTTGGTTTTATGCTGTAAGTATTTTGAAAGAAGATTTTTAAGCCCTAAAGGTGTTATGTATTAAATTTTCAGTGTTTAAGTTAAAAAATGAAATTATACCTGAAGCAAACGAAGATTGCTAAGGGAAATGTCTAAAGTCGATTTGATTAAGAGATTGTAGCTACCATTTTGAATCAATGTAAAGTATAAATGATTAAGTTGGTTAAATGTATTCCATAAATTCCGGAATGAAATGAAGTCTATACGTAATAGATAGAAATAACATAATCCGATATTCTCGAAAATCAGTGGAATATAAGGGAGTGTCTATTAAATTTGGGCGGAATGTATTGTATTATGTCTAAAATGAATGGAAGATGAATAGAAAATAATAACGGTTACGTTTTTCTAAAGTATCCGTTGTTTATTACTTCCCGGTTATGAAGGGGAGAATGTTAGTATGAAAATATTAGAGGGAAAAGTTTTTGCTACGATCTCTAGTAAGTATGCTTTTGGGAGAGTCTGTGATGGTGGTCTAAAAGTAGTATTGTTAGATGGAGAAAATAATTATAAATTTCTTCAAACACGATCGAGTGAATAAGCTGAAGAGAGTGGTGAGTTTAGTAGCCTATGATGCATGTGGTTATTTTCTTACTCTCGCCGAAGGTACAGGGGAGAAAACGTCTTCACTTTATATATATAGATTTGGATTATTCGGACTACTGTTCTCATCTTTAGTTTCAGCCGATGTAACCACCGACTTTCTTTGGATGCATCTTGTCAAACTCTGGAATCTAAACAGAATTTCGAACTGAACCCTCTATTAAATTCATGGGTGTAGATTGTTCTCGTTTTATCAGCCATGACCGGATAGAAGTCTTAATCTTTATTTTATTCTTAGTATTGCCTGTAGTAAGGATTGCACCTTCAACCTCCACAAGACTGTCACTCAGAACTGATTTTTTACTTAACACCTTTATCCATTGCACCATGTAGTGATACTAAGAATAAAATAAAAATTACTTAAGACTTCTACCTGGTCATGACTGACGAAACGAGAATAAATTATCTACAATAACCCCGCCATGGAAAAAAATAAAATGCCAGTTTTTGGCATGGCTCCTCTAATAGCTATAAACTCTTAAACCCTTAGTGAATTTTAAATTATACTTATTACATAAGATTACATGCCATCAGGGCTTTATGGAGCCCTTCAAAAAGGAGCGCGCTCCAGGAGCACACTCCTTTTTGCTGGAGCGAAGGAGAGGAGGGCTCATTTTATATTCAGCGGGAGTGGAGCGGGAGCAACTCCATTTGGGACTAAAGAGCGTGGTTTTAGCGCTCTGCACTCCTCGCACCAAAATTATTTGATTTTTTTTTTTTTTTTCAAACATTAGTTTTTTATTCAGCAAGGAAAAGAAAAGAAAGTCTGAGTTTACTCTGAGTTATTTAAAAAAATTATATCTGGTAAATGTATATGAGAGAGAGAGAGAGAGGGGGAGAGACACACACACATGAAAACAGAACATTTGAAGTTCTCAGATTTTTACATCGACATGTTAAATTTTTGATGGGACAGTTTTCTTAAAGCAGGAGACAATTTGGCAACAAATGTCTTTAAATGCGCCAGTGAGTCTATAGATGCCTTTGAAGTTATTTTCTTACACATTTGAACTTTTTTGTATCTATGACAAGGATATTTATTGCTGATTGAATAAATAAGCCAATTTTTCTTTTAATTCGTGTTTTTAAATAAAGAATTTTAGGTTCAATTATACTATAGGGGCCGTTGGATTTTCTTGCCCATTTCGCTCGGTATTCACCCAAATGTTCGATAAAATCGATTTTTGGGGTGAAAAGGTACATTTTGTTCTGACAAACTCTTTTTTTTTTTTTTTTTTTAGCATATATCAAATTGAACTTTTATGCCACATTTTTACCCGTCGTCGTTTCGGAAACATTTTGTTATTCTTAAATTCACAACTAGTATGTTTTAACCTTTTCATGTTTGCTTTTAAATTCGTTAAATTCCGTTAAAACTTGCTTTTGTAATAGAATGTTCAAAGTTTTTTTTTTGTTGTGTATGTTAAAGTCGAAGGAAAAATATCTTTAGTCCAAGGAAAAAAAACAATAAAAACCAACATGGCCGCCAGCGATTAAAACCTGGAATTAAAGTTAGATTCTCAACACTTTAAAAAGTAAATGAGAATTTTATTTCAGGACCAAAAATACAATTAAAACCAACACTCAGTTTCATCCAAAATTTGGGCGAATACCAAGCGAAATGAGCGAAAGAAAACAGCGACCCGTATTCTACAATTAAACCGATGTTTAAACTTAATTAAATTAAAGAAAATATCTTAAATTTTAATTTAAAAAAGCAAATAATTAGACTTTCTGACTAATTTGTTGTTTTTTTAGAACCGAAAGTAGATTAGATATCTTTCTTTATCTTTAAAAGTCTATTATCAAATATTAAAATTGTAAACAGTTTGTTTTTGTTAGAGATTTCAAATATAGGCGTTTTCACCTTTTTAATTCAAATTTTTAATTTTAATCTTTTTGCCCGACCTAGGAAAACTTGCTCTAGTTAATTTTTCGGGCGAGGAAAATTTGACCCGATATTTTTTCAACTCCCAAGGTCTAGGCCAGATATTTTGTATGAAATTTTAAGAGATTAAATGGATCTCTGAATTGTTTATTGACAATTTATTGATATTTTTTGGGCAACTTATGAAAAAAATTTTTGATTTAATCTTTAAAAAATAAACTTCATTAGGTTTTTTCCCCCCCAAATTGTACTATTGAAAAAAAAAATGGATAAATTGATTTGTTTGAAAGTACTTGCGCGTTTCTCTGTTGTAAATAATAATATACATTATACAATAGAGTTACGTTCATAAAACGAGCAAATATTAAACAACAACACAACGATTAATGTTGCCCTGGCTGTCTCTCCTCTCCCAGAGAAATGTTTTCTTTAAAAAGAAAATAATCAAAAAGTAAAACTTTATTTACTTAAAACAAATCTAAATTCCCTTCCAAAATAAATAGAAAAAATATTGGATCAAGTTTTCCTTCCCTGAAGAAATAGGCTGTTAATGTAATGAAAATTAAAATTGTTTTAAAATACTTCAGGAATTTTTTTATTTCTATTTTATATCTCAGGAAACGAAAATTTACGTATAATCCTATACTTCGTCCGACATGTTCTCCTATAACTCTCAAAATATTAATGAGATTTTGTCAAATATTATCTTACGGTCTTACACTTAAAGTGACATCCTAACCCATATTGACGAGATCCTTTGACGCCCACCTCTATCCTTCGACAACTCATTGGCAGAATAGAACGTTTATGAAAAAAGGTACATTTTCATTATGAAGCGGTGAAAAAGAGCTGCTCCTTTTTTATAGGAGTTGGACCAGGAGCGGCTTCTTTTTGAAAATGGGGAGCGTGAAAGGAGCTAGCTCCAATTTTGGGCGTAAGTGCAGGAGCGGGAGCAGCTTCAAAAGTAGTGGAGCGCGTAAAGCCCTGCATGTCACGATATTGTTTAAACTATGGCAGCACAAATCACTCAGTATTTTGTTTTGGATTCTTTGTTAATTTTTTTTTTTCAGTTTCAATGCTTCAAATACCTAAGACTAAGAGTTAAATATAGTAAGCGTTTTATGCTGCAGTAGTTTTAATAGACACTCAGACATGGCAACAACTGTAATAAGGTACCCCACACACCAATATAAAAAAAAAAAGAAAAAGCAACCCACAGAATTGTTAATAAAATTCACAATCCTTTCGGCAATCTAAAATAAGACCATATGACCCATAAACATAATCTCCTAAACTTCAATAAAAATTAAAAAATAAAATCCTCAAAAACAATTCGATACAAGTAAGACGAAACTTACGACACTAAAACATGTAGAGGGTGCCTTCCCCCTTCAAAAAAAGAATGCTATCCATTAAATCGTTAATAAAATTCACAATCATTTCTGCAATCCAACCACATTTAGTACAAATAAACTTCAGACTGTGCCTGACTTGTCCACCAAGTTTCGCTCATGAAAATCCAACAGTCTTTATTTTATCGCCGTTCAATAATAAGCGCACCTGGATACGATGTGCAAAATTGTCACTAACTCTGACACGCCCCTCTCTTAGCAATGCCCTGATTTTGGCTGTGATGGCCGTCTTCAGTTCAAGAATAGTCTGGGGATTGTTTTGATAGACAAGATCTTTGAGATAATCCCACACTTAAAAACAATCTGGGAATCAAGGCCCGGTGAATATGAGCCTGTTCAGGATCACACCTACTGATGAGACGATCACCAATGTGCCCCCCCCCCTTTACACACCATATTGTTGAATGACTATAAAACAAGGACTGCTGCATTTTCTTGACTGAAACTTGGTGGACAAGTCTGGCATGTACTAAATATGGTTGGATTGCAGAAAAGATTGCATCTTTAAGGAGTCACCCTATACTAAGTACAACTTTAAACTAAAATGAAAACTACTTGTTTATCGAAATGCTTTGAGATTCTAAGAATTTTTGATGATTAGACTTTCAATATTACATCAATTAGACCATCCACGTCATAATTGGACGATGCAGATGTTACTCTACATATAAACATCCGTTTCATAAACATCCGTACAAACGAACACTTAGTACTATATCCACTGCGCCACGGGTCACTAAGTTAAGTTCAGTTCCCAGTGATAGTCATCTGAAGGTTGAAGGTTCAATCCTTAGTGCGGGCAATACGAAGAATTGCGAATTACTGAAGACTTCTCCTAGCCATGACTGACGGAACAAGAGCATGCTACCCCCGTGGATTAAATAAAGGGTTCCGTTCGAAATTCTGTCCAGATTCTCGAGTTCGACAGAAATATTCCCGAGTTCGAAGAGATACACCTGAAGAAGGCCGGGGGTTACAGCAGCCGAAACGTTGTGATAACACTCCAGATGAGAAATGTAGTCCGAATAACCAAAATTATACAAATTAACAATCTTCATCTAAAAGATTCAGAAATACAAGGATGTTGTAGTTTGCTGGAAGCATTGTGCACAGTGTGTAAGAAGTTGACTTTTGAAGACGGTGCTAATGCAATTTGGTAGAAAATACCGTTGGATATGAGACAAGACAAACACATCAAATGACAATATTTATTACCAACATAATGTGTCGAACCAGAATGGTATGGATGGTGTCATATTCTTTAAATTGAATTTGAAGTTTGTTGGCAATCTTGTATAAGTGCAAATTTTGAAACGCATGCATGTGCCATGTCTAGTACATTGTTTGCCCGCTACCTATGCTGAGTATTTATTTACTCCTCTCCAGGAGTTAGGCACAAGGCCAGTTTTTATCTTACTCCCACAAGTAAGATGTGATCCAAGGTCGGGTCGGGAAAGTGGGGTTTGAAAAGCCAGCGCCCGAGAGGTGAGCACTCTGGCCATTAAAAATTGCCTGGGCAGCCCCGTCGGCATTCCCCGGTAGGGGCGCCTCAGGCAGTAAGCAATAAACTTACTCCTCTCCAAAGAGGGGAGGCAAAGCCTGGGAGGGTGGACCTCCTAGAACTGCACAGGACAGACCCACAGGTAGCACTGCGCCTTGCTTACAGCGTCACTGGACGGTTGAGATCGGTTTGGTTACACATTCTCTAATGGTTGCATGCGGTTCGTTTGTGCTCCAGGAGTTTGCAATATTTCATTGCTTTGGGAAGACATTTATTTTTGATTTTCTCATTCATAATGACGAATGGTAAGCGTAAATGGTGATAGTAGAAATGCTAAAATGCAGCAAACAATCTCATTGGAAACAAAGTTTTCCATAATTAAGAAATATGGATTGTGGAGACAAGATGTCGAATGTGGTGGTGCGTTTGTATGAATCATCTATTCCTATCTAATTGATTAGTTCAAGTTTATTGTGTTAGTAAATGGATCGATTACACCCCCCCCCCTCGATTAATTTTGTTCTTGCTGACCCCCAAAAGAATGGATATTAAGAAACAAACTCACCCATATTCTGTCTGAGGCAATGCTGACAATCAATACATCACTTCGTGGGTGTGTCTTGTGTAGGTTTTACTTTTAGCTAGACACACCGTGTTCTATGACAAAGACATACAGGTGGGCAGATACGTAAAAGACCAGGCCATTAAGTCAGACATTGTTATATTGAACAAACCTGAAAAAACTGCTCTCGTTATTGATGTAACTGTCTCGAATGACTTTGGCCTCAATAGAACTGAATGTGAAAAGATAACAAAATACCAGGTTCTCAAGAATGATTTAAAAACAAGATGGTCACTGAAAGAAATAAACATACCGGTTGTGGTAGGAGCAACTGGCCTAATTAAAAAGAAATCTTAAGAAATACTTAGACACAATCCCTGGAAGACCAAGCTGTAGCGAAATACAGATCGCAGCCATAAAAGGAACAACGTCTATCTTCAAAAGGGCCTGATACTTCTTCAGATTAGGACCCACGCTAAAATCGACATGGCGTCGGTACTTTCCAGATGTTTACGTAAACCGCCGGAAATTACCAAAGCTGTTAGCCAATCAAATTGCGAGAAAATAAGCAGATGACATGTCAACATTTAAACTGATTGAAAAATGAAATTCACAAATGCAAAATTAATATTGATTATAGCTGCAATAGATTTTAACGAGCTAGCATAGGCTGTTGCGTCTCCCGAAGAAGTGATTAACTTTTGTCGGGAAAAGAAATTGACTGCCAAAGAAAAAAAAGGCACAAAATGTGGAGATAGTTGTAAGATCACAAAACGAGCCAGACTTGGCGATAGATATTCTTGGCGATCCTGTATGAACACTTCATTCCACTTCTTCTTCGACGTCTGCATTGCTGTTAACAGTAATAGAAAATCTGCCGAATTTTAACACTCTAAAAAAACAAATTAAAAAAACTTTTGTGCAAAAAAAAATTTTTTTACTATTTGTTCACTGAAATTTTAATACCTAACCCGTTGAACCCCTAACCCTAACCCCTAACAACGCCATTTTTAGCTGATTACAAACCCAAAATAATTTTCAGTAAAAAAAAAAAACTTTTTGTGAAAAAACATTTTTATCGCTTAAAAAAAAAATATTTTTAGGTGTAAAAACATTTTATCACCTGCTTATTTTTATTTCTACGTTAAAAAAATAAATATTTCTTTCATACAATTTGACTAAATGTATTATTTTATTTATTTTTTTAACGTAAATTCAGCCTCGTTTTTTTTTGACACAGGTAAGTCAACTGACTTTTCATTCGACATTTTCCGACAGTTTACATAAACATCCGGAAAGTATCGACGCCAAGTCGACTTTTAGCGTGGGTCCTAATCTGAAGAAGCATCATAAATTTAAATCATAATGAAATTAAGTGTTAGCTCCAGGAGGGAGCCCCTTGATCTCTTTGAACTAACTGAAGTAAAATAATTAAAAAAAGACAACTGCCCTTTATATAATAATTGAAGATTGCTGCACAATTTTTATTATACCTTATTTATTTCCCATTTATTTTCTTCTCGATTCCATTATCTCAATTATTGCGCCAATTTCTAAGATAAGTTTTGTTATTATATTTTTTATGCTATCTATTTCAACCGCCTTTTCTCCTTCTCAGCCATCCCTTGTTTGTTGAGATCTTTTGTATAAGAGACCCGCCAGTTACGCACAGTGTGCACACACACCCATGACCTACTTTTCTGAGTCCTGTCTAGACATCGTTAGGGTCCAGGTCTCTTATGTTGAGATCGATGAAATTCTCATTTCTAGCTGTACAAAATGCAGAATAATGGTCACTGTAGAATGTATTTTGGAATTGCCTGGCAGGGCAATCAGTGGTGAAGGAGGTATGCACTCTTCAGAAGATACGTTTATCGTACTAATTTCAAAGATACGGTTTTATTACAATTATTTATTATGTATTATATTATACAGCATAATCACGTTGACACACCGGTTCTCATTAGATCACCGAAATTAAGCTACGTTGTGCCTGGTCAGTACCAGATGGGTGACCATTTGGGAATATCAAGGAGCTATATACGTATACAAGTGTGGCGATCCATATACATATCCAAACCATTAGAAAAAACATGACAAAAGTCACAGCATCGCTTCTAGAGCTCAGAATTTATCAACGTTCGACCTACGCGTATTGGCATAGGATCACTCGAGTCGAGTAAGTAATTATGTATTGCAGTACTGTGCTTTATTTATCTCATCCCCCGATTCTCTTCCTTCATCATCCATGTTGATTGTACTAAATTCAGCAGTAAGGTTTTGTTATTACTATTTATAATAAGTACAGTAATTATATACACACCGCACAGTAAAAAACCAAAACACATTAAAGCTTACTATAACCCACAAAAAGGCAACTGATTTATGTACAATAAGGTACTTGTATTAATAATAAAGATTAGCAAAATAACGACTTACAAACAATTCTCGATACAAGCTCTTTTCTCAAATAAACCTTTTTCATAAGTTGGACTGTCTATATAATAAAGTTGTGGTTTCTGTCTGTCAGTCTGGGTTTTTTTTTTTTTTTCACAATTTCCTACGAAGGTTTTTGAGATAGAACCCCATGGCTATATCTACATTCTGAAGCTACATTACCCAGGGTACTTAGATAAATATTTCATTTTGATAAAAAATATTACTTTATCGTTGAGTCTGTGTTTGCATGCCCTGTCAGCCATGCAGAGGAGCACCCTGCCCGCCCGCCCCCAAAACAGGGTCACCTGTAGGCCATGGGTGGCGATCTGTGATGCCTTAGGACTGGATCCTGGTGACTAAGCAATTATTCCACTTCAGCCCTTATTTCAGCTAGACGGTAGATCGGAGAGGCTCGATCCGATCAATCACGTTATGCGTTAATATATATAAGTTCATCCTCAACCGTATTATTCAGTCTGTTTCTTCAAAAAATACAAATCTTATTTCTCATTTTTATTTTCTTCCCAAATAGATACTAGAAGGTGGTCGCTGAGGGTCATCTGTGTTGAGAATAAAGAAGATTACCAATGCCAAGGAGTAATGTCTTCCTGGAAGTAATGTCGTTCTGGGAGTAGTGTTTTCTGAGAGTAATGCCCCTACCCTCTCTGTAAAATTTCCGTCTAAGAGTAATGTTTCCTAAGAGATATGTATTCTGAAAGCAATGTATTTTAGTAATATAAAATGATTATCCTATCTATAGAATTGTATAGATAATTTTATTTAGCATTAAATGGTTGATATGCCGTAAACCAAACCAAACTGTGTTTGTGCTTAACATCTCTAAAATGGAAATACGTTCTACTTTATTTTATTTATAACTTTAAAAAAATAAAATAGAAATATTAATAAGGGCTTCAAGGCTTAGAGCGGGAATACTCATCGATTTCAAAGAAACTCCAGGTGTGCCTAGAAGGGGTTAAAGACTATAAATTTACCAAAATTAATTATAATTAATGTTACTTCACATAATTACCCACCTCCAACCCAATGAATGATGAGTACATCCTTCGACCTTCCCCCCCCTCTGAAAAATATTGTAAAATGTAAAATATAAGAAAAAGAGTAATATATTATTCATGGTCATGACCTCCGTTCAGTCTCAAAAGACAATGGAAGGGTGTAATTGTGAAGCAAAGGTTGCACAATTCTCAACCACACCTTTCCTGAATCGGCACTGTTTGATTCCAGTGGAAATGAGAAGTCCAGATACAGCACCTGATATTCACAAATGGTCACCCATTTTAGTACTGGCCAGGCTTAACTTTGGTGATCTAACAGGAACCAGTGTGTCAGCGTGATTATGCAGTACAATAATTATGTTTTCAAGACCTTCTCATTGACAATATTTGTTTACGTTTCCCATTATTAACAAAAACTTTTACTGTCTTTGACCTCGACTTAATCTATATAATAGTAAAGTTTATTCTGAGGCCGTGATTGCACAATAAATGAAAATGTGAAAATTGTCAGCTAATTTCATTTTCAATCGTTTAAAAAGTTGACGAAATTTGCATTTCTTTCATGGTTATTGTTAATAGCACGTTTTAATTTTTTTTAACTCTTACATTTTTTTTTTTTAATTTAAAAAAAAAAAAAAAAATTTTATTTTTTTAATTTTGTTTATTTTTAACTTTTACATTTTTGTAATTTAAAAAATTTTTTTTCAAATTTTGTTTATTTTACAAATTTTAGATTTTTTTTCCAATTTAATCATCAAAATAAATTGATTTATTTAAAATTTGGTTATTTAATGATATGTTATTGTTCTAGGTATCCCACAGACAAAGTCGGTAACTCCACTAGTAAAATGAATGTTAGGTTGACTCGAGTCAAAAATAAATAAGTTTCTTTTTCTTTTTAATTTTTTTCCAGGAACCCAAACTCTGAAAGCCTGTCATCTCGAGGAAGCAATATGGAATTATCAGCTGAAGATAAGGAGTATTGCTGCTACGTGTGTCGTGAGACATTTTCAGAAAAGGCCTTGTTGAATGAGCACTTGCAGAAACATTACAGGAAGGAGGAACCACCATTTTCTTCGTTCCAGTGTCAGATATGTGACGCAGAGTTCTCTAGCAAAGACGATTTAAAAACTCATTTGATTATACACATTGAGCAGAAGCCATTTGAATGCGAGCAATGTGAAAAGATATTTAATTCAAAGTCTTCCTATGAAGAACATGTTAAAACTCACTCGAAAAAGAAAGCCCTTGTCTGTTATAAGGTGTGTAAAAATAGCTTCTCCGAAGGGGGCAGTTTAAAAATTTTATTAAGGACACAGACCCCGAAGAAGCCTGTTCATACATGTGAAATCTGCGATAGGACTTTCACTTTGGAGAGCAATTTAAAATCTCACCTGAGATCTCACGCCAAACCGAAAGCTTTCCAGTGTGACATCTGTGGGAAAATTTTCTCGCGTAAGACGCATGTGAAACGTCACAAACTGATCCACACGAGAGAGACGCCTTTCCAATGTGACGTTTGCCAGAAATATTTTCTTCGTATAGACGGATTAAAAATTCACATGATGTCACACACAAAACCTTATCAATGTCACGTGTGTGACCAATGCTTCGCTCAGAGCGATGAATTAAAAACTCACCAGCTCTCACACTATGCAAATATGGAATCTATAAAACAAGAAGCCGATGGGGTAGTTTTGTCTCCAGCAAATATGGAATCTATAAAACAAGAAGCCGATGGGGTAGTTTTGTCTCCAGGTTCTAACTTGACGACAACTGAGGAGTCGGTTTACGTCTGCAAAGTCTGTGGGAAGGCCTTTTCCCGATACAGTGCCTTAAAAATCCACACAAAATCGCACACAGAGGCAAAACCATGTGACGCTTCGGGGAAAAATGCTGCCAAATCATTGAAACGAGAAAAGCGCTTTCACTGTGATGTCTGTGGAGACAGGTTTACTCGCCTAAGGAACGTGAAAAGACATATGAGTACTATGCACACGCTAGAGAAACCGTATCTGTGTGAAGTGTGTGGCAAAGGTTTCGCCCGGAAAGACAAAATAAAACCACACATGAAGAAATATCACGAAGACCAGCCAGAACTGGTGCTAGCTGATAATTCTTCAATGATGCTTGGCAGTCCTTCTCCAGCTGATGATCCTCACGCCCTTCCTTCTCCTTCATCTTCTTCTTTTTCTCTGCCTCCTCCTCTTGTGATGGATTCATTCGGTGGTGACAATTCTTTTGTGTGTAATGTGAATGATTTCACTCTGAATAAAAATTTAAAATTCACACCAACGTCTTCGATTGGTGGAAGTCTTTACCATTGCGGAGTTTGTGGTAAAACCTTTTCTAGGAGAGGTGACGTAAAAAGACATGCCACTCTTCATACAGGTGAGAAGCCGTATATCTGTGAGGTGTGCGGAAAAGGTTTCCCACGTAAAGACAAGTTGAAACGACACACAAAGATACACACACGCGAAAAGGCACGCCGGTGTAATCTGTGCGGTATGTCGTTCGCACGGGGCGAGCATTTGAAGCGTCACCTTTTGTCTCACATGGGTGACTTGACAGTATTTGGGGAAGAATTCGATGCGGCTATGGCAAACGTTTTCTCTTGTGACTTGTGTGAACACGTCTTCTTTAGCGAAAGCGAACTTCAAGAGCATGTGACTGTTGCACACGCCGACGTGAAACCTGTTTGTTGTGATGTGTGCGGCAAGGCTTTTCTTGAGCCTAATGACTTGAAAAGGCACAGGGCTTCCCACGTGTGGCGGCCTCACAGCTGTGACGTCTGCGACAAGACTTTTGTTCGTCGGGATAAGATGAGGAGACATCTACGAACCCATACTGGCGAAAAGCCGTTCACATGCGAAATATGCAGCCGGGCTTTCTCTCGAAAAGAGCACCTCAAACGTCATGCAAGTGTCCACGTTAAACTTGAACTGTTGCCATTTAGACAAGACGAAGAGAACTTTTTAAATAATTGTGATCAGGTGTTGCCTGGGAATTGAATGGCTCATAACGCCTGTATGTTTTTATTACTGTTTCAATTTTAAAATGCAAGTAACTATTGTCTAAAATTCTGAGATGAAATGTTGTCGTTATTCCTCAACTTATTAAAACTAATATCCTTCCCTCTCTCTTTACATTTCTACGAGTTATCTCCAGCTTGTGTACGGGGTTCTATGGATATAGAGAGCTTGTCTACGGGGTTCTATGGATGTGGAGAGCTTGTCTACAGGGTTCTATGGATGTGGAGTGCATGTCTATGGGGGTTCTATGGATATGGAGTGCATGTCTATGGGGGTTCTATGGATATGGAGTGCATGTCTATGGGGGTTCTATGGATATGGAGTGCATGTCTATGGGGGTTCTATGGATATGGAGCGCTTGTCTATGGGGGTTCTATGGATATGGAGCACTTGTCTACGGTGTTCTATAAACGTAGATTAATGAAAATTCTATTCATTCCAGAAAAAAAATAAAATACATGATTTGAACTCGAATGCTTAAAGAAACAATAGACAGAATATGTTTGAATATGTTAAGCAAAAAATTATTTAAAGAAAAACGAAGTTACAACCAATTTCACAAATTGTTTATTGGAAAATTAGAAACAAGGTTTTGATGTAATATAAATTTCCTAAATTAAAAAAATTATATTACAGCTATGAAATGAAAAAAAAAAAAAATTACACGTTTTCAAAATCAATAAAATCTTGTGTAATTTACCTACGGTTTAAATCGGAGGTGCAACAGTTTTCGGGGGGTGGATGGGTGGGTGGGTGGATGGGTTAGGTCATGTTCTCTCGGATTCCCTTTCTATATAACTTGCTGTACCTATCCGGTGTTGTCTGGGAGTAAAAGAAAAATGACTGACTTGTTTATGAAGAAACAGAAATTAATTTTGGTGACTTTAATTTCGTAATCAAGTAATTTTATGAAACAGTAATTTTAAGAAAGTTTGTTTTTGTACTTGATGCTAATCTATTAATAGTAAAGAACAAGTAATAATGTGTAGTCAATGCGAAGGCGAGAAACACAGAATCGCCTAATTTAATAGTTTTTTTTTTTTTTTAATGATTCAGGAGACAGAACTCAGTATAATTGCACACAATAACGTCCCTTAATCTGTTTCAATGAGTAAGGGAAAATGTCTCCACTCTAAAAGTTCTCTTAGCCAGAATAAGTATTTTCAGCAAAGCAAAAAAACTAAAATGTAGTCATGCCAATAATATAGTGAAAACGAAAAAATAGGCTCGTTCGAATCAAGTACGGATATGTAAAACGGATTATTATTTAGGTCTGACTTTGAAAATTCGACAAAATAACTTTCTATGTTAGAAATTTTAAAAACTTTTATGAACCCTGTTACATAATGTTGAAAGTTATATTTGATTGACTGTGTTAAACCACAACCTTCGTTAAGAAAGCCTGTTTGATCAAAAGTGACATATACTTTGGTGCAAGCGAGACATGCCAAAAAGTCAGACTGCCGATAATGAATGATAGCTTTCAAAAAAGTTTAGAAAACTTAAAATTATTTAATAAAAAAAAAAAAAAAAAAAAAGGAACACAATTTGATTTATACTTAAACTGAACTTTATTTAATATTAATAAAAAAACAAGAATTAATTTAAAAATTTAAAATGAAAACAAATAAGTTGATTTAAAAGTTTATATAGAAGCGGTTGGCTCCCAAAATGTCTGCTAAATTTTATCGATTAGTTTTTTTTTTATTTACCAAGCGTCGACGGTAATTAATCCACTGTATTAATTTGCTGTCTGATTTCTCTTTTTTATTTGGCAAATATTAATTTATTTTCTGGGGGTTTTTTTTCGGATTAAATTGTATCTTAAAGACAATTTCTAAGACAATATTCCATATTGGATATGTCATTATTATAATGTGTAGTTTGAAATATATTTAATTTTTAATAAATATCGTTTCATTTTATTATTTGTTTCTAACAAAAAACAAACATCCTCCCTTAACCCCTCCAATAACCCTAAGTCTGAGTGGCAACATTTTTAATAAAGAGTTTAATTTTATTATTTAGTAATTAACATTTGCCAAATAAAAATTAAAGCAAAAAAAAAAAAAAATATCTGCAAAAATAAAACAAATTAAAACGATGGATTAATTTGTCTTGTCACTGCTTGGCAAATCAGACAAAACTAGTCGATAAAATTTGGCAGCTATTTGGAGAGCTAACCTATTCAATATAACTGTTTAAAACGATAAATAAGTTACTTTAAAATGAAAACGGGCAAAAAAATTTTTTAAATAGAACAAATAAAATTCAAACAAATAATTTCAAACAAAGTTACTAGCGCAGAAATAAACTTAAAACACTCAAACTTATCAAAAAAAATCTGTTGGATAATTTTGTTGAATGTTTGAAAATTTCTTTTACTGCTTAATTTTTTCTTAGTTTATTTAACAGAGAATTTAAAGTGCTCCAGACAAGCATTCTTTCTATTTATTTCTAGTTTTTCAATACTGTGATCCTGATCACGAGTCAACATGAAAAAACATTAGAGAACCTCTATTAATCCCCTGAAAATAGCAGTTGGTTTCAGGTATTTTGAAATCTCGTTATGCGACGGCTAGCACTAACCAATGTGACGTCAGCAGAAAAACAAGACTCAATGGAAAGGCCTTCTCTTTACAAAGGCCACGGTTAAACAGTATTTAGTACAGTTTTATTCATTCCACAAATTTACTTGTGTATATATATATATATTTTATATATATATATATATATATATATATATATAAAAGAATACCCGTCCCAGGATGGGTAAAATGAATTCTCCAAACAGAACATTTTGGCACCACTTTTATGCCTCATTACGAAGATTAAAATCAAGATATAATGATACTATTAAACCCTATGTCTAGAATCCTTATTCCAATTTTGATACAAAATCCATTACATGACTTTGATTTTGACTAGGAGCAAAGTGTAGTATCTGTTCTCATACTACACTTCATCTTTTCTGTCTTCGATCAGTGAAAGAGAAATCCTTCTTGACTGAGACAATTTTAATTTTTGTCTCAATCCAGAGTGCTTCTTTTGGTGGTGCTGGATTTTCCCCTACATTAAAAACTGACCTTGTGTCTAACTCTGCCCTCGTGGAGAGGCAAGTAAATAGGGACTTTGATTCTAGAAAACGTTTAGACTGCAAGGCTTACGGGATCTTGAACTTGAAATTTAGGGAATTTTGCTAGATTGGTGTCCAATGGATACGGATCAAAGTCAAAGCAATTCTGAAATATTTGAATTTTCTAAATGGGAAGTTGTGCCCATATTATGACCTCTAAAAAAAGTTGTGCCCATATTATGCCCCCTAAAAAAAAACCCACAGAAACTAACAGTTTAGGAATATTTATTAATTAATGTCTATCTATTGTTAACATTTCACAAAAATCCGAGGTGTTAGAATTTTCACAAAGGGCTTCCACCTCTTTTTTACTCCCTTTGCATGAAACTAAATTAAACTAAATATAGCCCTCATTACGACCCTTGTACCTAGCAGCTGTGTTACAAAATTTATAACGATCGGTTAATTAGTTTAGAAGCGAATCCTGTACATACAAATATATAAACACGTACACATATCTAACTTTGAGGGAGTAAATGAAATTTCAGACAAAATGGAAAATTAGTTTATGGAATAGTGGATAAGCAAGTCAACATGATAATAGAAATAAGGACACAAACATCATTAAAGCTGCACAAAGATACTTCGGTAGGATCTTGAGACAGAAATTGAATATATGTACTAGAAAAAATGTTATGTGTTGGATCACTCATTAAGTTCGCTTGTTTCAATCAGAAAAAAGTGAGTTTGCAAAAGCAAGTTAAATATAAAAAATCTAAAAAAATCCCGGTACTTATATCGAACATAAGCCAGTTTCCGTGAACTTTATGTCGGCAGCGTTCGGGCATGCTACGTAAACACTCGTTGGCTGTTCATAAACAGAGAGAGAGAGAGAGTGACGTAAGCGAGAGTGATAGATACGCTATAAAATAAGAACTGGGAGGTTAAACAATATAGTGACAAAAGATGTAAGTGATATACAGAAACACAGTAAGAAATGGGTTATTTTGTGAGTTTATTGCAAATTTTGGCGAATTATAACAATTAAAATGAAGGTGTTTTTTTTTGGGGGGGGGGGTCAAACATAACTCAATCCCAAAATTGAGGAATATTTTAGCATATATTTTTTTGCGATTAAAACGTATAGGAAAAAAGCCTTAGGGAAACAAATGTTGATTAACTTAGATTTAGTATAATAATAGATAACAATAATAAATGGTTTATCTTGACATTTTTACTGCAGTTTCAGGGATCATCCCATCATTGGAAATGCATTAATATACTCTTGTATTAAAATGCACAAATAACGTTCAGGTGTTTATTATTACACTTCCTATGATTTAATAATAGTAACGAAATGATTGTTATATAATGTGAAGGTTCAATCCTCACTACAGGTGATACTAACTAAGAATTAAATAAAAAGTATTTAAGAAATATACGAACCAGAACAATCTACCCACTGTGGATTAAATAAAGGGCTCAGTTCGAAATTCCCTATGATGATTCTCGAGTTCAACAAGACACACCTGAAGAAGGTCTGAGGTTACATCGGTCGAACCGTTGTGAGAATAACATCCAAGATGAGAACAGTATTCCGAATAATAAAAAAAAAAATACAAATCGATGCTCAATTTTTAAGATGAGGATTGATAATCTGTAGTATTTTGATTATTTCGACTACTGTCGTTATCTTGTATATTATTCTCACGTTTCGACTGATGTAACTTCCAACCTTTTTCAAGTGCATGTTGTGAAACTTGGAAATTGTTCAGGTGCCCTGCAACTCATCAGAGATGCAGGTGTATGAAGGGAGGAGCGACATCAGGTGTATTGATTTACTCCTCTCCAGGAGTTAGGCACAAGGCCAGTTTTTATCTTACTCCCACAAGTAAGATGTGACCCAAGGTCGGGTCGGGAAAGTGGGGTTTCAAAAATTGCCTGGGCAGCCCCGTTGGCATTCTCCTGTAGGGGCGTCTCAGGCAGTAAGCAATAAACTTACTCCTCCCCAAAGAGGGGAGGCGAAGCCTGAGAGGGTCGACCTCCTAGAACTGCACAGGACAGACCCATAGACCGGCGTAAATCAAGCCCCGAAGGCCAAGACAATACCAGTCTATGGGGTGCAGTATCCATCGGAACAGATACTACACTTTGATCTTAGTTTAATCAAATTTTGGGAAACATGGGCATTTTAAAGGATGCATTGTCTCGGCAGCCGACAACCAATGCAGCCAGTTTGTTCCATGCTTCAGCAATTCTGAGCGTGAAAGTTATGGAAGCTATGCTGTTGTCTGACTTTCTAGGTTAGTCATGCGGATATGATCAAAAAAGTGCTCTGGATTGTCGTTGGCATGATGGTTAATAATTTTGTGGGTGTTTACTAAGTCACTTGCTAGACGTCGGAGTTTCGACGAATCCAATCCCAAGGAAGCAAGACATTCAGAGTATGGTAGGTGTCTGATGGAGAGTATTTGCTTGGTTTGAACAGCTTCCATGCGGTCAATGTTTTTAGCGAGATGAGAGTTCGAAACTGACGGTACGAATTCTAAGAGTGATTGCACCATGGCTGTATACAATTTTAAAAAGATGATCGGTTAAACTGCAATAAAGTGTTAATATAAGCCACATTTATTTTTATAAAGCTCTATCTGAAAGGATATTGAGCCCTGTGTATGTGCAAGGTCTGATATCTAGATTTAGTTGTTTCGATCAGGTTATATATACAAATAGAAAAAAGCAGATTTATTTTCCACTAAAGAGATTCGTTTTTTATGGCCTTTTCTTCATTTATCCAAACAATGAAGCATATCTTGAATCTTTGAATAAAAGACTTATAAGAAAAAGAAAATGGTGGTGTTTGAGGGGTAGGAGGCTTTTTTATGGATGAGTCATTGTCTTAGAAGATTCAAGATATGCTTGAAAACCGTGATTGTCTGGATAAATAAATAAACTAACGTAAAAATTAATCTTTTTACTGTAAAATAAAGACATCATCGTTGGAATCTGCTTTTTTCTATTGTCTATATAATAAAGATTTTATTAGATTATATATATAATTATATATAATAGTTATTATAAATTGATTCTTATAACTAAATAGAGGGATTGGGCGGGTAGGTTTCACTATGAAGTTAAAAAGTAAATTTTTAAAAAAGTTTATCTCCTTGTGTAGAGTTTAAAAGATAGTTATCCCTCTTATTTTTGATTGGTTCTAAATTCAGGGTACAGTGTTTAGATTAAAAATCGATCTATGTTAACACCGAGAATATGATATTCTCAGTGTTTTTTGTTATAAACCATCCTCAGGGTACAGTGATTTATGATTGATATTGGCCTGCATTGGTTGGGAAAAGAATGATATATGATTCTAATTGATTTATATTTACTTTTTACAAAAAATATTTATTAAAAAAAAAAAATATACATATATAATTTTTATCGCTTGAAAAATTCAAGGCACAAAAAAATGATGAGTTTTTCATCTTATATACATAATACGAACATGCAAATTTATTTACCAACAATTTATCGCTCTTTTTTTTTTTTTATAGGGAGTTAATGTACAGTGTAGAATTCCAAAATGATCTTTTTCTTTCTTTAGTGGTAAGCAAAGATCGGAATATATGAAAATAAAATAAAGTAAATATGCAAATTTATTTGCCAACAATTTATCGCTCTTTTTTTTAAATTAAAAAAAAAAATTTTTTTTTAGGGAGTTAATGTACAGTGTAGAATTCCAAAATGATCTTTTTCTTTCTTTAGTGGTAAGCAAAGGTCGGAATATATGAAAATAAAGTAAATATGCAAATTAATTTATCAATAATAGGTAAACAATACACGTTCGTTTTTTTTTTTGTTTTTTTTTGTCTATAAATTGATTTCTGGTTGTAACATACTAAAACTACAAATCCGGTTGTATTAATTTATTTCTTTTATGTAAAAAAAAAATTTTTAATGGAAGAAAGTATTTCTATTTTTAATGCTTAATGATAGATATTTGTATTTTGATCAAATTAAGTTGGTCAAATTGAAACAGCATATTTTTTTTTCCAAAGATGTAGTATAGTTAACAGCTAAGAAATCAAAAACAAGCAAAATATACAACAAATAACTGTTACCAAACGCAAGAAAATTTAATTTTCTACCTACCTGCATAGTTTTAATATTCTGAAAGTATTTTAAAGAGTTTTACTTTTTCAATATTAAATTGCGTTTATATCTCCATCTTTAATGTATCACAATCCGATATGGCTGTCATCAGATGTGGCCTTTAGCTTTTATGTCTCATAGATAACAACCGAGAAATAAAGTTTTTCTTTATTTCGAAATAAGTTGCCGAATATTGAAGTTTTTGGCCTAAAACGGTCAGCCAGTTTAACAAGCCTTTGATGCTCTGATACAAATTCTGAAATAAATAAAGAAAGAAACACTTACAAAAACTATGCAGGACGATAGAAAATAAAATTTTCTTGCGTTTGCTAAAACTTATTTTTTGTATATTTTGCTTGTTTTCGATTTCTCAGCTGTTAACTGTCCTACATCATTGTCTTTAAAAAATATTTTACAGAAATTATATATATATATATTATATATATATATAATTGCTACCATCTATATATTTAAGACTTACCTATCATCTGTCTCCATATGTACACAGACAAAAAATTGTCACGCTTGGCATCCAGCAGCAATCACCTGCCTGTGAATCTGCATGCAGAGGCAAGGGGTGATATGTGCGCTGAGAGATGCATACAGCCAGGAGAGGAAAGTGAAAATAATTCATGTGTTGATGTATATGGGAGTGGGAAAGCAAAATGTTGCTATGTTTATTTAAAACTAATCAACATAAGTAGATGAAAATGAAAACCTATTTTTTTTTTTAATTCACCGTGGAATTTCTAAAGACCGTGATAGTAATAATAAAAACAATCAAGATAAAGATACTAGTTTATTTAATTTGGGGAAAACTTGTATTTTTATTTTTCTGTCTTGTTTTTGCTTATTTTGTGTAGCGTGATGAAATTTGCAATAAATTTTGCTTGTAATTAACCATTGTTAGGTGTTTTATTGTGAATAAAAATAAAAAAAATGAATTTACGCGGACATTTTTGGGATCTATCTCATGAAATATTTAAGAGAATTTGATCTGAATGTTTTTATTATATATCTTACTAGCTGTATCTACCTGGCACTGTCCGGTAGTGTTTTACCCCCCCCCCCCACACACACACACACACACCACCACCACCCTTTTTTTTTTCTGAAATATTTTTTGTTCCAGACAAAGGGAACTAACTCTGTGTTGACGAATACAGAGTTACATCCCGCTCTTTTTTTTTTTTTAAGATGGCATCCGTATGAAAAAATAATTCTGGTCCGGTCAAAGTATTTTCTGAGAAATAATTAAATCGAATTCCATTTTATTGTTCTTAACAACATGCTGCAACGACCAACCAAAAAGAACTGACGAACTAAAATGAAACATATAATTGTAGAAAGAAAACTATCGATGACAAAAAGAAATGATAAAGAGACTGATTTTGTTTTATATATTATCAAATCCAATTTTCTTCTGTTCAGTTTTCTTTTATGGAAATCGCTCCAAACAAGTCATGAAGTCACTTGATGTAAGGAGCTAAAAAAACAATACGACTTCAAGGTCAAAAACTAACCAGCAATAAGTTAGATGGATAGATTCCAACCCAGAAAACAGCAATTCTTCCCCCTTTGTCAGAAACATTGCTCATGTAATGTGAGGAGTAAAGGACAAAATAAGGGAAGCAATAGTTATGAGGCTGATGTCACGTTTCTCTTGTTCAGGAATCAGACGTTTTCTGATACTTCACAAGCTCATTCTCCAATTATCACGGTTCAACTGCGGGTCAACTGTCTCCAAATTCCACTCTGTACGGTCTTGTCCAACCACTTGCTTCCAAGTTATTCTTGGCTGGCCAACTTTCTTGCAATTCAAGACATCCATATCTTCTGCAACGGTTTATCCTGGAGGATGAGCGTTCCATATGACCATACCAGCTTAATCAATTTGTCCTTAGTATGACCTCTATATTGGGCAAATGTAGTGCTTTCCAACCATCTAATAATGGAACTGTCATTGTGCTGCAGTCAGACGAGAGAGGACTGGCATTCACTGTCATATAACATAACAGTCATCATGTAGCTGCTATACAACTTACCCCGTATGTAGAGAAGAACAGCTCGCGATACTATCAGTGGAAACAGCTCACAAAATTTTGTCTATGCCGCCTTCACACTGTTGGTTGTACTAAGTTCACATCCACCACCTGTAAAACATTTATTGTCAAAAAAGCAAAGTGCAACAAGCCATGTAAAAAAGACAGAAGATGTGTACATCTATATACAATCTAAATGTTTGTTAAAGATGACTTTATACCTGGATAGGATAAGTATTGTCACTACCTCTGGTATGCTGCTCCACGGAGCAGAGACACCAAGAATGCTGCCTTTCTTCTATTGAGACAAACATGCTTATTGTGCATCTTTTTGCTGGTCCTGGTCTAGTCGAAATACAGCAGGAAAAAAGAAAGGCAGTGCCAGTAGCACTAATGCTGCTGGTAATGTCTTGGGCTTCGTAGATCCCAGGATGCGTGGATCTTCAGGGCCTATGGATTCCATCAAGCCTTTCCAAAGACAGGAGTGGAGAGGAAGACTTAGATTTCGAGACTAGACAATCAGGCCCCACCCTCATCAGAGGATTAATTTTGGCCTGATTCAACAAATAAACCGGTTGATGATGATGATGATGTGGAGATCACGATTTGTCCGCTGGGGTGAAAAACTCCTCGATGATATTGTACACTAGAAACGGGTCACCTTGAATCCTCCACTGTTAAAGTGAGCAGTAATCATCCAAAAGTCAGCCGCCATGATGCATCCTGCGCCGCTTTGAAATGGTTGGACGTCTGCAGAAGATATGAGATGGATTTTTTTTTTTTTCATTAAAAGTTTAAATAAATTATTGAATAAAATAAGAGATGCCCAAAGAGTCATTTTTATAGTTAAAAAATTGAGTAATTTCTTGCACTGACAGTGAGATTGAAAAGCTAACTTAAGGGCAGTTGTATGTATGTATGTATGTATGTATGTATATCCAGCTAAAAGTCAAAAACTACAACAAAAAAAAACGCACACAAAGTTGGTATATTCTTGATCAATGTTGCCCCAAATAAATATGTACAAATTTTTAAAATTTATTCTTTAGGTGTCAACTAGGCTAGGTTTCATTGAGGGAGTTGGTTTTTCAGAATACCTACTCATTCCTCAAGGAATCTACTATATAAAGAAGAGTTGTCTGTGTATGTCCAGATAGAGAAGAATGGGTAGATGAGAAAGAGGGAGGGGGAAATCGTTGTTTATAAAAGGTCATTGTTTGACGGCTGTTTTGTTAAAAAATATTATAGGAGTTGGTCTTAGAGTTCATGTGAAGACCAAGCCTCTATGAGGAGGACGAAAATATTAAACATTAACTCCATGGTGGGCAGTTGGGAATACTGATATCTGGGTTGAGGCTCTAAATTCAGTTTTGCCTCATTTAAAACATTGTAAGGCATTCAAAATGATAGCTGTTATAAACTTGTTTCGGAAAAAATTTTAAATAAAAAAAACTACTTGTTTGTTTTAATTACAACTTGAAATCGTAGAATTATGATACAAATCCGTTCGATGGTGGTTTGGTTGCTGTCGGACTGAGGCATGGTTCTGTTCAGGCCTAGGAGGTCCACCCTCCCAGACTTTGCCTTCTCTCTGAAAAGGGGATAGTTTATTGCTAATCGCCTGAGGCACCCCTACCGGGGAATGCCGATGGGGCTTCTCAGGCATTTTTTGTAGGCCAGAGTCTACTTATTCTAGCGTGCTGGCTTTTCAAACCCACACCTGACTTTGTGTCTAACCTCCCCTGAAGAGGAGGTAAATAAATACAACTTGAAATATTACTTGTCTACAAAATAACAAATCGGCATTACATAAAATTAGAATTGTATATACAGATTTAAAAGAGGATTGTTATGTTAATTATTTTTTCCCAATGTGATATAAACAGGTGAGCACCTCAGATTCAATGCTCTGTGAGAAGCAAACTACTTATAGCTGCAAGCAACTCTGACATTATACCTACAGGAGATTCTGTAGAAAAAGTCACCAGAGCCGGATGAAATTGTCTAGAAGAGAGAAATTGAAGTAACGTACAAGTGTAGGAACAGGAGAGGTGCTGGACCAGGTATCACAGTGACCAGTCCCTCACGGCTTCTATTTTACCAATGATAGATATAAAAATGAGATTTAACGTTTCTTTCCTATCTGGCCACGGACAACCAAGAGGCAGATTGAAATGAGAAGCAGTTTCATGACCAAAGAGAGCCTTGACTCTGCACGGTCACAGAACTACTACATTGACAGTTAGAATGACTACTTGAACGAAGCTATCCAAGAACCCAAAGGACATCTCCCACATGGAACGGATCTCCCAAGGAACGACTGGGTGACCCTGAACCGGGCAAGAGCGAAGGTTGAAAGGTTCAGCCAGGAACTTTCACGGCTAGGGACCAGCAACAACGAGCAACTGCCCTTGTGAAAATCCCATACAGACAATGGAACATCCTCAGTTACTGCAATGATGGATCAACTTGTACTGATCAAGATTTGATTGACTGTAACCTTGATGGATCCAGTGTTAGATCCAGTGTTGGCATAAGATATGATGAAAATTTTGCTTCGATCAAATCCTAAATAAAACAATCAGCAGATTGTAACAAGGAAAACATGAGTTGTCTCCCTCTGCAATTACTACT
Organism: Sepiola atlantica; assembly: GCA_963556195.1. Classification (NCBI taxonomy): domain Eukaryota; kingdom Metazoa; phylum Mollusca; class Cephalopoda; order Sepiida; family Sepiolidae; genus Sepiola; species Sepiola atlantica. The sequence goes on from OY744525.1 coordinate 54,037,145, forward strand.
ACGACTTGAATCATTTTAACAAAGATCGCCAAATGTGAGTAGATTTTGAGCAAAGATATTTTTAGATATTTACAAAAAATTGCATTATTTTTATCATTTTGCGGGGGGGGGGGGGGGGGTTATAGGTTTGCCAGTACATGATTCATGTAAATTATTAATCCTAATTTTTAGGGTAATTCTCCAGGTTAACCCCTATATGGAATATTGCTCTTAAAAGAAAAAAATAAATAGCACAAACACTTTATTATGCACTTACCTGTTAGGGTAAAAAAATACAGTACATCAAAATTTACAGAAATTCATCCAGTATTTTTGTTTTTAAAAAATAAATTCAAGTTTTATCGGTAAACGCTTTCTAACCGGCATTACTACGATGTTTAAGTGGATTAAGTTTGAATTATCTCCCTTGACCGTAATAATGCTGAAAATGGCGCCCCGAAAGTGTTTAGCGATAAAACTTGAATTTATTTTTTAAAAACAAAAATACTTGATGAATTTCCATAAATTTTGGTGTACTGTCTTTTTTACCCTAACAGGTAAGTGCATAAATTGTTTATGCTATTTTTGTTTGTGCTATTTTCTTTTTAAGAACAATATTCCATATAGGTGTTAACCTGGAGAATCACCGATTTTGGGTAAAAATTAATGACAATATTTCTCTCTTTGTTTTATACTGGGGCATCTTCTTTTTTTTTTTGAGCTCACTAAAAATGTCGGAAAACAATTTTCATTGAAATTGGACAATATAGATTTTTGTCCTTTTATGACATTTTTCCATCTCTAACCAATGTTGAATGTTTTCTTTTTTACTAATGAGCCATCATTTATTAAGGCCAAAAGCCACTCAAAAATAACACCCTACCTGAGAGTCAAACGTTCAAACTTCTCAGCCTAACATTCACAGGTAACATGAATTGGAACAAATACATAGAAGACATTGCCAAGGCTGCTGCAAAGAAAGTGGGATCCCTCTACCGAGCTAGAAAACTTCTCACAGCTGACATTATCCAGTATATCTACAAAGCCACCATCCGCCCATGCATGGAGTATTGTTGTCACATCTGGGCTGGTGTACTATCCACTAGTTTCTCCCTCTTAGACAAAGTCCAAAAACGAGTCGGTAATCTAATAGGTCCCTCACTATCCACCAAGCTCCAGCCCTTGTCCCATCACCACAATATTGCATCCTTGTGCTTGTTTTACAAGTACTTCAATGGAATGTGTTCAAATGAACTTGTTGCTCTGGTGCCCCCTTGCAATAAATACACTTGACCAACCCGACAATCAGCTAAATCCCATCCATTCATTGTGGAGGTCCCCAGATGGCAAAAAGCCTTCTACTCTAATAGCTTCTTTCCTCGAGCTGTTGGCCTTTGGAACTCCCACCCTGCTCCCTGTGAACTAAATTTAAAAAAAAAGAAAGTTAGTAATAATAATAATTTTTTAAAGAACCGCTAATCCCACAGTTTGTAAAAATATAATAAATGAAAGACTTTTTGGCAAAAGTGCATTATAGTTAACAACGAAAAAGAGGTGAAAAATAAAACAAATATATAACAAATAATTGCTGCCAAATGCAAGAAAATTTACTTTTCTATCTATCTGTATAAGTTTCACATGTGGATACTGATTGTAAGATTTATTATCTATGAATTTGTTATCGTCACTATCGTTCGAGTCATCTTCCATCATGGCGGCCGATTCTTTTTGAAAACTGCTTGCTAATTTCAGGCTTAAAAGATAACAATAAAAAAAAAAAGATTACCCTAATCTAACTGGCAATTACCTCCGGACTTAGGCTTACAGTTCAGTCTTAAGAGACAATGGATACCCCTTGTAAGGATGGCTGTGCGTGTAATTGTGAAGCAAGGGTTGCACAATCCCAGTCACACTTCTCCTGAGTCGGCATGGCTTGAATCCAGTAGCAGGAAGTCCAGGATGACTGGAAACAATGCCAAGATAAGCGGAGAACACAAACAGCACCTGGTATTCCCAAATGATCACCCATTTTAGTACTGACCAGGCTCAACGTCACTTAATTGGTAAGATGGAATTTAATTAAGCTTAATCTAAAGTGAGTTTTAAGGGGGAGGCATCATTGTTTGAATTCCTTTGTCTATATAGAGTTGATATCACTGTTTGAGCAGTGTTGGACTAGCTGTCGTTGTTCGAGGGGTGACATGCCAAATACTCAGAAATTTTGTTCTTGGCCTTTTGGCTAAGATCAAAGTGTAGTATCTGTTCCGATGGATACTGCACCCCATAGACTGGTATTGTCTTGGCCTTCGGGCCTTGATTTATGCCGGTCTATGGGTCTGTCCTGTGCAGTTCTAGGAGGTCCACCCTCCCAGGCTTCGCCTCCCCTCTTTGGGGAGGAGTAAGTTTATTGCTTACTACTTGAGGCGCCCCTACCGGGGAATGCTGACGGGGCTGCCCAGGCAATTTTTAAACCCCACTTTCCCGACCCGACCTTGGGTCACATCTTACTTGTGGGAGTAAGATAAAACTGGCCTTATGCCTAACTCCTGGAGAGGAGTAAATCAATACTCAGGTGAGTTCTGTGCAAACATAATCTAGGCAAACAAGAACGATGGGAACACAAATTTATTCAGAGTTTAAGAAATGATTGACAGGAAAAAATCTACCTGAGAGGAGGATTTAAATGAGTAAGAAACAAGGCGATCCATAATACAGACCTGGCAAACGTGACTGGGGGCAGACATCACTACTAAATAATAATTACAGAGAAAGGTTTTAGTAAGAAATTTCTTAGTAATGTCCAGTAATTAGCAACTATACATATCATTAGGAAGCAGCTTACAATGATTGATTTATTTCGATCAAATCAAATGTAAAATGTACAAAAATATAAAAGAACTAAATTCACAAAAAATCACTTTATACGCTATGAATTTTTGATATTTTAAAAATCGTGAGTCAATTTGTTTATATTGACTACTTAATTACAGAAAATATAATGACATAATACAGCCAGAAAGCAAATTCACCATTTTACAAAATCAAATACGTTATGAACAAAATAATGTTCAATCATTGTAAGCTGCTTCCTAATAATATGTATAGTTGCTAATTATTAGACATTACTAAGAAATTTCTAACTAAAACCTTTCTCTGTAATTATTATTTAGTAGTGATTTTAGTCTTCACCTGTTCGCTCCAGTTGTGGACCCCAGTCGTATGTTTACCAGGCCTGTATTATAGATCGCCTTGGTAAGTAACCAATGAAATTGCTTATTAAGTAAGGTAAGTAAAACTTGGTTGGACAACACCAAGTTACCTTGCCACATAATATAAGGTGCAACAATCGCAAATTTAAAAAGTTACAGAGTTTGGAAAGTTCGGAGTTTTAGAGTTTAAATTTCAGAGAGAAAATCTGCTGTGTCGCCACTCTGAGAGAACTGCTTTTTTCCAACCGGAGAAAATACTTTTTGGCCCGACCATCCCAAAACTTAAACCACGGTCCATCCATTAAGGAGAGTAGAAAGTGGACCTTGGGTTTACTTTTGGCAGTCTTGTAACTCTCGCTTCCCTTATTTTGTCCTTTAGTCCTCACATTCCATGAGCGATGTTTCTCACAACGGGGGAAGAATTGCTGTTTTCTGGGTCAGAATCCATCTAACACTTACTGTTGGCTAGTTTTTTACCTTGAAGTATTATTTTTTTTAGCTCCTTACATAAAGTGGCTTCATGCCTTGTCTGGAGCGATTTCCATTAAAAAAAAAAAACTTAGTGAGTCAAAAATATATATTATTTTTTTAAAATTCTAATAATAATTTTTAAATGAAAGAATATTTGTTCGAGTTGTCTTTTTTTCTTTTTGTTTTTTTAATGTACTTCTCATACCTCAGTTGACGATCAATACCCTGATAGATCCCAGTCCGGACTATGTTTTGGTGTAAAATACAATTAAAGGGCCAAAAAGCAATGATAATAAAATTTTTAAAATACAGATAATTCGAAAGCAATGATAAAGAATTAGGTGTCAGTGATTAGACGTGTATTTAAATCTTCTGCCACCTTGAAAATGCACTTGTTGCAAATTACTGTAAGAAGTAAATAAAATCCCAGAGCAAATAATGGAGTTATTTGTTGTTCTTTTGAATTGCTTCTATTACTTCACCCATCAAGAGAAAGAAGAAAAGGTCGACATCTTTATGATTGTCACATCACCACTACAACTACTAGCATCTTTACAACTAGACATCACCAATTACTTCGGGGGTTTCTGTTGATGAAGGGGGACAACGAAAAATCTGTGGGGATCGGAAAAGCCCCATGCTATGCTACATATACAACGTTCGTATTATTTGGATTATTCGGTCTACTGTTCTCATCTTCAACGTTTCGGACGATGTAACCTCCGACCTTTAGATGTATCTTGCTTGTCAAACTCGAGAATCTTTCTGTGGAACTCGGGAATCTGTGCAAGAACCTGTGGTGTAACAGATAGAAGTGATTATTACTTAGCACTTATAAGTGACAGTTTTCTGGGGGTTGAAGGTTCAATCCTCAGTGTAGAATAAGAATACAATTACGATTTACTTTATTTAATCCACGGGAGTAGCTTGCTCTGGTTCAGTCAGTCATGACCGGGGAAAAGTCTTAAGTAATTCGTAATTGTATTCTTAGTATTGTTTTCACTGAGGATTGAACTTCTACCAGGTCATGGCTGATGGAACAAGAGCCAGCTATCCCCTGTAGATTAAATAAAGCTTCCAAAGTTTGAAAAGACATACCTGATAAAGGTCGGATGTTACATCAGCCAAAACGTTGTGAGAATAACATCCACGATGAGAACACTAGTCCGAATAATCCAAATTATCAATCCTCATCTCAAAAATTCTGAAACATAATATACAAGGTTCGTTCAAAAAGTTCTAAGCTTCACTCTGAATGAGTCAGAGAAACATGATAGTTTCACTATTTTCAATATGGTCTTCCTTGACATGAATACACTTGGGTCAACAATGGTCAAACATTGCAGGCTCATCGCAGAATAAAATGGCATCCTGGTTAGTCACGTACTCCTCCACAACACATATGATCTCATCATTGTTTCCAAAATAAGATTTATGCTTATGAAACAGGGAAAAAAGTCAAGTGGAGCTAAGTCTAGTGAGTATGGTGAATGAGGTAGCAATTCAAAGCCACAGTTGGCTGTTTCGACTTCTGCGACCTGAACTGGTGTATCAGTGGGCAGCTGAGAATGTGGGCAACAACCATCAGGGAGCACTTGGCTGAGCTCTCACATCTACGTGTGGCCACTCTTCGAAGGTGGAATCGTGATTTGTTAAGCATCTTTCTTTTTTTTTTTTAATGGAAATCGTTCCAGATAAGGCATGAAACCACTTGATGTAAAGAGCTAACAAGAACGAAATATGATTATCAAAAAGACAGAAGATACCTATTGGCCTTAGTCTTAAAAAGACCAAGGCTATAGGTAGGAGGAAAACAGTCAGCAGGAAGAGAGTTTCACAAGCCTGCAATTCTTGGAAAGAAGTTACTGGAATAGGAAGCTGTATTACAATGAGGTATCAAAACGGTGAATTGATGGAGACCACTAGACCAACGAGTCAAACGAGCTGGAACAAAAGAAGCGTGGGCTGCCATAGGTCGTGATGTGGTGCAGGCCAGTGAAGAAGCCAGCTCAACCCGACTAGGATGAAAACCATTGCAACAACAATGAGTGTTATCCTGGAGCAAGTGAACATATGTCCTCAGATTCCCTCCACGTTTTGACCTGATTGCTTCCTTCTGTTCTCTTACTCCTGATAAATTAATTGTTAATAGTGTGTAGCGTGAGCCTTGGTATGAATAAGATATAGATGATGACCTTTCGTCTTTGAATGATTCACGCTAGAAATTAATATTAAAAGTTGGATATTTAAAACTTTGAAAAACAAAAAAAAAACAGGCACAATGCCTTTGGAAACCATGTTTAAGATGCAAATATTTTTTATTAAAAATCATTTAATTTTTTTTTTATCTTGACTTCTGTTTTATTATTAATTTTGGACGATAGCATGTCCATCCTCGGAGAAAGTGTTTCACGAACAAAATTAAAAGTTTAACCTTTCTATTTTTTTGTAATTAGTAAGGTCCTTTCTTTGTAGCGTTGTTGAAGCGCCAGTCAGATGTTATTTGAATGATGTAGGAACATTTTTTATATATGAGCTTTTAGTAGCACGTGGATGCTATTGGGTAATAAAATTGGCAAAAGTTATTTTAAAGTATCTTTTCAGAAATTTAAAACTTTGAAAACAAAAAAAAAACACAAAATGCCCTTGGAAACTACGTTTAAGATGAAAACATTTTTTTTATTCAAAATCATTTAATTAAAAATTTTTTTTATTAAAAATCATTTAATTTAACAAATTTTTTTATTCAAAATCATTTAATTTAACAAATTTTTTTATTCAAAATCATTTAATTAAAAAAATTTTTTTATTCAAAATCATTTAATTAAAAAATTTTTTTATTAAAAATCATGTAATTTAACAATTTTTTTTATTCAAAATCATTTAATTAAAAAATTTTTTAATTAAAAGTTATTTAATTTTCTTTTTATCTTAACTCCTTTTTTCTTATTAATTTTGGACGATAGCACGTCCATCCTCAGAGAAAGAGTGTTCCACAACAAAATTAAAGGTTTTACTATTATTTTTGTTTTGTAATTAGAAAAGTCCTTTCTTTGTGGTGTTGTTGAAGCATCGGTCAGATGTTATTTGAACGATTGTTTTACTGAAAGGAAAAAATGAAAAAGGTGAAAAACATGATTAATGGAACACAACATATTCATGTCCAAATTTACAAAATGTGAAAGTTTGTATGATTAACTTGTTCATTTGTGTGAATATTCAGACAGTTAAATTGTACTTCTTTGTTTGTAGAAGGAAGAAAAATGAATTAGTCTGTAAGAAAGGATGCGTATATATGCTTGCCTTCTGGCAATGTGTGACATTGTGTATAAGTTCAGTAGGCTATGTATGCAATGCGTATATGTTTTCCTTTGTTTAGTCAATGTGAACATGTCCCAACAAGTTTGTAGTAGTTATTGTGTCTTCCCTGCTGCGAGTTGTCGGCGAAGACTGATGCATCCTTTCTTTTGACAAGTTTGGTAGGCTCGCCGTAAGAGACTGATTTTCTAACTGGTAAAATTGTTCAAGTATGAATCGGATTGGCTTCCAGCAGGTTAAATATCTCTATTTTGAATATTATGGAGGCGTATATTTTCCCGGACTCTGATTGGCTGATATATTTTTATATTTTAATTCTTATCCAATCCAGAGCCGTCTTTTTTTAATGTTTATTAAACAAGAGTTTCCTTTTCCTAGATAGTCTATTATGATTATGCCTTCAGAATTCTCCAAAACCAGAAACAATCACCTCACCAACATACTCATCCCTTGGGCAAACCAGAAGAATCCCCAACCCCGAGTCTGCAACAAACGGTGTCAGGTCAGATTTGATTCCTGATATTAAACTTAATCCGTGATATAACTTTCAGCAAGAGTTTCAGACTCCCTGTATTCGATAGTTTTATTTTCTCTATACTTAACTGTTAGCAAGTGATAAAACTAAATTTAACTGGTAGCAAGTAATAAAGTATGTATAGTATAGTACAAGATGTACTAACCCCAGATGGAGTTAGTTTCGAAAATAAATTTTTTTTATATCCCTCCCCCATAAAAAAATCAAATCCCATATTCGATTACTTATTTTTCTAAAATAATTTAATTATATCCCCCCCCCCCAAAAAAAAATGAAACCACCTATTTGATTACTTATTTTTAACCAAAACAGGAAGTCTTTAATATCAGGAACCAAATCTGACCGGACACCATTTGCTGCAGACTTTGAGTCAGGAATTCTTCTGATTTGCCCATCCCCTGCTTGAACTTCTTTCAGGATTGGATAAACAGAGTTTTTTTTCAGTGTTTGCTTTGAATCTTTGATTCAGATTCGAAGTGATGAACCCAGATTTCATCTTACGGTTAACCTGGAAGTAATTCGGAAGTGTCCTCTTAATGTCAACCGTTTTCGCTTTCTGCTCTAGTGAGATAATACGTAGGGGGTGTTAAAATAATATTGAAAACGGGATTTTCCACGCAAGGTTAAAATTAAAAAGGGAGTGGAAAATTCCATTAGAAGTCAAGTTAGAGGTTAGGAGTATGTGTCAGGATATGACATCACGGATAGGAAGTCCAGAATGGGACGTGGAAAAGAAGAGAGAAATATCTGTCTCTTTTGGTCTGTGAGCTGACTTCGTTTGGACGTTTTTCGAGTCTGTCTTCGTTAGCCCTGGTGAGAAAAAGCTCACGTAATGCTGTAAAAGAATAAAACAAGAAAGAACATGAGTGTTGTTGGTGTTTCTCTTTTCTGAGAATGTGTATTTATTTTCTTGAAATCTTAACAACTACAATTATGGGCACTACGGCCCCAAATTCTAGTATATATTAAATATTAAATTGTTTTAACGGCAATACGTAATTAAAGCAAAATAAATTGTTTTGGACTATAAAAATAATTTCTAACGCCTTGATAATGTTTACCCATTCATTTATTTATTTTTTTATTATCGCTTATGTTTGAATTCATGCTTTGAAACATGATGTAAATCATAAATCTATGATGTTACGCAAAAGCTATACTTATTTTGTAAAGGTAATGTTTTAAGCTCTATTTATAAGAAAATTCAAATAACTCAGTCGGTAGAACCTAAGACTGAAGATCTCAAAGTTTTGATTTCGATTTCTGGTCATGGCATCCCCTGTATTTGTTGGCGAGTTTTTATTTACTACTAGCAGAACCCGTCGTCCGGCGTTGCACGGGAGAAAGTATAGGGTGGGCAAAAATAAGGGTCCTATTTTTAAAAATTCATAACTTTTTTATTTATTGATTTTAAAAAATTTTTTTTTTAGAATAAGTAAAGGACCCCTTCCGAAGCAAGCATGAGCCGTATTAGCTCTAAGGAACGTACCCTCATTTAGAAAACATTATTTTTGCTTAAAAAACTCAAAACAGTGTAAAAAACAATACTTTAGTTTTTGTAAGTTTTAAGAAGTGTTTTTCGGCTAAAATTTGTTTTGTTTATTTCAAAAAATCTCGGAAGGGTCAGTCTACACACACATAAAGTTTGGTGAGTTTAACTTTTATTTTGTGGAAGTTATTCAAATTCAAGTTATTCAAATTTAAAGATAGGACCCTTATTTTGGCCCACCCTGTACTACCTATTGCATGACGTCGAATAAAAAAAAACGGCCTATAGTTCTTTCTCTCCCCCCCCCACTACCGTGTTGCCGAATGTTTTAAATTAAAAAAAAAAGAAAAAAGTGGCAGAGTAAAATGGGATCGAACGCTGAAACTGTCGATCATGAAACCTTCCTTCTTAACCATTGCGGCATGGTTTCGACTTAAAAACGCATGTGAAACTAGGCCAATTAACCTAAGCTTTTTTATTGGCATGCGTGTTATGTTAATATTTAGATTCTGCCGACCAAATTTGCGCTTATTGAATTGAATAGGAAGTCGATTTGATGAAGAAATTGTAGCCACCATGTTGAATGAATAAATGTTGCAGGAACTGTGTTCGTTAATTTCATTCGCTTAATTCTGGAATGAATACAAATGTAAAAGTCATAGGTAGAATTAGAAAGAACGTAATCTGATATTCGCGGAATATCAACGGAGGGAACGGGAGCGGTCATTAAGTCTTTGCGTATTGCTTTATATTATGTAGTAAATTAATACCAGGAAAATAATAAATAAGGACGGACTGTTTTGTGAAAAGTAAACTGTGTTTATTAGTTCCCGGTGTTGATGAGTGGAGTGACAGTACATAATTGTTAGGGAGAAAAGTTTTTGCTACCACCTATATGGAGTTGGTTTTTGGAGAGTCATGGATGGCGGGCCAAATGTAATATTTAGTGTTAGCTGGGAAAAAAGAATAACAAATGTACTAAAACACGCTCGAGTGAATAAGTGTAATGTAATGGTGAGTTTAGTAGCCTGTGATGCATGTGGTTATTTTCCTATTCTCTGAGAAGGTGCAGGGGAAAAATCGTCTCTACTTTATATATTAGATTAATGCAATATTCTCCATTTCTAAAAGTAGTTAAGATTTCTATTTCGAAATGAGACAAATTCCGCAATGTATTTATTACGTTTAAAAAATATTGTGACTGACAGACGAACATTTCTATTTATATAAGATTTAAATTCTGAGAACTTGTTAAATATATTTCATTTTTGTGTGTGAAAATCTTTATGCCATTGGAGCACAGGGAGGAGTTGGTGTTGGTGTGATTGCAAGAGTTAGGAATGAATGGAGTAAGTTCAGGGAACTTCTGCCATTACTAACCAACAGAGAGTTACCACTACTGACCAAGGGAAGAGTCTATCAGAGATGTGTACACAGTGTGATGATGTATGTAAGTGAGGGTTGAGGACATGTGTTGCATGGGGAGAAATGATATGAGAATGATATAATGGATGTGTAATGTGAGTCTTAAAGACAGACCAAGATCTGATGACCTCGGAGGAATCTGGACAGTATAGAGAGATGTGTGTAGAAAAGAAGAGATTGTTGGTTTGGTCACATTGAAGGAATGGCTGAGAGTGCTATGGTTATTAGATGTAGAACGGTTGAAGTAGCAGGTTCAGTTGGCAGGGGAGGTCAAGGAAAACATGGGAGAAAGTGATAAGGATGGAGTTGATTAAAAGAGGTATCAAGATCTGGCCAGATATAGGTTAGTTTGGAAGTCAATTTCTAAAAGTTGTCTAACACATGCTAGCATGTAAAACCGATGTTAAACCAAATATGATGATGATCAAATATCAGTTTAAAACATTTCTACAAAGTTATGAAGAATATAAGGAGCAAAAAAGGGAGACTATTTCAAAAGTAATCTATAAAATAATAGGCTCAGGCAATTTCTTTTTTTGCACACACGTTATCATCCTCCACCCTTTTTAAAAGATGGGATCGCCCGCTAACTGAAGATACACTGCAAAAAAAGTAATTTAAAAAATTTCATCTGATATCGCTGTTCTGTCGAACGTTAAACTTGAACTAAAATACACTTTTTTGACCATTGGGCTAAGATCAAAGTATGATTTCCGTTCTATTCAAGGATAGTACAATAATATTGTGGGGGTCTGCGTTCACGCCGGACGTCTATAAAATGGAAATATGTCACAAATTTCTGCAAGGGTTTTTGAGATAGACGCCCATAATCAAATATATTCTGAAACTACATTGATCAAAGTGCTTAGATAAGTATGTGTCAGTTTAAACAAAGATTGTCCAATAATATCGTGGGTTCTGCATTCATGCCGGACGTCCACAGAATATGCATGGTAGCAATATACAACAGATGGAAGATACGACTGTGGAATTTCCACGGGTCCCACTAGTTTTTGTAACTACCTGTTGGTATATTTGTAGCGTGAGCCATGGTACAGATAAAATAACGGGGGGACCTTTTTTCTTTGATACCATGACTGACATTAACAAATAAAAATGAAAAGTAATTATACTTGTACAAAGTTAAGCGATGTAAAACCTGGTCAGTACTAAGATGGGTGACCATTTGGGAATACCAGGTGCTGTATGTGCTTTCTGCGCTTATCTCAACATTTGTTTTCAGTCGTCCTGGACTTCTCCTTGCCACTGGATTCAAGCAGTGCCGATTCAGGAGAGGTGTGGTTTGGATTGTGCAACCCTTGCTTAACAATTACGCGTGCAGCTACCCTTACATCATGACAAAGTTACAGGTATGAAAAACTGCATGCGTGAAATATTCATTTGTGTAAGTCTAGACAGTTAAATTATTTTTCTTTGTAGAATGGAGTAAGAATAAAGGATTTGTGTTTAAACAAACGTTAAAAACAGAATTAATGAAACACAACAGATGAAGGTATTTATATTGAAGCGGTTAGCTTCCAAATTTTATTGATTAGTTTTGTCTGACTTTGCAACCGGTGACAGGGCAAATTAATATATCCTATTGATTTATTGTTTGATTTTTACGGATTTCTTTGTTTGTAATTTTTATTTTGCAAATATAAAATTTGTTTTCTGATATTTGCAGATTTCTATTTTTTTTAAATATATATCTCGAATTATGATTAAAGATTAGCATTTTTAAGCAACTTAAAAAAAAAAACAAGCTCTTCCTTAATCCTACCACTAACTCTAAGTTCGGGTGGCAACTACTATCTTTTTCTTCTTTCTCTATTCGTTTGGAGGTTTGTTTTTTGGAGGGGGTTGCTACCCGTTTTATTGTTTCTTACAAAACAAATAATGAAATCAAACAGTGTTTATTAAAAATGAAATTGTAATATACTACAAATAAAACATTATAATGATGTATCCAATATAGAATATTGCCGAAGGAATTGTCTTTTATATGACGGATAATTTGCATGATGGACTAATCCGCAAAAATCAGAAAACAAATTAATATTTGCAAAAGAAAAAGAAAAATCTGCAAGATCAGACAACAAATTAATAGGGTGGATTAATTTGCTCTGTCACCGGTTGCAAAGTCAGGAAAAAATAATCGATAAAATTTGGCAGCCATTTTTTTTGGAAGCTAACTGCTTCAAATAATCCAAAATTACAAAGTATTAAAGTTGCTTGCATGAGTGAATTGTTCATCTTGTGTTTGTAAGTTTTAAATGTTAATTTGTTTTCCTTTGTAGAATGGAGACGAAAAAAATGAATGAATAAATGTAAAAAGTGTGAGTATATGTTTGCTTTTGTTTTATTAGTGTGCGAGTATGCGCGGCATTGAAGTTCATAGTAGTTTGTTTTTTCTCGGTTGAAATGGATTTATTTATATATCCGCCGTGTTTCTTTTGCTGGTGGTTTTGTTGTGTCCGCGTTTCCCGTAGACGATTAAACTTTATAAGAGTTAGTGCTTTTGGTTAAAGTTTCGATTCCTGACACATCCGTATTATTAGTAAGATGACATGCAAAAGCTGAAAAATTGTATTTTTTTTTGATTATGACATGCTGAACCTTTTTGCTTAAAAAAAAAAATCAATTTAGTATTACGTATGAAATAGGAAAAAAAAATTTTTTAAATTAGTAAATTAGCCAACATACTGGCATAGATCATAAAAATTAGAATGGAAGAGAGGTCAAACGACAAGTAACAAGTCTTTTAGTGAGTTATATATAGGTACATACAAAAATGGCCGTCTCTTGTACGGACTATGCTTATTAAAAAGCGCTTATCATTAATTATTTAATTAGTTTCCGTGTAAACTTTGATTGTGTTTGAAACATAAAAGCCTATACTTAATCTCTAAATGGAAAAAAACTGTATATTTATGTGTGAAAAAGAAATTATAATGAAGTATGTTATCATGACGGCTGAAAAACCAAAAAATTCAGTGAATTTTGAACTTTGAAGAAATTACTTGTAAAAATCTCTTGAAAGATAAATATAAGTTTTTGGAAACTATTTCAAAGATAATTATTAAATTAAAGTCATAAGATACTAAATTTTAAAAAAATTCCTACGTTTTACTAAAAATTAGCAAAATTATCCCTCCAAAAGTCATAGATTAGTAAAATCCGGCATCAGTTAATCGGTAAACGACTTTGTTTATCGATTGACTACCGCTATTCAAAATATATGGAAGACAAAAATGTAATAATTTATTATTTTTAACTTTATATATAAAAATGGTTTTGTAATAGTTTATAGAAGTTGAAAAATTATTATCCATTCATTTATTTATTCTTTTTAAGGTTAAAAAGAAATTTTATTAATTTAAGTACCCTTATTTTGTTGTAATAAAAAAGGAAATGCTTATTTAATTAAAATATTTGTGAATGCACGCAATTAAGATTTTATTTATTTTTAACTAAAAAGATTCATATTTAACCTGATATTTGTTTTTAATTCAGTAATACTCTGAAATTATTGATGACGTCTGTTTACCAATGTTTTTCTTTAGAATTTGAAATAAAACTTTAAAATGTTAAAAATTATTTTTATGTTACGAACTGCGTCAATTTTTTTACATGATGATTAAAAAATTTAGTTATTCGATTTATTCTTAACGTGTCGTAACGATAAATTACATTAATTCTTTTTAAAATAAAGTGTATTTTTTATTTTAAGTGTGAAAAAGTAGATTAAAGTCAATGACTACACTGACAATTTATTCATTGAAAAAATTAAAACATTAACAATTATTTATAATTAAATAAATAGAATTCAATTTTTAAAGAAAATTTCATATTTGAACTATTTATTTATTAATAAATAATTGTAAACTTTTTAAATAATATTTATTAATGACAAAAACAAAGACAAACTTAGGTTTTATCTTTCCAAGTAATTGACAATGAATTGTGAAATTAAAGAAATCGATGAATCTCTGAAAATAAAATTGTGAGGGCGGTTTGGTTTATTTTCAAGATTATAAAAAGAAATTCTTGCGCTGATGATGACACGTTCATGTATGAAAGGGAAATATAATTATGTCGCATTTTTTATTTTTCCAGAAACTCTAATCATTAAAATCACATGAAATATTTTTGCAATTATATTATTTTTTAGTGAAAATATTGATTAAACAATGCTTTATTCAATAATAATATCGCTAATTCAGAAAATTAATTTTTCTTCGAGTTATAGTGATTTTATTAACACAGTATTTAGGGGCCTTTTTCGTAATATATACGAAATATTTTTTTTAAAAATATTTTAATTGTTAACATCTACAATGCTTTATTTTCATAAAACAAAAAAATTCATGCATTTTTTTTATTAATATATAAAAATATAACTTTAGTAAAGGTGTATTTTGTTTTAAAAAAATAATACATTTTCACTAAAATTAAAAAAAAAAATAATGGTTTCATTATATTCCGTGATTGTTGATTAATAAATATTGAAAATTTCATTAAAATTGGTTGATTTCCTTGATTTTAGTGAATTTTTAAGTGAAGGGAGGGTCAAAATGTTTTTACATTGATTTTGCACGTACCTAGTTATATAAAAATAATTTATTTAAAAAATTTTAATTATATAATTATAAAATTTTAGTTATATAAATAAAGTTTTTTAGTTAGCTATATAAAAATAATTTATTTAAAACAATTAAAAATATTTGTTTCACAACATAATTTTTGTTTTTGCACCATATCAAAATCAATCATTTTTCAAACAGTCTTAAATAAATTATTTTTATATAACTCACTATAAAGACTTTACTTCTTTTTGTTTAAAATCTTTTCCATTCCCATTTTCATATCAACTACTGGTCATGTCAGTATGTCTGTTGGCTAATTTAATAATTTTAAAAGTGTTTTTTTCCTATCTCATACATAATACTAAATCTATTTTGACACCAACAACATGTCATAGTGTAAAAAAAATGCAATTTTTGAGCTACCACATATCGTCTTTCCGATAAAACGGATGTGTCAGGAATCAAAACGTTTACCCGGCTTTTAATGTTTAGTGTATTTGGGGTGGGGTGGGGGGGGGGGCAAAAGAATGAGCATTTTGATGATTATGTTAGGATTGATAACTGTGACTAGCTAAGCTATTTAATTTTTTGGCACTTGTGCAGTTTAGTAAACAGCGGCAGATAATCCACAGGAAGTAACGAATAATAGATTAAAACATTTTAATAAATTTATTTATTTAATAAAATATAGTTTCTGAAAGAAAAACATTGTAATAAAATAAAGTTTCTGAAATTGACAGTGATTTTTTTTTATAATTTAAAATGTTATAAAACGAACATAATAAAACTGTTACTTTATTGAAAAAGAAACTTTATTTTATTACAATGTTTGTTATCTCTCTTAGCTCCCTTGAATATGACCAATATGGCACGGATATTTCAACTTTATTCGGTTATCGATAAAATTTGATTTTCTTTTATAAAATAAAAACTACTTTATTAATTTACGTGACGAGATTGACTTTTAACGGTCTCTTAGACTATAAATTGACATTTGAAGGCCCTGTTACATCCACTGCATGCATACAGTGTCCGTTTTTTTAATTATTATATTGTCACTCGGATTTAGGGTCAGTGTTACTGTTAATGAAAGGCATGAGTTTTTTTTGTTCCATTCAACAATTTATTATTCCTGCCACTACTATTCACGGCGGTATGTGGCTTGCTTATAATGACATTGCAAACCTTTCTGTAACTCAACTTCTTATGTACATCAGCAGGTGAACCATAGCAAAATCATTGCTGATCCTCACACAATATTTTTACAATAAATTTGGTTATCTTGAACTTTTCAGCTTTAAGATGTCTGCCATTCAAACAACATCAACTTAACCAAATAAGTTCTAGTTTTATAACAATTTGTGCCAATATTATTACGATATTGTTTGGTCATTCAATTATTAATTGAACCAAATGGTTATTAAACTAGAACGAATTTGGTTAAGATAGTGTTGCTTCAATGGCAACCATCTTAAAGCTACAAAATTCAAGATAACCATAAATTTTGATCAGGAACGTTAACTTTACAATAACTTGTTAGGTACCGTTAAAAGTCAATTTCACCTTAATATTAAATGTTATTTATTTTTTATTACTAAAACATGGTTTTAAGTAAAAAAAAAAAGAAGTTTTTTTGAGAGCAATGAAACCCTGTAAATAATTTCGACCAATCATTAAGATATTATTAGCCCACAAACTACCACGACCGTGGCATGCTGTTTTCATAGCTCATAAGTTAATTTTGTCCAAAATGTAAAGTTTCACAAACCCGCTTGACATAAAACAACAAAAAAGAAAAAAAAACGGTGAAATTGTCGTTTACCAACCAAAATAGCGGACAATAAATCGTCTGCAGTTTTCCGACCTCACAAATCCAAATAAATTGTTTTGGAATAATTTAAAATTTATGTAAACTTATTTTATAGGAAATACAGTTTTGAAAGTAGTCCAAAACAGTTTATTTGGGTTTACTTACTCATTTATGAGGTCTGAAAAAAAAATTAGAAAACTGCAGACGATTTATGTTCGCTATTTTGGTTGGGAAACGACTATTTTACCAAAAAAACATTATCGAAATTTCACATATCAAAATAATTTTACGGTTATTTTAATGAGATGTTAGTCTTTTTCTCTTTCTTAACTCTTTAGGTTTAAAAGCCATAGTTCAGAGAATATGCTCTTTAAAAAGGTAACCTTTCAAGGACAGGAAAGAATTTGTGGTGATTGTGCAGTATAGTTAACAAGACAAAAAGTGATGACCCCCCCCCCCCCCAAATAATTGCTACCAAACGCAAGAAAATTTACTTTTCTATTTACCTGTATAATTCTCACATGTGATTATAAGATGTATTATCAATGCATTTGTTATAGTCACTTTTACAGAGTCAAGCTAGCGTGCTTTCCAAAATGGCTAACAGATTTACTGAGACTTGGTTGCGAATCTCAGGCTTAAAAGTTTTTAAAAAATACACCGTAATCCGATTTGCAATCACCCTCTGACTTATGGTTCCATTAACACCCCCTGCAAAAAATTTTCTGGATGGATGTAAAATTTGTCGTAACCGAACTCGTCAGCATTTACCCGGTAGGGGCGATCGGCAATAAATCACCCCCTACCCTTCCCGGAGGAGGTGATAAGCTGGAGACCGAATAGAACCATATCCCACTCTAATTTAAGAGCCAGATTATATAAAGTTTTATACTTTTCTCATTTTGGGAAACGAGATATATCGCTCTAAACATAAAGGTAAAAATAAATACGAATAAAAATACTGGATAAATGTTCCAATTCCCAACGTGATAACCTTATCAAAAAGGCGATATGCATATGCAGCAGCTCAAAAATTGTATAAAAAAAAAAAAGAAAAGAGATTGATTAGACGTATTGGAGTTAAAATTGAAAAGATTTCCCTTAGCAATGTGTTGGGGAAAAAAAACAAAGAAAACAGAAAATATTTGAAATATGAAAAAATATATATCCAATATCTTCCTTCCGAATGTACCCTGAAGGGGGCCGAGGCAGTAGTCGGAAGGGGAAAGGTCTTGCTAAAGAATTGCTCCTCCAGCGACCCACCCAACAGGGTCTGGTAAAAAAAAAAAATGGAGTCTCTGGTTGGAGCAAAATCGTACCACTGACGCCATCTCGTTAAAGAGTATGCCTGTCTTGCAAATGGCAACCTGCACATAAGAGTGTCTGTTGATCTTGTTCAGGGGTTGATTCGTGAATCCGAATGAACTCCTCAGTGTCGAAGTTCCTTCAGCATCGTAACAGTCTGTCCAATGGTGGTGGTGGCACAGGCAGCGGCACACCGCCAACGTTCGCTCCGAGATCGCCCCAGATCAGTCAATGAGAAAAGGCAGGACCTCGATATAGGTTTTTGTACTCTCTTCCCTTAACCAAGAATGGCCTTGTCCAACTTTGCTCCGTTGGGTATCATATCCCCCCTCCTGAAGGCCTTACCCACTCAATAGATACGACCGCCTATATTTTTTTTACACTTTCTTGAACAACAAAGAAAAAAAAAAATGAAAAAAAAAAATGCCCGAAATCCGTGATTTTCAGATTATAATGTCCATTCCTCGTATGAATGTACCAAACAACCCTGAATCCATTCCAATATAAAAATAAACGCTAATAAACGTTGTAGGAATAAAATAGAAATTGAAAAGAAGCCTTAATTTATCTTATATCGTTAAAGATAAATTCATGGCGTACAAAGGAAAGAGTCCCAGAAAGAATATTTTAACTGAAATTCCCTGAAATAGAAGCAGGAATATATTGTGATATTCTAGCAAGAAGAAAGAAAGAGTCTCAGAAGAAATGCTGTAATTGAAACTCCCTCAAATAGAAGCAGGAATATATGGTGATTTTCTAGCAAGAAGTTTAACAGTAAAAAAAATATATATATATATAGAAGGAATGTCAAAAGACAAGGAATCTTTCAAATAGAAGGAATATTTTGTAATATTCCAGTTATTCTTCCTTAGAAGAAATGGTTATAATGTCGTCCTTAGACGAACAAAACTAAAGCCTGGAAACAATCCAGCGCCAAGTTCAATGTCAAAAGACAAAAACAGAAGGAATGCGGTCATTCCTCTGAGTCCTCTTTATAAGAAAAAGTAATAAGTTTAAAAAAAAAAACTAGGCTTCCAGCATTGGAATAGAAAAAGATATATCTGTCATATGAAACAGTGTAAATGCTTATCCTCATAATATTTAAAATATTACTGTTTCCACATAAGTCTGCACGAATATTAGAAACGTATCTACGATAGACACAGAGAATCATTATGGCCCGTAGAACAATGGATTCATTGAAGCTAAACTGTAGAAACAAAAAAAAACAAAAAAACGAGATGTTTCGTTTGGAGACATTATTGTTAAGTTCCGAATATTTTGAAAGATCAAGAAGAAAAAAGCAAGGTGCGAATAAATGCAAGAGAAAAAAACAAAAAAAAAAACTAACTTTTAACAAAAGTTTTCATAATTAAAAGTAAAATTTAAGACTTATTTCAAGTTGAAATAAGTTAACAGTCATATATTTCTTCTGGTTTCTTCTTGCATCGCACAACGTATCTAAGATACAACATTCGTAGGTTTTGAAGTGAAATTTCGCACTTGTAGAATACCGACACAATAGTCGTATTGATCAAGTCGGTTTTAATGTTCAGGAGCTTTTTTTCGTTGAATGGCGCCCTGACACCAGGGTCCCAGTTTACGTCCAATTTCGTAAATGTTGGTTCGCTGGGTATTAAATGATTAAACTTGGTCTGTTGAGACATTGGGTATCCATTAAAGTTTCTCTTACAGCTTCTTGAATGGTAAACATCTTTTCCCTCTCGGCTTTGGTTCTTCAGACATAAACTGCTTAGCGTCATTGGTCATACCGATTCGTTACTTGGCTCCACCAGGTAACCAGCTCCCCTCGTTTCGACAGCTCGGTCCTGGTCCGCTAAAGGTGTGGTATCCAACAAATTCTCTTGCAAATGTGTTGGTTCCATCAAGTTTCTTTAGCAATGTGAAAAGATTTACCTTAGCAATGTGTTGGGGAAAAAAATAAATAAAAACAGAAAATATTTGAAATATGAAAAAAAATACATCCAATATCTTCCTCCCGGATGTACCCTGAAGGGGGCCAAGGCAGTAGTCAGAAGGGGAAAGGTCTTGCTAAAGAATTGCTCCTCCAGCGACCCACCCAACAGGGTCTGGTAAAAAAAAAAAAAATGGAGTCTCTGGTTGGAACAAAGTCGTATCACTGACATCGTCTTGTTACAGAGTATGCCTATGTCTTGCAAATGGCAACCTGCTCGTTCAGGGGTTGATGCATGAATCTGAATGAACTCCTCAGTGTCGAAGTTCCTTCAACATCGTAACAGTCTGTCCAATGGCGGCGGCACAGGCAGATCAGTCTGAATAAGAAAAGGCAGAACCTAGATATAGGTTTTTGTACTACCTCTCTTCCCTTAACTAAGAATGGCCTCGTTCAACTTTGCTCCGTTGGGTATCATATCCCCCCCCCCCTCCCGAAGGCCTCAACCACTTAATAGGTATGACCGTCTATATTGTTTTTACAAAATCAATCTAGTATTATTATGCAATAGGAAGAAGAAAAACAACACTTTTTAAATTAGTAAACACGACAAAACAAGCTGACAAACTGGCACATTCCCAGTATGGCTACATGTTTTGCAAGTCGATATAAAAATTGGAACGGAACATAATTCTTGTGTTTTTGCAACATATCAAAATCAATTTTAAAAAAAAAGCAATGAATATAAAATACTTTAATTCGCTTCGTCAGACAGTTTACGTTCCATCATAATTTTTATATCGACTAGCAAAACATGCAACCATATTGGAAATATGCCAGTATGTCGACTAATTTAGAAAGTGGGGCATTTTTAGCGACAGCTAACAGAAAGAAAAAGGGGTAAAAAACAGAACAAATAGGCAACAAATAAATGTTACGAAATGCAGAATAAGCTACACTTTTACTAACCTGGATAAGTTTATTTGTGTTTTAACTCATTTTAAAGCGTTTTTTGTGCCCACCTGTTCAGTTAGAACAAAAAGCGAAATGGTTGTTTATGAGCCCTGCACGGGACCCCTTGATAAATCAACAAAATAGTGTAAGAAACACATCCAATAAATGTCACCAATCGTGGGAATGTTCTACCAGTATTTTGTTTCATTTTCGTTTTTTGAGCGATTATCGAAACTGTAATTTCAGCCATTTTTTTTTCCCCGTTCTAACCGAACAGGTGGACACAAGGTTTGTTTTGAACAAAAAAACTCTTTAAAATAAGTTAAAACAGTAAACACAAATAAACTTATAAAGGTTAGTAGAAGAATAACTTATCTTGCCGTTTGTAACATTTATTTGTTGCCTATTTGTCTTTTTGACCCTTTTTTCGTTGTTAGCTGTTGTTAAAAATGTCCAAAAGGGTTGTTGTTGTTGTTTTCTTCCTATTTGTATAAAATAATACTAAATTGATTTTAACACCATTTTTTTATCTACTGCATATCGCCTTTCCGATAAAATTATCACGTTGGAAATCGAAACGTTTACCAAAAACTGTATTTTTATAGAATCACCTCGGCTCCAAACCAGTTTTCTTTTCCTATGCATTTTAGGCCGTTAAAAACGAATATGTTACTTAAATACATCGCAAATTTGTTTGCAAGATATTTAGGGTTAAAACCACCTAAACAAAAACAAAATTTGGAGACGGAAGTGATTCTATAAAATTACCAAAAATACAATGCTGTTAACGCGACATTCATGATTGTTTATTTTACATTATGTTAAAATTTTGAATATATTTTTGTCAATTTTCTTTTTTAAATTTCCAAGAGTTTTATAGTTTCGGCTGAACTGAAACTATACATATATTTTTTTATATATATATAATGAGATTTAAATTTTACTACAGCTTAGAAACGCCGTTGAAACGATAACTTTGAAATGTTAGAATCAGCCAACGGAAGACTTAAGAATCATTTTGTAGAATAAGAGTCATACATGGCACATATAATCTCGCCAAATTTATTAGGGCCGGCACACTGTCGCCACACGTATTCACTTATATAGTTCTGAAAAAGGCCCTCCCCGCCCTGATGAAGGAGCTCCTCTTTTTTGTACCGCATCAAAGGGTTTTTCATCATCACATTGTATACGTCCACGCCAGTGTCCTGTAAGTACCTCGCACAAACTTCCCGTAGGAAATTGCACCAATCGACTACTGTATTCTTGTTGACGGAGGCCTCCCGAACAATAGTTGCTTGTGAGAAATCGAATGACCACATATATACCATCCATAAGAGTATGTGTAGACTGAGATGGCTGTTGGAAAAGAAGGATTTCCACCGAATGGAGCGCGTAGTCGAGTCGGTGTTGCAACGCCATTGCCAGCCGTCTGTACCTCGCTTATAGCGGTTCAACGTTAATGCGTTGCCACATTTCGGACAGTTCATATTGTTTAATATCAGACGGTGCCTAGCAAGCCACCGGATGGCCGACAGGTTATCTCTTGTTTCAATTATTAACTTTTCATATGTCATATTCTCATTTTTTATGAAATTGCTGTCTAAAATGTCATCGACAATTGTACGACGCGAAGGAGGACGGCCAGCCATGATAAATTAATTTAAAATATGCAAAAAAAAAAAACGTTTGGCGGCCGTCTATTTATTATTGTGAGAGTTGAGGCCGTACAATCATTCACTGCGTATAGCGAGTAGAAAGGAGGTATATTCCGACGGTGAATAAAAACAACTACGAAAAAAGTAGACGCAAAATGGAGGGGGGAGATAGACATGGAGGAGCGGCCGGAGGGGGGATGAGATAGACATGGAGGAAGTGGGCGGTGATCAGGGAAAAATGTCGATTGAGTTCCTTCCCTTTGCGCAACTTATCTTTTCTTTATTGTTTTTGTTATTTCCATTTTGTTTATTTCTATTCCCTTTCTTTTATATAAACACACCAATAAATAGATACTTTCTTATCTACTTCCTCCTGGCCGCCGTATTTGAAATCGGGTATAACGGCATAACGCCCGAGGATTACCACTTTCGGCTAAGAATGTGCTCAGTAGAAAGCGGTGAAGTGAGAAAATCAGTCCCCGCTATATTACGTTCTCGCCAGGAGCTTTGTTAACTATTCTTATTTTTGGACAAAAACGCATTTTCTTTTGTTTATTTCTTTTGTTTAGGTGAAAGTACAAAATAGTTAACAAAGCCACTTCCTCCTCATGTTAAGAATTGCTTTCTAAATAATGTTTTTCTTTAGAAAGCCATTCTTAACATAAGGTGGGGGAGGCTTTGTTAAAAATATTTCCTTTAGGTAAATTAAAATAAGTAAATTTGTATGAAAATAAAACTCAATATTTCCAATGAAAGAAATCACTTTTCACAATTTCTTATGTGTTGATCTAGATTTTGATTTTCGTATGTGTAAAATACACAGTGGACTGATTTTCGCACTTCACCGCTTTCTTCTGAACACATTCTTAGTCGGAAGTGGCAATTCTCGGCCGTTATGCCGTTTATTTTTAGGTTAATGGGCATAAAGTCTTGAACGCGTCTTCCGCTTACTTCCGTAAGTTTTAAAACAATTCCTTTGTATATTGTTTCTAATTAAAATTCACAATTTTATAAAATTTATATTAAATGTTCATATAAATTATTTAATTTCATAAGACTTTTAAATATAAAAACAATTGGGGTATCTTTTACAATAATCCGCAGAGTGAAAACGCTATAAAAACAAATATGCAACAAATAAAAGTAACTGTAGCCGATAAAAGTTATTTTCCAACTTATCTGTGACATTTGTTTGTATTTTTAAGCCGTTTCAACTGCTATTTATTAGAAATCAATATTTTTGTCACACGAACATTGGACAAGCGATGGGGGGGGGGGGGATATCGTAACGAGGTAAGGCAGGGCGGCCATTTTGTTTTAGTAAAAATACGTGCCAAAAAAAAAAAGACATCTAATAAAAACCCATTTATAGTACGTAAAAATACAAACAAATTTCATAGGTAAGTAGGAAAATATCTATTCTCGACGTAGGTCACCGTCCCTTGTTGCATATATTTTTTTTTTTTACCCCGTTCTCGTTCGTTTTTTGGCCCCCGTTGGCGACTCTGCGGATTATTGTAAAAGATACCCGACAATTGGTTTAAAACTTACTGAAGTCGCGTTCAATCAACTTTATGCTCATTAACCTATTTTATATCATTTATAAAAAGATATTTCTTAATAATTGTTTGTTACTTTGTAATATAATTATATGTGGTTAATAATTAAACTATTAAAAAAATATTTTTAAAAAACATTTCAATTATATAAAAAAAAGGTTGATTTGATTATTTGTAAAAAAAATATTTTTAAAATAAATAAATTTACAATTATAAAAAGAGTTTGATTTTATTATTTGTTAATCATTAAACAAATTGTTGAAAACAAATTATGGCACTTGTATAGATGCGGTATACGAGCCGAAATTTATTTTAGATGAGTTCCAATGGTGTAAGGGGCAGACAACTCTCTTTTTTTAGTACGCAATTTCTCCGAAAATGGAAAATATGCATTTTTAAATAAGTCATGCAAATTCAATTAATAGAACATTTTTTGAAGAAATAACAATTTGTGAAAATCAACAGTATATTGATAGAACATTTATTGAAGAAAATAGAATTTGGGAAAATCAACAGTATATTTTTAAAATTTCAAAACCATCAAAACGAACAGTCCTCTTGTTTGGATTAACAGATTTTTTATTTTTATTTTATAAAAAACCCGATTTAGTGTTCTTTTCATAGCCACCCAAAGTTGTCGTGGAATATGGCCGGTATTATATTTACGGCGTAAAAATAGACTTTCGTCTATCTCCACGCTTCGACCCTCGCCTCCCAGAATTTGTGGATACTTAATAAAATATTCAATACATACTTCTCGCAAGAACATACGCCAATCGGCTATTGTGTTATTTGACATTATGCGGCACTCTCTCCGTATGCTCTCATAATTGGCACTTTTATATGCCCATAGGTACATAAATATTACTAGGTCATCTAAGGGTATCTTCGATTGAAAAAAGAAACTGCCCTTCCTAATGGACCTGGCTCTGTGACACTTTGGACAATGGACATCTCCACCGAAATCCATCAGTTTTATTTACGGGTGTCAGTTCCATTTCCACTCCGCAGGTGCATCTCTCAGTTGAAGAAAGGAGTCTCTGCGCTTGCAAAAAAGCCACCACTTTTTGTTGAGTACTTGTTAAATATAATAATTCACGCATATTCAAGGCATTCACGTCGATTACGTCCATTTTCGGAGAAGTTAGAAATTATGTACTTAAAAAAAAAGGGAGTTGTCTGCCCCTTCTTACACCATTGGAATCTTCTAAAATAAATTTCGGCTCGTGTACCGCATCTATACAAGTGCCCAAATTATTACTTGCAAAAAGAAAAATAAATTCGGCCTAAAATATAATTAGTGATTTTTTTTATTATTATTAACACCGTGCGCAATTTCCGATTTCAACTATGGCGACCAGGATGAAGTGGACATTTTCTATTTTACCTAAAAGTTTAATGAGGTTAACGGCTAACATAAAATTGTATCCATCATATCGTAATGGACATAGTTTATTAAGGGGTATTTTCTCGCCGGGTGGAGAGTCCGAGTTTGTCAGTGACATAGTCGTGCAGGTATGTGGGGTGGATTTATGGAACAGTTAAAAATGGCACAAGTGGATAAACAGGAAAAAGAATCGAATATAGAAAAAATATGGATGAAAATCTCACAATGAGTTTATCAAAATCTAGGATACAATACATAAAGGGAAAAAAATTAAAAAGAAAATTATATCTACATTTAAAAGTAAAAAAATGAAACCCTTACCCTAAATTTGTATATATCCGCCCCTTGATGTATTTATTATGCTTATCCCTTACTTATACAGCCAACAAGTAGTAATACATGAAAACACATATACAACTAAAACTAGTCAGGTCGCAGTCATGTCTTGAGGTGCATGATTGGAGTCGCCTGAAAAAAAGGTTGGAGACCACTGCTCTATGTTCTTGAAATAGTTGTTTGAAATGAAGAAAATTGAAAGTGAAACCTGATTAAGGAACACAACATACTTATATATTGACATTGACACTAATAAAATTAAAGACGAACAATGGATTTGAAGCAAGGTTAAAAAAAAAATTAATTGTGATTTCAAATCCATTTTATTTTCTGCCCTCACCGACAACAGTCTTCCTATGCACATTTGAATTTAGGTTGGACACACATCTGATGAAGGGAAATGTTCTTCTCGAAATATCATATTATATGGAACTTCCATCAAACCATACTGATGCAAGTAAGATTGTAATATAATATAAAAATTAAAAAAATGCATATATATTGTATGAATTAAACAAGGTAAAAACGGTTAAACTCATTCCACCGTTATGTCTTAATTTGCTTCAGTTCGTGTTTATCCGTTACACCTCTGCATTGTATTGCCTTCTACAAATGATCTTTATATACACACTAAACAATGCTTTAAGGAAACTACATAAACCTCTTATATTTATATGTGTACAGATTTACAAGATATGACAGTTATTTTGTATGAGTGAATTGTTTGTGTCTATAAGTTTGCCAGAGAAGCTAAAGGTAGCTAGGCACGAATTTAATCACATGTTTCAGCTAAGTATTATTGGTTCCTCATCTAGCCCTTGGCCATCTCCTTTGCATATGGTTTCGAAGCGTTCCAGGAATTGGCGCCCTTTTCAAGATTTCACTTTATCTTTGGATGGTTGTAAAATTTTTTCTAAGTTGGATCTGTTTTATGGACAAAGTAGTTCATGTCTTTGACTTTGTATACAACTATATAGATGCTATATTGATAGCTAGCTCCTTGCCTGAGGAACATTTAATACATCTACGTATTCTTTTCAAACGTTTACGGCATTACCATGTCAAGATAAACACTGTGAAATGTAGGTTTGGTGCCACAAGTCTTGTATTTTTGGGTCATATCATAAGCTCAGAGAGGGAATTTCACTCCTTCTTGAAAAAGTGAAAGCTCTGCTGGATTTACAACCACCAATTTCTTATCGCCAGCTACAGCCATTTTCTGGGACTATTGAACTACTACAGACAGTTCCTCCTACGGTGCACATATATACTTTCTCCTTTCACTGACCTATTAAAGAATAGAAAAGAAAAAAAGACGAGCCTGATTCACTTGATGCTTCCTTAGTCATTTTTGCTGTCACATCCCATACCTGATGTTTAATTTTCTATTGTCATGAATGCATCTAGTTCTACAGTCGGCACAGTTTTGCAACAACATAGATTGGAGCCCTAGAGGTGCTGTGTGCAGGGCCCACTGGTATGTGGACAAATCCACGGCCACAGGGCATGTGGCAAATGTTATCTTTGGATGGCCTGTCACAACCTGGGTGACAGTAGTGTATGCAGCAACTTACAGGTAATATGTGACATTGGTGCATGCTCAGGTGGAAACCACGTCAGTCCTAGTTAGATGGGAATGGTGGAAGTCTTGGACTGCCAAAAGTGTTCAAGTTGGTGAAGGATAGGCATCCAGCCGTAAAACTGCCTTAAAAAACTATGTCTAGTCGAAATACAGCTAAACAATAAGGCCCCACCCTCATCAGATGATTAATTGTGGCCTGATTCAACAAATCATCATCATCATCATCATCACCATCGTCATCGGCAGCAGTAAATTCAACCATTGTCCTACTGTATTCATTGATTTATACTTACAGAAACTCCCTGTAGTATTTTCGATGTGAACTTTTGGCTATTAAACATTTTCACCATGCTTTGGAGGGTAGGGAATTTGTCATTCACATGGATCATCGTCCACTTACCTTGTTAGATTTATTTAAAAAAAAAAAAAAAACAAATACGTTGTTCTGATTTTCAAAATATTCTTCTAATTTTTATTCCATCAACGTTTCAAGTTTGAATTTCTTTATTAATTATTTTTTTTATTGACAACTTCTTAAGACAATAAAAAATGAAGGGTTGGTAAAGACTCGTCTGCCACTGATTCTACATTTTATGACAACTACTTCATACCGTCAGTAAAGTGCTTGATGGTGATTGGCTGATTTTTAAAAAATATTTTGGTACCTAGATGGCTGCCAAATATTTTTTTTACCATATCTAAAATTCATTTCTCTTCAGAAAATTTGAATCGTTCTTTTAAAAAAATGTTTATTGTTTCAGATAAAAGATTAAAATTCTTAAAAAGAAAATGGATAAAAATATTTTGTTAAATATTAAAATAAATAATTATGGATTTGATGTTAATGTAGCAAGATTAGAGACGTGTGTGTAAAAATAATGTTAAAAACAGTAGTTTTCCACATGAGGTTAGAATAAGAATAAGGTTAAAGTAGTGGAAAATTCCATTAGTATTTAACAAACTAGAGTTATGATATTGTGTCATGAGATATTGCGTACATGGCAGAGAAGCGAGATCACTCTTGCCCTTTTGAGTTTATGATGTCAATGTGAGCAGATGCATTCAGGCTACAAACAAAACAAGGAGCACTCTATTTCTCATTCGACATTCTTTGTGCAAACTCACTTCTAAAATATTTCTCCCACTTTATGTCTACCTCGTCAGACCACTATTCGAATATAGTGTCCAGGCCTCTGCTCCATATCTAATACGTGATATCCAGCATCTGAAGAAAGTTCAAAGACTGGCTACTCGAATGATGCAGGGTCTATGGGATCTGTCCTATGAAAGCCGACTCAAAAAATTTAACCTTTTCTCCCTTGAGCGCCGACGATTACGCAGTGATCTCATTTTGGCCTAAATCTCCTCAACGGTCATTACGATATACCTCAGGACCTATTATTCACTCCTACACCAGAAAGAGGTCTACATGGACACCACAAGAAACTATTTCACTGTCGATTTCGATTGAACCGTAGAAGGGCCGCTTTCTCAATCAAGATCCCTGGACCTTGGAATAGACTTCCAAGAAAGGTAATAAATGCACCAACAACGCATCAATTCAAAGTGAATTTGGATAGGTGCTGGACTACTCTATTCTCTTCTGTGTAAATTTCTACCACCCTTTCCTTACATGGCAACTGAAACATACTTGTTTTAGTTTTTGCCAAATTAATTGAATGTCCTTTTTGAGGTCCACCATCACTGTGGGGGTGGGGTGGGAAATTACAGCCCATCTAGATGTACCTTGCTGTAAATTGTTGGGTAAAATATAATAAACTCCAGAAGCAAATAATGGCTTATTTGTTGTCCCATTATTACAGCTACCAGAAGAAAAAAAGATAAAGAAGCTCAGAGACGAAATATCCACAGAGCAATTTGCGATGTGTAAACAGAACTCCAGACAGAATGCCGGCTAGAGATATGTGTTGCAATCTGGGATCGAAGAACACATCATATTATATTACATTAACTTGTAGCGTTGATCTTGGCTTGTATAGAGTATAGATGAGGGTCGTTTCTTTGAAAATCTACCAAGATCCACGCTGACAGTTAAAATGTAATAAATGTTGAAAATGGATAAAAACGTGAGTGTTGAATGAAAGAAGAAAACATTGTTAATGAACACAATATATTTATACTAGCAGTGTCACCCAGCGTTGCCCCGGGCAAAAGTATAACATATTTCTATTAAAACTTCTATTTCTTTAACACTCTGCCTCCGTCTCTCTATCTTTTTCTTGTTTTCACCCTCCCTCTCTCCACCCCCTCTGTCTTCTCCGCCCAGCCCATTCCTCTCTCTGGACACACACGCACACATACACACAGACAACTTTCCTTTATTTCAATTCCTCGAGGGATTAGTCAGCATATGGGAAGTAACTACTTGATTAAAAAATCAGAGTTAATTCCCTTTAGTACATGAAATGGCTGGAAAACCGACACCCCCTTGACGAAATCTTTGCCAGTTTAGGATCAAAGAATAAATAGATTTTTTTGTAAATTTTAGTTATTATTCATTCCGTGCAACGCTGATCAAGAATATACCAACTTTGTTGCTCTTTGTTTTGTAGTTTTGTGCTTTTAGCTAGACATACACACACACACACACACACAGACAACTGGTCTTTAATAGATATGTACAGATTTACAAATGATTGAAAGTTATTTTATGTGAGTAAATTGCGTTAGAAAAGTTGAATGCTCAGAGTGAGCAAAGGTACAAGTGTTAGAGATGTATGTCTCTATATGCTTGTTTTCTGTCAGTGTGTATATGTGCATCACAGTGTGAGAGGATGTGTGAATGACTTTAGTAGGCATTGTGGGTGTGCTGCTTTTGTCAGTGTGTGAATATGTGCAAACTTCTGTGTGAGTTGGGAATAGTCATACATTTCCCTTAGCCCTGAAGGGCAGGGAAGCGGTGCGTAATATCGTGTTTCTGGCCCAACTGTCTTGTCCCTCTGTGTCGGAATGTTGAAATTCTGATCCCTTTAAACTTGTCGATTGTCTCAAAAGAGTGTGCCAAAAATGATTTTGAGCATGCAGACGTATTTTCAAGCACATCATATGACCACTATTTTTGCTTTTTTCTTTTGTTAATATATCGCTGGGAGTCTCTGTTTGTATATAAATCTAATTGCTTTATTCTTTGTGTTTTGGCACACATTCGTTGGTAAATTAATTAGATTAGCATACATGTCGATCCTATAAACTGTATTGATTTTTTTAATTAAATCCATGTTTGATCTGGAATTTGTTTTTAAACTTTTTTTTTTTAATGGAAATCGCTTCAGACAAGGCATGAAGCCACTTGATATAAGGAGCTAACAAGAACGAATGATTATTGCAAAGACAGGAGATGCCTTGAAAAGACCATGGCTAGAGGTAGGAGGAAAACAGTCAGCAGGAAGAGAGTTCCACAAGCCTGCAGTTCTTGGAAAGAAGTTAATTACACTTTTGTCTGCAGAGAGCGAGGGGAAAACGGAAGTGGGGGGGGGGGGCAACGCCGGGTACCCCTGCTAGTAGAAATATACGTTCAAAAATAATATTTTTATTTTGTTTACAGTCGGCCTTCCCTCCGTTGGAAAGGATCACGCAGAGGAATGTGCAAGGAAAACATGCAACGACCAAGGGAGGACTACAATTTGTGGAGTTTGATGTTTCTGTAATAATTACAGCAATTTGGTGTCACATGCGCACCGCATGTGACACAAGGTTGAAACGTAACGCTTAGTCTATTATTGTCGTAAGGGGTTCTATCACTCTACGACACTTTCCCAAATAGCTTTTCCCCAATAGTCTCCATTTTTTCCTGTAGCTATTGGTGAAATAAAGTATACTAGACTATCAAACCTTGGTAGAGCAACTAACTAGCTTAATGGACAAAAACTTGAATTTAACACAAGTCCTTCCCTGCTTATCCCAGCAGTGCTTCTGATCGTCTCGAATTTCCGCTTGTCACTGCACATAAGCAATGCTTGCTCAGTGCTGTTGGAGATTATGCAACCGTTACTCTACTAATAATCCTATATCGTTCAGAGTATCCATTGTCTCCTGAGTCAGAAGTACTTATCTACCTATCGTATATGATTACTCGAATAAAAGTTGCTATTTGATAATTTATTCATTCATTCATTCCGTATGATCAGATGATTCTATTTTTGGCATTCGTTTCCCCGATATCTTTCTAGTTAAGAATTCTTTCTAAAAAGACATCGGGTACTTACAGAAGGGGCCACGTGAAGGTTGCCAACATCCTAAGTTAAAGTATTTCTGTGGAACGAACTGGATTCGAACTTGGCATACCCACGTTGTTAGTCCGTGTCGGTAACCACTTAGCCATCGATAACACATTGTAAATAGTGATTGATCACAAGAAAATTAATTCTTGGGGAGAGAAGTCACAGTGAGGTTATGGGGTTGACCTGCCAGGAAATAAGCTGGGTCCCTGAGAATCGGAAGTGTTAATAATTAAGTGAAAATGACCTCAGACAGGCGATTCAGTTAGTGGTAGTTGCAATCTCGATAGTCTGAATCGGAGCGTAGATCAGACAAGACGTATTTTAAGATGGTCTGATAAAATGTTTAAATAACTAAGCAGTGAACTTAAAATAAGTATCTCCTCTTTCTGTCTCTACTTCTCCCTCCTCCCCCCCTTCGCCTTTGATATAAATGAATATTATAAGTAAACTAGCAGGAAGACCCGACGTTGCTCGGGATTACATGAGAATCACTATTATGTACTTTTTCACTATGCTCATAACACTATATTACTACGGGAGGAGGGGAGTGGTCAGTAAAAACAACTGACCACTCCCCTCCTCCCGTTTCGCCCCCTAATATCGGCGGAAGAAGCTGAAATGTTGAAAAACTCTCTTAATTAGTGTCTTATATATATGGTTTGAATTTCATTAAAATCGAATATGTATTTGAAGTTTTAAGGGGGGTTCTATCCCCATGGGTCACTTAGAGGTGGAGACATGTGGATATTCGGCACATAGAGGATAACATAGATATTTGGGACCACTTCCATTGTCTTCCCTATAAAATTTATACATATTATTTAAATTGCATAAAAAATAGGATATATTTTAAGTTTTAAGGAGGTTATACTCGCATAGCCCTTTTAGGGGTGCACTTAGAGGTTTGAGAACACTTCCATTGTCTTTCTCGGTAAATTTTACATAAGAATACAATTTTTAGATTTTATGCTTTCTTTCTTTAGGGAACACACAAACATAGACACAGACAGTAAATTTTATATATATAGATGATTACATAAGGATCAACATAGAGACGACCCCTGGTAAGCGATACTGAGTGCGACTGTGTCAAGTGACGGAATCCCGGTGTGACTGCTGCCAGATCCAGCTGTAACGGAGATACAAGTGACAGCAACAGCAGTAGCAGCATGCAACACGGCAACAGCAGCTGCCATTACGATTTTGAATCTGTGCTTAATTTCTAAGCTTGGTGCTGATTGGTGCACGCATTTAACTTCCTTTCCGGCTTGCCCAATCAGGGGCCGTCTCTCATGCGATCTGACCACACGATGAGAGATTATAAAATGGTTAACACAATATGAACTTCCTCTTTGCTTTCTCATGAGACAGGATGGACAACACGTCCATGTTACTCAAACCAACTCCCAAAATTCTCTCTTGGGACGCAACAGTGGGTTCGACTTTCATAAGAAGACTCAAAAATTCAGCATGGCTACAGCCACTACACACTTTGACTTAATATAACATACACCCGCACATAACAACTGACACACGGTCGGACTTCCACATCTGTGTACGGACATAAATATTCTTCATATGTGAACTCTTTCTTTTTTTATTACAAACAGGACATTCCTCATATATGAACTCTTTCCTCCTCCCTACTAATGAGAGATTTATTTAGCACCATGTAGACTTTCTAACCTTTCCTCTTTGTCCATACTCATGGACGTATTCATTTACTAACACCCTTCTCTTTCATTTCTCCATTTTATACATGTAAACGAAGATGACCAATAAAGTTGTTATAAATATTAGAAATAGACTTCATCTAATTTCTATACAGCTACTTAAAATCAGCATGTTGACGTAGTTGTAGACATCGTGTGAGTATGTTCTCCAACTCTGTTACGATCATGGTGATTAGAGAACAAATCCCAGTTTGGTATCCAATTCCACTTTTAAGCAGTTTGGAATTACGGAAATAAAGCACACTTAGACGCTGGTGACCATGATAACAACAGGGAGAGGGCATGTCAAGCGTCACCGAACAAAATGAGATCTAAAAGTTGTAAGAAATATATTACAACTTTTTTTTCATTTTTATTTTGCAAATATTAGTCAATTTAAATTAGAAAACTAGTTAAGAAACCAGATATAAACCTTCTTCAAGTTATTACAGACATTTGAGTAGGAGACAAGGAGAGTAGAAAGTGAACCTTGGGTTTACTTTCAGCAGCCTCGTTACTTTTGCTTCCCTTATTTTGTCCTTTAGTCCTCACATTCTATGAGCGATGTTTCTAACAAAGAGGGAAGAATTGCTGTTTTCTGAGTCGGAATCTATCCATCTAATACTTACATCAAGTGGCTTCATGCCTTGTCTGGAGCGATTTCCATAAAAGAAAATTGTCTGTAATACTCTGAAAAAGGTTTATAAAATCGAAAATTTGGATCGTGTTATCTGTTTTCTTGACTAATTTTCAAATTTATCGTTACACCAGTGCTTCAACTGTCGTAAAATTGATCTTCTTATTAATTAATTTATTGCAAATACGATAATTGGCGACTAATCTATGTCATGCCAACTATCTAATGGTGATAAAATTATCGGAAATTTGTACGGTTCTACTTTTTATAGAAAGATAAAAAAAAAAAGTTCTAAGGCTGGTACGACTTCTTCAGAAATCTAATGCATGATTAATTACCATGTGGGCATTAAGACAAAAGTAAAACTAATAACCACCCTCCCGAAAAAAGCATATTAAAGGAGTACACCAGGATAATGTGCACGGTGGACAAAACCGCAAAAATCAGAAAACAAATTAATATTTGCAATAGAGACCTGAAGCTCTTGGAACAAGCGATGATAGTGATAGAGAGAGTAACAGACAACATCATTAGACAGCAAGTTGACATCGATGCTGTGCAGTTCGGATTTGTACCAGGTCAAGGCACAACAGATGCAATCTTCATTCTGCGTCAAATACAGGAGAAATACATTGGGGCAGACAGTGGACTATACATGGCATTTGTTGACCTAGAAAAGGCTTTTGACAGGGTTCCCCGAGAAGTGCTGTGGTGGGCAATGTGCAAGCTTAGAGTAGAGGAATGGCTTATAAGACTAGTACAATGCATGTACAGGAATGCCAGAAGCAAGGTACGGGTAGATGACATCTACAGCGATGAGTTCAGTGTAAATGTTGGAGTACATCAAGGATCAGTCCTTAGTCCCTTGTTGTTCACTGTTGTCCTTGAGGCCCTTTCCAATGAGTTCCGAACATGGTGCCCATGGGAACTACTGTATGCCGATGACTTGATCATAATGACAGAGACAATGAACGAACTGAAATAAAGATTGAAAGTATGGAAGAGGGGCATGGAAGCAAAAAGTCTGAATGCAACACTGGAAAGACGAAGGTGATGGTTAGTTGCCCAGAATTCCAGTCTTTGAAGGACTCTGATCAATACCCATACAAAGTATGTAAAAGGGGGGTTAGGAGCAATGCAATATAGTGCAACCACTGCACTCTATTTGTGTGCAAAAAGTGCAGTGGAATGCATGGTAGTCTCACACCAGATCCAGGCTTCAGATCTAAGAGATGTTTAGGACTTGCACACCCAATTGAGGGCTGCCCTTACACAGAAGTTAAAATAGGTGAGGATACCCTGGAAGATGTAAACTCCTTTTGCTACCTCGGAAATATGCTGAGTGCTGGAGGTGGCTGCAAACTAAGTTCAATCATCAGAGTCAAGACAGCTTGGCGAAAGTTCAAAGAACTTCTCCCAATCCTAACATCCTGAGCCATCCCAATTATTACCAAGGGTAAGGTCTATGATAGCTGCGTAAGCAGCGTGATGTTGTATGGCAGTGAGTGTTGGGCCCTCACCTAGGCTTCACTTGCTCGACTCCAGAGAAATGACAGGGCAATGATTAGGTGTATATGCAATGTAAAGCCGGACCAGATCCAGAACATTTGGTCAGACACTCTACTTGAGAAATTGGCCATTCCAAAACTTGATGTCCTAATAAGGGCACACCGTCTCAGCTGGTTCGGGCATATTGAAAGAAGCAAGGGGTATATCAGCACATGCAGAGACACAAGGCTGCACATCAAAAAGAAAGTTGGGTGCCCTAGGAAGACATGGAAAGAAACCATCAGGCAAGACCGTAAACAGTGGCAAATGGACACAACAATCCCCTCAGTTGTGATCACTGGAGACTTAGTATAAGGACAGCCAGTCAACGTCGAACCTCTTGTCAAAGAGGAACATAAACGATAAACCTGGATAGTGTGTGAGTGAAAATGAAAAAAAAAAATCTGCAATTTTTAAAAAAGAAAATTTTAAAAAAGAAAATTTTAAAAAAGAAATCCGCAAAAAACAAACAGCGTATTATTTTGCCTCGACATTGGTTATAATGTGAGACAAAACTAATCACAAACATTTTGCATCCATTTTAAAAGTAAAAACTTCAATATAACCCGTTAACCATTATCTTCGATTAGCTTTTAGCCTTGATAAGTGATGAATCATTAATTTAAAAAAAGCAACATCTGCCGATTGTCCTTTTGGGGTATGAAACTCGGATGATGTTGGGATCTGTGGGGTGAGTTATTTATGGAGACATCAACCATTTACAGGCTACGATAAAGGTGTAATATCTGTTCTGTCCTCGGAGGAGGAAAAATCGTTTTAGATTAAGGAAATGTAAAAAAAAACTATCCTAATCCAGAGTGCCCGTTTTGGGAATGCACATTAAAAAATGGCACCGGTAAAAATGGCACAAGTGAATAAATAAGAAAAAATGGCACAAAGCAAGAACAATTTGATAACGGAAAATTTGAATCAATATTTTAAAATTAGTATTTACTCTGTTGTTTTTAAGCAAATTAAATAAACTTTAAAGTTTTTTTTTTGTGTGTGTGTGTAGGAGGGGCTAGGTTCTCTCACCTCTAGTTCCAAATAGGGGCTACGCCCCCCCCCCTACAATATTTAAAAATAAGTATTTATTTATTTATTCTGTTATATAAAAAAATAAAATCGATTTTTCTAAGTATTTTGGGAAAGGAGGCCTAGTTTCCCGTCTCTATAGTTTTAAATAGGGACTAAGACTCCCACCCCCATTTTAAAATAAGTATTTACTCACTCGGTAAAAGTGCAGAATAGTTAACAGTCGAGAAATCGTAAAACAAAACAAAAATACAACAAATGACGATACTAAACACAGTAGAATTTAATTATCTATCGACCTGTATACTTTTAACGTGCTGAAACTGTTTTTAAATTTTTATTTCAATATTTTATTTCATGCAAAGCGGTTTTTACACACACGAGAACAAACAAATGGCCGCTTGTCACTTAGCTGTTGGTGGAGGTAAATTTCTGAAAAGTTGTAAACAAAAATGATTTATCCTACCACTAACCTTAAGTTCCGACTTAGGGTTAGTGGTAGAGTAAGTATTTATTTTAAAAACTTTTCAGGAATTACGCCCCTCAACAGTTAAGCGACAAGCGACCATTGTTTCCTGTGTCATAAAGACGGCTTAAAAGAAGAAAAAAATTGAAATAAAAAACTTAAAAACAGTTTTAGCAAGTTAAAACTATACAAGTTGGTAGATAATTAAATTCTGTTGCGTTTGGTATAAGGCATTTGTTTTTTTTTGCTTGACTGTTCACTATTCTGCACTTCTACCATTTACTTTCTTGTCTGTTGTGGGGTTGACTAGGCTCCATCTTTTATGGTTTTAAATAGGGGCTAACCCCCCCCCCCAATATTGAACATTCAAGTTGCTTTGTTGTTGTGTTATTTATTTTATTTTATTTATTTTCTATATAATAAAGTAAAGTCGATTTTTCACGTCCACATTAAGTCATAATGAGATAATAACTAAACCTTCATATGCTAATAATCTGTTCTTCCATCGAACAAGGCTAAGCTCTCATGCATGTTTCCAGAAATTATGCATTCATTCTGTCTTCTTTCAGTATTTACTATATTTTCTCTGGATTACCGGACTCTCCCAAATAAACATTCCAAAGAGGCAGTGGCATCCATTTTTACTCGCTGCTATTTATTTACTCTCACAGCCACCATTAGACCAGGTCCTTTGGAATTTGGTTAAATCACCTAAATTATTTGGTTAATTTTGATTAAATCACCTAAATTAACAATAGCCTTTAAATCTAAATAACGATCACTCCCTTTCATGAATTAAGGGAATATAATTCAGTCATCTTGAATCCCCGTTGCTTATACTTTCTGTAAACATTCTGGGTTACACTTTAATGAACAGATGGCCGCATGCATTCATGCATGCTGACATCTTCTTTCACGCATAAATACATTTTTGACATTCGCAAAATAACGCATTTTTTCAATAAAACTGAAAAAAAAAACCCATTGATTCTACTGCGGTTTCGTTCCTTTTATTTAATTTCTATTTAAGAAAAACAATTAGACTATTTACAAAAATAAAGTATTTAAAACGTATTTTCATTATTATTTGTGGAAACGCATTTTTCAATAGTGAAACTAACAAAAAACGTTGATTCTTATGAGCGTTTCACATTCGCATGCCTGATACAAAAAACAAATGTCTGCAACGACTTTACACGTCTGCATCGGTCAGCTTATTCTATTATTTTTTTCTAACAATTCTCTTACTATAATTTATCGATTTCAGTTGCTTGCAAACAATAAATACTTAATTCAAATTGCTTTTTTTTTCAAATGTTTCTGTGGCTAAACTAGGAAATAACACTGTCGTCATAAATTAAATTTGGAGTTAAAAGTTTTTTAGTGAGTTATACAAATATTTAAAAAAAAATCAAAATATTTATATAATTATTTGTTTCACAAAAGTGGTTACTCAGATTTCTGTGATATTGTAATGTGAAAGAAATATAAAACTTTATTCAAGACTTTTAAATGTTTTCAGTGTTTTCCTAAATAAACTTGTGTCGCAAAAACACAATAGTTATGTTTTTTAACCAATACTTTTATTTATAAATATTTTTATCTAACTTATTTTTATATAAGTCACTAACAGACTTTACTTATTTTAATCGAACCTGATCCAATGAAACATGTTGTCATCTAGAAAATAAGGCGATAACACTGGTATGTTTATCTATTAAGAAAGTGTTTCTTCAGATTTCATTGATTTTAACCAACAGCACTTTTCATGACTGCTACTGCTGGCGTCTAACTCTGCCCTCGATTTAAATATTTGCCGATTTTACAATATTTTTCTTTTCATTTTATTTTTGACTTTTCAAAATAGAATTAATGTTAAAGTGTTGTATCTGTTCTGATACTATACTTTATTGCCTAAGTCTAGAAGGATTTCTCCTTCACTGACTAAGAACAGAAAAGATAAAATATATCAGAACAGATATTACACTTTAACGTTAATTCTATTTTGAAAAGTAAAACCAAATAAATAAAAATAAACCGATAAGAAAAAATATTGTAAAATCAGCAAATATTCAGAGGAGACTAAAATATCAGCGGTTTTACATTTTTAAAATATACAAAGCAGACATTATTTTCATAAATTTTAATTGATTTTCTTGAGACAAATTCTTGATTGGTAGCAGGCAGTGCCGGGCATAAAAAGTGCTGCCACGTAAAATGAGGGGTTGGTTTCTACTTTTTTAAGACGATTACGTGTAGATTTACGACTTTGCCGGTCGGATTTAGGGTTAGCGGACAAATTTATTTAGTTACCTTCTTTTAAATGTTAGAATGGCCCGGAAATGGGGTATCATTTTACGTTAAATTTATATGTACAACTGAACTCACTCTAAATTAATTTTCTGGTGCTTCTCCAGATTAGGACTCGAACTAAAATCGACTTGGCGTCGTTAGAGTCAGGGTTAGCGTTAAAGTTTGGGTCAGAGTTAGCTCGGGTCCTAATCTGAAGAAGTACCCATTTTTTTTTTCTAAGGCGTTCACACGTAAAAAAAGTAGGATCTTTTTTTTTGGGGGGGGGGTATGTAGATATAATTTCTTTCTAATTTGACAAACTTCTTAATATTTTCTCCTATCTCAAGAATGTGATGGACTTGTGAGATTGTCATCTATATTTTCCCTTCGTACAATCTTTTTTTCATATTTATACACTTGTGCCATTTTTTACTAACTCCAATTAAAACATGACCTCATGTCTAACGTTGTCGTCGCGGGGAGGCCAATACATGGCGATATAAATTTTTCAAAGAAACATTCGCTTTTTTTTTTTTTTTTTTTCATTTTCGTTTTCCTATACAAAAGAAAGTAAAAAAAAAAAAAAGATTTTAAAATTCAAAAGGAACAAAGACTACCTGTCACCGCCCACGTGTTAGCACACCCACATGTTGTTCCCGCTCAGCCTGCGATTTTTTAAAAGCCCACAATTAAACTTATGTTGTTAGTTAATTTTTTCTTCTTGTCAATCCGGGCAAATTAAAAACATTGAAAACTTTTCCTCCCACCTAACTTTGATCTGGTGTATAAAAGAAATATAGTTTAACTTTTTGACTTATCGAAAGAAAGAAGGCAGAACAATGGTAAGTTTAAGAATCTTATTTCAATTTATCTAAAGTTTTGTGTGTTATGTTAATAAAAAAAAAAATGGCGAAATTGAGTTTTAACTGTCCCGTACCTATAAATTGGCGATTAAATTGCAGTATCGTTAACAGTCGAAAAATCAAATAATTTACAGAAAACTAAGTAGAATTTAATTCTTTATCGACCTGTCAACTTTTAACGTGTGGAAAAGTTTTGTTTTTTTCTTTTTCAGAACTTTATTTCTCTGATCGTGTTGCTTATCGAAACACGACTAAAGTAATGTCGTTACCTCGCTAAACTTTGGCGATTAAGTGTGGTTTTACGAGATCTTTTGTTTTGGGGAATGACTTGCCACTCTGACTTAGGATTAGTGGTAGGGGAAGTATTTTTTTGTTGCTATCTTTTTTAGCATGAATTTAACCGAATTAATGCCTCGCGTGGTCAGCTATTTTGGTTTTAGATAAGCCGCAGGGACATCGAAAACATTCTGAAATAGAAAAACAACAACTTATTTTCTGCACGTACAGGTTGGTATATAATTACATTCTACTGCGTTTGATAAGGGTAAAGGTTTAGATTAGAGGCGAGTTAAGATTTTTTATAAATTTGTATAGGCCTATAAGCGATAAAAATGTTTGTTTTTTTCTTTAAAGATTGAAATGATGAACATTTTGAAGTTAAAATCAACTTAATAGGAAAAAAGGGTATCTTTCAGAATGATCAGTACAGTCGCGGACGGGGTCCAAAAAACGAACGAGAACGGGGTTATAAAAATAAATATGCAACAAGTGAGTTTAACCTACGTCGAGAAGAGATATTTGTCTACTTACCTATGATATTTGTTTGTATTTTTACGTACTATAAATGGGGTTTTATTAGATGTAAAAAAAATTTCTTGTTCATTTTTTACTCGTTTTTTTTAGACAATATGGCGTCTTACGAGCAAGCGCCATTTTTTTTTTTTTTTTTTTTTTTTTTTTTGCAAGTTCGCGTGATAAAACTATTGATTTCTACTAAATAGCAGTTGGAACGGTTTAAAAATACAAACAAATATCACAGGTCAGTTTTAAATTAACTTTTATCGACGACAGTTACTTTTATTTGTTGTATATTTGTTTTTTTGAGCGTTTTCAGCGTACTGATCATTCTGAAAGATACCCAACAAATAAAAGTAACTGTCGTCGATAAAAGTTAATTTAAAACTGACCTGTGATATTTGTTTGTAGTTTTAAACCGTTCCAACTGCTATTTATTAGAAATTAATAGTTTTGTCACACGAACTTGCAAAAAAAAATGGCGCTTGCTCGTAAGGAAGTTAGCACAAGACGCCATTTTGTCTAAAAAAAAATACGAGTAAAAAATGAACAAGAAATTTTTTTTTTACATCTAATAAAAACCCATTTATTGTACGTAAAAATACAAACAAATATCATAGGTAAGTAGACAAATATCTCTTCTCGACGTAGGTTAAACTCACTTGTTGCATATTTATTTTTATAACCCCGTTCTCGTTCGTTTTTTGGACCCCGTCCGCGACTGTACTGATCATTATAAAAGATACCCAGAATGGCTTTCTAAATTTGCCGGGGATCATAAAACAAATATACATGCAAACTAAACACGTTTCTTACATTATATTTCTTCTTGCAAAAAATAAAATTAAAATAAAAAAAATAATAACCACTCATGGTACATTCAGTTCGTTCGTTAACGTTCGCCAGTCTAGAAAGTGCTTTTCTTGGATGTGCATTAGGAAACAGTACAGAGTTTAGTTTGCGTCAAGGGAAGACACTCACTGAATTTATCTGAAAATGGACCTGAATGCCCTAA
Organism: Sepiola atlantica; assembly: GCA_963556195.1. Lineage (NCBI taxonomy): Eukaryota > Metazoa > Mollusca > Cephalopoda > Sepiida > Sepiolidae > Sepiola > Sepiola atlantica. The sequence goes on from OY744525.1 coordinate 54,079,270, forward strand.
ATCTTCAATATATAATATATATATATATATATATATAACTATAAAGCAACTGAAAGTGATTGATATCTTACAGGCGCACAAAGCCACAAACTTATCTGTTCGTTTTCAACCCCCCCCCCCCAGTACACATTTTCAAATAATGAATAATTTATTAACAAAATTTAATTTATTGAAAAACTGTTCGTTTTCAAAAAAAAAAAAAAATCGGCACTTCTGTAGTATATATGAAGCAGCAGATTTTCTGTCCTTCTACTGAAAATAAAGGAAGGTAATTCAACCGGAAGTGATTTTTTTACAACATAAAAAAAAAATGCAAGACTGATTTGTTTTTGGGTAACAATTAACAATTTCTTTTTTTTATTATATGAAGTAAAAAAAATTTAGATAAAAAACCCTAAACTCTAAACCCTAACCCTAAGAAATCAGGCGGCGTGCCTGTAAAAAATCTATTGTCTTGAAGATTAATCTCATTTAACTCCATTTTCTAAATACTAAATTCAACTTCCGGTGAATTCTGAATGAATGGTACTTGGAGAAAAAAAAAACGGAACTCTTCAATTTCGATTTCTTAATCGGCAGCTGCTTCATATATACTACAGAAGTGCCAACAAATCACATGCACATAATAGCTATTAATTCATTTGATTAAAAAAATTTTAATTCAATAAATTGTTCTATAAATTTATTTTTTCTTACTTTAATGTATTCGTATTGTTTCATGTTTGATTTACCAAAGTTTCACTTCAATAAATTCAGTGATTGCCTTCCCTTAACGCAAACTGAACTCTTCAAAAATGAAAAAAAAAATTTGCTCGAAAGGTTAAATTGCACTAGTGCAAAAAAACAAAAAACACTTTAAATTAGTACATCGGCTTATTATGAATAGGAAATTAATTGATAATACTAGCAGCATATTTACTCGTTTAAAAAGTGTTTTTCTTTTGATTTCATGCCTAATACTAAATTGATTTTAACTCCAAAACGTTCACCATGTCATAATCTTAAAAATAAAATACGATGCTTATCCAGAAGCACGAAGACATTCGAAAAAAAAATGGGCATTCATAACGACAGCTGACAACAAGAGGTAAAAAAACGGTACTGATATCGATCCTGAACCAGTTTTCGTGAGGTTCGACTCGGAAGCGTTCGGCTGTCCTATGCAAACGCCCGAGTGTTGACGAGCCGAATGGTACCAGACAACAATTTTGATAACTCCATTTTATTCTTCACAAAACCTGATAAAAAGGCAATTTCAATCTTGAAAAACTTTTTTTTTTATAATCAGGCATTAGTATAGTCAACAATTGGCAGCACTTTTTTTATGCCTGCCAGTGTCCGCCACCAATCACAATCCAGGATTTGTCTCCTGATTCAAATTAACCAATCAATCGCAACCATTTAAAAATGAAGAGAATTGTCTGCCTTCAATATTAAAAACAAAAAGAAACGATGCTCATTTTGGCGCTCTTGTATAAGCAGTAACCGATCTGAGGGGGATAACTCTATTTTACTTAGTCGCCGCTATTCCGAATTCGCTTATACTTTGGCAAGGGAGATAACTTTGCCACAAAGTAATAGAACAATTAAAAAAAATGTTACGGTTTTAAATGCGTTCAAAATAACTTTTAAGCACTTTTATTTACATGCCACAAATTGTATACACTTTGTAACAATTAATAAAATATTTTTTTGCGCTCTTGTATAAACAGTAACCGATCTGAGGGGATAACTATTTTACTTAGTCGCCGCTATTCCGAATTCGCTTATACTTTGGCAAGGGAGATAACTTTGCCACAAAGTTTATAAACTTTATAACAATTAATGAAAAACATGTTACGGTTTTGAAATGCGTTAAAAATAACTTTTAAGCACTTTTATTAACGAAACAAATTTTGAAACTATTTTAAAGTTTTGTTATGAAACTTAAATAGTTTTAAAATGTTTAAAACTATGCAGGTCGATAGAATATTAAATCTTTTATCATTTGGTAACATTTGTCCCCCCCCCCCTCTTTTTTCGTTAATTATTTTGGAAAAAGGTGACGACACTGACATGGACAGTAAGAGATGGTCCGTTTCTGGTAGAAGTTTTCGATAGTCTAGCGCAAGATCTTTGTATATTCTTTATTGGATACGTTATTATGATTTTAAAATTATTTTAATTGTTGAATACTACCACATTTTTCACTTATGTATTTGTAAACTGTTTTGTAAAAACAATATTAATAAAAATTGTAAAAAAAAAAGTATATTTCCATTAAAAAAATTGATTATTTTTATAAAAGCAATATTATAGACTTTCTTTATGTTTAAAAAATCTTCATTAAAACGCAAACATTTTATTATTTGCAAACCCACCAATAATATTGCTAATAATATTTAATAAAAATACAATTCTAAATTTGCAATGAGAAAACATTTTTTGATTTTCTTATGTGTTGACCTAAAATACAGATGACAGATTTCAGCAGTTTACCTTTTTTCTCCGATGCATTTCTTCACAGGAATTCAGGAAGATTGAGTAAACTGGCCATTTGCCATTAATTTATCCTGTCACAGCTTGGAAAATCAGACAAAATCAGTTGATGAAATTTGTCAACCATTTGGAGAGCGTTTAACCGCTTCAATATAACCTTAAGATTAATATTTTAAAAAAATTCTACACTGAAACATGAACAGTTGTATGCCTGACTAATCGAGAAATGTAAAGTTGGACAAAAGATTTATAAAGTTGTGGTCGATTAGCCACAGCACTTTTATGCTCGCCACCAATCACAATCAAGGATTTGTCTTGCGTGATTTAAATTAACCAATCAATAGCAATTACTTGAAATTGAAGATTCATCTGCTTCGAATATTTAAAAAAATAAATAAAAACCGATGTTTATTCTTACGTCTGCTTTTACAATATTTTTTCTGTTCGGTTTATTTTTATTTTTACTTTTCAAAATAGAATTAACGTTTAAGTGTAGAATGTTCCGGTCCTCGTTCAGCCCCAATCCAGAGTGCCCTTTTTTTGAGGAGATGGATTTTCCCCGCATTAAAAACCAACCTCGTGTGTAAAAAAACTGCTCTCAATTTAAATATTTGCCGATTTTACGATTTTTTTCTTTTCAGTTTCGTTTTTATTTTATTTATTTACCTGATATCGAAAATCCAGCTCCCCTAAAGGGGCACTCTGGATTGGGACAAAAATAAAAATTGTCGCAGGACAGAAAAGATAAAGTATAATATCAGAACAGATGCTACATTTTAATGTTTATTTTTCTATTTTAAAAATTAAGTCTTAAAAAATTGAAAAAATCGGCAAATGTTCAGAGCAGACACCAAAAATAAACAGCGGTTTTTATTTTTTTAGATATTCAAAGTAGACGAACTTCAATTTCAAATGGTTTCTATTGATTGGTTAATCTGAGTCACGTGAGACAGATCTTTCATTATGACTGGTGGTGGGCATAAAAAGAGCAGCCCTACTGTCAATTTGCATATATCGTATATGTAAAGTAGATTGAGAAATAGTCTCATGCGATGACCAGAGAGGAAATCAACACGGAAAGTAGGTTAACTGAAATCTGAAATTGTGTTTGTGTATTGATTTACTTCTCTCCAGGAGTTAGGCACAAGGCCAGTTTTTATCTTACTCCCACAAGTAAGATGTGACCCAAGGTCGGGTCGGCAAAGTGGGGTTTAAAAATTGCCTGTGCAGCCCCGTCGGCATTCCCCGATAGGGGCGCCTCAGGCAGTAAGCAATAAACTTACTCCTCCCCAAAGAGGGGAGGCGAAGCCTGGGAGGGTGGACCTCCTAGAACTGCACAGGACAGACCCATAGACCGGCGTAAATCAAGCCCCGAAGGCCAAGACAATACCAGTCTATGGGGTGCAGTATCCATCAGAACAGATACTACACTTTGATCTTAGCCAAAAGGCCAAGAACAAAATCTTGAGATTTTACAGAGAAAAAAACTACACTAGCCACTAGATCCAACTTTTACTCGCTAGATTCCAAATAAAATCTCCAGATCTTGCGTGAAAACCGCTAAATTGGCAACACTGTCCACGGCCAGTACACATTCCACATCTCTGCTATTAGTTCAAATATGTGCTGTACAGATCATAAAAAGATTTTGTCAGCTTCAGCGTTTCAAAGCTGCAATTCTAATTTTCTCTACCAAAAATTTAGCCTTGGAAACTCATCAAAATCCAGTAAAAGTTCCGCTTCAAAGGGGAGTAGCAATGGCACCAGCCAGACGAATGATAGTAGTAAAAAGTGGTTGACTTCAAGGCCATCTAGGGGTAGCTCTGTTAAACTCCATTGTTCAGCTCGACCTTCAACTTTAACAAACGGCGGTATAGAATTATTGATATTAGAAGATCCGGGTTCTTGCTTATGACTCAAAATTTAGCAATAGCAAAAACACTTGTTTTTCTATGGAACGTTGCAAAAATGTCCCCCAAGTTGATAGTCAAAAGGTGTTGGTTCTTCTGAGCGGGCCCTAGGTTCCTGCTGTTGTAACTTTATTCCCCTGCTAAACACACGGCTACCCTCCCTCCCATAAAGATCATTCGTTTATTTTAAAACTAATGTTAACCTGTTCCTGCTATTGTGACTTTATTCCCCTACCAAGCACAAGACAACCACCTCCAAGAACTAACTATCACAACTTTTCTCCTATTCGCCCATTCCCTTTCTAACAGTTGAAAGATATTTTGATGCTATACTACACTTTTGCCTAAATTAGGAAAACTTTTTTTTTTTTTTTGTAATAAGGAAAACAACTTTATCAGCTAAATTAAAAAAACTATTTTTTGTAATTAGGAAAACAACTTTATCAGCTAAATTAAAAAAAAAATCTTTTTATTATTTTAATAGGTTTGCCAAGTAATTCTAGCAGGTGTGGGACATGCGAAATTCTCCAGGATTTTGGCCAAAAGAAAACTTACAGATGGATGCCATTGTTTTCTTTGGAGCATTGATATGCAGCAAAACACAATTCATCATCCACCGTAGTAGATTAGATGCAATTCATTCGATAATGCTTGCTGGTTTAATGAAGACAGCAATAGCGCTAAAGAAATGCAAATTGACGGATCTTTCTTCAAGAGAAAATATAACAGGTTAGGTTAGAGACAGTGTTTGGGTTTTCGGTGCTGTTGCGAGGGGGACAAAAAAGTTCACAACAGTAGAGCGGAGAGATTGCAAAATATTGTTCCCGATAATTCACTCCTGGATTTTGCCTGGAACACGGATAATATCTGATTGATGGTCTGCATACGAGGGTCTGGACCATTTTGAAAATGACAGATATGGAACAGCCACAGTCATACATGAGGACAACGTCGTCGATCCGGATGAGGAAAACATCCACACGCAAACACTTAACGGTTTGTTTAATAATTTATTAAACGTTTTTAAATTTAACATTAAAATTTGTTTTTAATTCTTAGTCTTATGTATGATTTAGGAAAGTAACTTTTTCATTATTAAATGAAGATGTGTGGTTTCATGCGAAAAGGAAAATTCGCAAATTGACATGTTTCACCTCCATTTAATGGAATTTTTGTGGTGACAAAGACAAAAGGGACAAGTATTCCCTTGGATTATAATATGTATCAGAGAACGATGTTTTTAAATTCGTTTGTTTGTTAATATTGGTTTCATTCATTTTTAATTCTAAGTTTAATAAAAAAAATAAAAAAAATTAACATTGTTTCATTGTTAAAGTTTCTGTTCGTTAATTAACATTCCTTATTTTTTTTAATATTTTTTTTTTTATAAAATAGTTTCTACTCTTTTTGGCGATTACATGTAAACAGCCTGAAAAAAATATCCGCAAAAAAAAGGTGGGAAAAAAAAAATTCAATAGTTTAGATTTTAGAGTGGTGGATATCTTTCTGAACTGTTCAAATGGCTGGGAGGGTTTCTGACTTGCTATTTGCTTTCTCCCTTCCTCTAAACACGAAATAGTTTTGTCTGGCATTTTTTTTTTACTCTAACTGTTGTATGACGAGACGATAAATATTTATTAATTTATATGCAAATAAATACACATTGGTCTAATACAATAAAGTATATATTTAAGAATTATCAATAGCAGCCCTTGTAATTAAACAACATGGAGAGGCGCACAGTTATTGTGACTAATAAATCTAAATATAGACATTCAAAAATCAAACCATTTGTAAAAGGGGCTTGATCTTTTGTTTACAAAGAATCAAAGACTTCAGTTGGAAATGTGTCATCATCAAAATGTAAGAAACATTTTAAACAATGATAGCATTAGAACACCTGTATGTTATAAAAGCTTCATTACTGTGTGCATTATAGACCATACACCAATAAAGTTATTTGTGTTCAATATATTTGACACCTGGGCAACTGCTACATATATACCTTTTTAAGTATTTTTTCAGAGAAAAATTTGTTTAAATCTTTTAGGAAAATCCAAAATCTTTCAATTTTTCTCAATTAATATTTCAAATGGAATCCTAGAAGATCCATAAGGTCTACTGCAAAAGAACATCGTCTATCAGAAGGAACAATCTGAAATGTTGCCCACAAAGACAAGATACAAGTCTCTTATGTGATGAGTAGGGGCTATTTTACGTCAAAAAAGGTCGAGGACAATCGCTTAATCAAAGTAAATAGAATTGTAAAAAAAAATGTTTATGATCACATGAACCCCTAGCATTTGTCCAGGATTTCAATCCTTTGGATTATTATGTATGGTGCAGAGTTGATAAAAGTTAATGAGCACCCTCATAACACTATAGAAACTTATAGAGATTATTTATAGTCATGTCCAATATGAACAAAGGCAACATGATCCTAGCATTTAGGCGAGTCATACCTCACATAAAAGCCATCATCGAAGCTGAAGGAGACTTTAATGAATAACATTTTAAAACAAATATTAATTCTTATCCTCAGATACGTTTTCAAGTAAAGACATTATCTGTTTCTGAGTCATTTTTGTGTATGTATAAATCGGTCTTCAAATACTTTACTCACCCTGTATGTATGTATATATATAATTTACATGTTTCATGTTTACGCAATCTTCAGTATAGGAAATGATAATTACTACTGGTCAAAGGATTCAAACCCAGTTACTAATTCACCTTTGACTCTGCAGCCTGGTATTCAGCCTATATATATATTGTGTGTGTGTGTGTGTGTGTGTGTGTGTGAAAAAGACAAACTGAAAAAATTAAAATACTGGAGAAAAAAATCAAGAAACAAGATTTTACCTGTTTCGTTCAGATCAACGAATGTCTTCAGAAAAAAGTGAAGATTTTAAATTTCTTCAGAAACGGTAAAAACATAGGAAAAAGAAAAGCACACAAGGAGACATCATTCATACGCGTTTAACTATTTGAAAAAAGAAAGAATAATAAAACACGTGCGGGGAGACGTTAAAATTGGAAAGGATGTGTAAAAAAAAAAAATAAGCTCAAGAAATTGGGAAAAAATATGGATGAAGTGTATTAAAAAAGAAAACTTACTTTAACCGGGTGCAATTTCTTGCATTGTTTCAGTGCGGTTTTTGCCAGATGTTTCTTCATTCTTCTTTCTTTTTTCAAATTTCAAACACGTGCCAATAACGTCACTTTGTGCGTTCTTCTTTATCCTATATTTTTTACTGTTACCAAATAAATTTAAGATCTCCACTTTTTCTGAAGACATTCATTGATCTGAACGAAACCGGTAAAATCTCTCGTTTCTTGATGATTTTTTTTCCAATATTTTAAATTAAAAAAATTAAAAAAATTTTTTTTTGTTTTCACATCTCGTCTTTCACGGCATTTCATTTTCTGATATATCGTGCATGTTATCCTCATATATATATATATATATATATATATATATGTATATATATATATATATAGTCTCGGAAGTTTCTCAACCATTAAAACTATATAAAAAAAACAAAAAAAAACCTTAAGTCCCAAGTCGTTCAGTGGAAAATCACTCATGTAAGTCAATTTAATTTTTACAGTTATTATATTAGTTTGCTTCTAACATTATTTAAGGGATCGTCAGTTGTTTACCATGAAAAACGGTTTCGAGAATTTAAAAACAAGACCGTTTTTAATTTCATGGCTTCCCAGCAGAGTTGATCAGACCCCACTTTGTTCCGTATACTTTATAGTTGCATTCCAATGACCATAGGAGAAATCCATCTAAAACCATAGTTTTCATTCATTCTTGTAATTTATTTTCATATTTCGATGAATACCTGTATTTCTTCATCTCACAAACAAATTTTTCAATAGTCATTATTCCAAAGACAAGAAATGAAGATTGGAAGAGTTTAAGAAGTCTTGACAGTAAATAACTGCATGCTAGAATACATGAAAAGTACTCAAATGAAGAATGGTGACAAAAATCCAGGATCCCCCCCCCCCCCCCGTTAAGAAAACTTGCTTCCGAAAGTATATATGCTCTGAAGCTTGTAATACAACTTTATTGAGCTTACAATTTGAAACATTTTCGGATATTTTAAGGAGTATATACTTAAATATATATTTTTATTAGAACTCACAAATATATATATTATTCTGAACTGATCGTTTGGTCAAAATCTTGACATGTCATTTTTGTGTATGTATAGAACTGTTCTCAAATACGTTAGGCTTCATGTACATTTATGTGTGCATTAAATGTTTGTAATTGTAAAAAATTTAAGATTAGAAAAAAAAAATCCAATTTGTTTTGAAAATGACATTGATAGACATTTCATTTAACCCCATCTCCTGTTATTAATGACTTTTCTTTCTGATTTTTTAGATGCTAAATTGGACTTTTAAATGTTTCTAAAGATACTTTATCATTTGTATTTTTTAAAATTTATTTTTTATTTTTTTCAGATGTTCGTCTTTGAAAAGAACTTTAAAAGTTTTCGAAAGAAATATCTTCAAATTTATTCAAAAGTCAATTGTGAAAATTATTTTTTCCTCTGTGTGCCTAGCATCAGGTGAAATTTACACGCACAGGACTTCTTCGCAAGGGATTCCCTTCTGTGGAACTGCTTTTCTGCAGATTACAACGTAGTCATCTTCAAATCCGATGTTCACAGATTCCTATCATCTACCGTCCCCACAAGTAACCAAACTTTGTACATTCCATTAATCATCCTCAATCCTCTCCCGAGGTTCGCTACTGTTCAACTAGCTATCATTCCATCTCATTAACACTTATCCTCGAGTGGCCTTCGCCTTGATAAGTTAAAAAAAAAAACAAAAAAAAAAACATCTCTCTAGAGTGTTAATTCCAGGGATAGGTTTGGATCCAAGTTTTAGGATAATCTCATGTTATTATTATTTCCTAGGACTTACATGGCTTCCCCCTCTCTATTTACTATTTACCAGGATCCACAATTTTGGTACCTCAATGGATCCATTCACCCCTACAGTTCATATGTCCAAATCAACACAGTCTGTATTCATTCTCCGACATTTTCTTTCTTGGAGACTCAGAAGATTTGGTCTTTAAAATTCCATCTAAAAAAAAAAAAAATATTAATATCCGTCTATTCCAACATAGCGATGATGAAAATATTATTTAAGACTTAAACATAACAGACCCAAAGAAATGTTTGTTTCTAAACTAAAGTAGACCCCAGGAAATCGAATTTTTGAAATAACTTAAACGCTTGAATCAGTCCAACCCAAATTGTAGGCACAAAAATATTCAGATTGTCACAACGGATGCACCAATTTTCATAGAAAGATTTTGGCTTTAAAATACTGTTTAAAAAAAAAAAAAAAAAAAAAATTTAGACAGACTTCAAGAAACCATTTATTTAAGTTACAATGACGTATAAGGTTAATCAAGTTAATGGCGATGCAACGATGAAGACAGTCTAGAATGTGTTTTACAAAAAACTGAACAAAGTTTACAAGGAATTCAATCTCTGACTTTCACCAGTTCATATGTCCAAATCAACAGTCTGTATTCATTCTATGACATTTTCTTTCGTGGAGACTGAGAACATTTGGACTTTAAAATTCCATCTAAAAAAAAAAATTAAGATCCGTCTATTCCAACATAGCGATGATGAAAATATTATTTAAAACTTAAACATAACAGACCTTTAAAAGTAAACTTTGACCAAATATTCAAAAGTAGTCAAAGCTCAAACAAGATTCCCTCAGCATGGCTACATACTGGTTCATTATGAGCCAAGTTAATGGTGATGCACCTTCTAGGGATTCTAGCAAAAGTAACAACACTAAGCTGGATGCTCCACCAGACCACCTTGTGCAACCAGATAATAATGCCTGAAGATATTGGCTTCCCGATTAAAAATACACCGAACATTGATGTCATTGTTTTTTTTTGTTTTTCCTTTCCCTTTGCAGAACTCAATCCTGTTCTGCAAAGCCAAAGCCAAAAACAAAAGCATTTTTGCTTTTTTCTTGGTAAATATTTGAAGATATCAAAAACTTGAAGCATAAAAACATACAAAAATGACTAGGCATTAAATAACCTGAAAAGGGTTGATATGCCGTAAAACAACAAAACAAAACCACCACCCATCCATCAGACGCATTCTGGTCCTGAAAGCTGAAGATCACAAGAAAAATTAACTATAACATAGTTAAATGGTTTATTGGAAAGAAGAAAATTCTTCACTCAGTTTTGAGAACTAGGGAATCTCCTTAAATAAAAAAATAAAAATAAAAACATGCACGCGAGAGAAATCAAGTGTTAGTCCCAGGAAGGTGTCCTATGATTTCTCAGAGCTGAAAAGAAAAAAAATTAATTTCAATTCCTGTAGATTGTTTTTCCTTAAATTAAACTTTCAAAGATCACATGCAAACACATATACGGTAGCAGGCAAATACGTAAAAGACAATGCCATCAAACCAAACATTACTATGTTCTAAATGAAACCGAACACAAGAAAACTTATAAAATACCAAAACCTCGGTAATGACTTAAAAACAGTGTTGTCCTTGAAAGAAATAAACATTATACCGGTTCTTATAAGGGCAACTGGTTTAATGAGAAAAAAATCTAAAAACATAGACAATCTCTGGTAGACCAAGCGGTTGCGAAGTCCAGATAGCAACTTCAAAAATGACGTCAATCCTTAAAAGAGCCTTCAATATAAATGTAACTCAAAGAAAAACTTTTAGACCTAGGAGGGCACCCTTGATCTCTAAGAACTAATGAACTAAAAAAAAAAAGAATCCATACCATTGAGATTTTTGGATCAAGTTTTGTCAACTGTTAGAAACTCTTTCCACTGTGATGTGTGTGATTCGTACTTTTTCAGATTTTAAGATTCATGTACCAATGCAGATCAGGAACTGTCCACGTGAGGTTTGTGAATCAGAATTTTCCAAGATGTCTAATCTTAAATGACATACAGGTATTCATTTTAAAACAAAATTGATTTTTGTCTACAAATTATTATTTTTTTTCTATTAGGGTTGTGAAAACTGCTTGTTTCATTTAGGCTGTGCTAAAACTGAAAAAAAAATGGATGCAAATTTAGAATTCGATTGACATGAAATAGTAAAAAAAAAAAAAAAGAAAGGAATATCTTCATGATGTATGTACCCGTGATGTAAAGCATATATCGTATACCGAAAATAACGTAAATTGATCAATTAGTGTTCTTTTTTTTTTTTTTTTCCACAAAAGAAAATCAAATTTTATGGGTCCTCGATATATCAACGCTATATTGGACATTGTGTTTGCCAGCCAAGGGAGATAACTTTAACTTTTTTTTTCATGTCTATCGAATTCTAAACTTACAGCCAAAAATGTTGCATTTAAGCAAAGAAAAAAAAAATATCAAGTCCATTTTTTTTCTCAATTGTTCAAAAAAAAAACCCCAAAAAAAACAACTTTACAGTAAAGTTGAAGTGGGTGGGGGATAGAAAGTGATACATAATGTAATCACAAAATATTTCACTATTTATATTTTTTTCTGCTTTGGGATTTCTAATTTTTAAAAATTTTCCCTTTTCAACTTTTTTTTTTTTTTCTTACAAAGTACCATTTTTCATGAAATCTCTTCTAATGTCAATGTTAGGGATTGTAACGTTTACTTCACTATAGTTTAGGGAGATAGTTGTTTGCCACATCTGTATGTGAACAGCCACTGTTTGTCTTATTACCGGATTGATTGTAAACAGCTCAAGACACTGCAGTAGACCTTCTGATAATCAATCAATGCCATGCTCAAGTTTCTCTACTGCTTGCTATAATCTTTTAAAATAGTTCCGTCAATTAGTACCTGGTCCTTAGTTTTTCAGTGATGCGTAAGAAATTCCTGACTTTCAGCGCCCGGATTCAATACCTGAATTTTACAAGTCTTCCACTGTTAAAGATTCTGGAACTAAGTTACGTTTTAAGTTTTGCGTGGATTTAAGTCTATGGATGTATGTTTATAAAACTTACTTGGAGGAGGTTCAGGCTTGTGTTCGTTATTCTCCGTTTACGTACTTATCCATGTGTTCCTTCCATATGGTTAACCACATGAGAGGGTCAAGTTCAATTTTGCCCCAGGATTTTAACTGAGGCATGCTATGTTTTGTATAATAAATATACATCCTGTTCGCTAAAGCTTCACATTCGCCGAGCACGATTTTCCACGGGTCGTCATAAGCATGATGTTCGTTTTAGAATGCGCTAATTTTGGTGTTTTACATTCACATTCATCTCAGTCCCTTCTAGTATACATTTGGCTTCCTTGATGTTCTGTGGAATAAACCACAGTTGGCCAGATTAGATAAGGGACTTATCAACACCCGATCCAAATATGCAGTTATCGCTCGCTGTGCATCTCATGCGATCACAGTTCATTAGACCATTTCTGCATAAAAATGTGGGAAACTGTTATATAGCCACATGCTTCAAAGATACGCAAAAAAGATAGAAATTATAATGTAGGACTTACCGGTGTATCCGGTAATATGAAATGCATATTTTTTTTATTTTTATGCTTAACATTAAAGTGGTGGAAGTTACACTATGCTTCAAATATATTCAAGGACTTTTCGATACTCCAATATCGATTCAGGGTTGGACTGGAAGTAATCTGTTTTCTTTTGGATTTGTTCCAGATCGCCACCACCCTTGTTTCGACTTGAACGTCTGCTGCTGCCAATGCGATGATGCTTGTCAAGTGTGGGGTGTTCTTATCGATAGTGTCCCACGTATTTTTGTGCTTAGGGTTAGTTTGACAGTACACCATCAAGTCTCCCAAATCAGTCGAATTGCAATGATGCAGGATCTTTTTTATAAAATCATACTTCTTGCCTTTTAGTGTATCCTTTTCTTTCTTCAAAAAAAAAATAAATAAATCCTCGTCGCTGAGTAGATTTGTATTATTTTGGAGAGTTTTAGTTGTAAGCGCGTTATACATTGCCATTTGTCCAGGTGTCTGTAGATTATCTGCACAGATAATTTGTTTATCTAGATCGTTTGTGATGGTAACATAAAAGTCCGTGAGGTTGGAAGTCTTTCTCGGACTTGATAGCGTAAACGTGCATACCTCTTTTTTGAATAAGGCCTTTAAGAGCGGCAAAAGAGTGGGCACTTGTAGGATGAGCAGCATGCCAAGAGAGAATATGGAAATGATCTGTATTTCTACATAACTTGGTAGCATTCGGTCCTGCCTTGTGATATATGATAATGTTGGGGTTGTTCGTCAGGGTCACCTTAAGGTATTTGTAAATTTAATCTTGTGCGTTTTCTAGTATGTTGCTATGTCCGTTGATGTATTCGGCGTGTTCCTTGATTTTAAATTCGCTAGGTGACTCCTGTTGTTTTCTGGTGCGAACACACGTGAGGCTTTCTTTCTAATAATCTGTAAAACGAACTAAAGGAGACATTGATATAATTTACTGCTTACCGGATCCTTGGTAAAGGCCTTAATCTGATATTAGTTGTATCAAGAGATGTACAATGAAAAGGAAACAAGATGCATGTCGATTGGCAGAACACAAATATGTGTTTGCCATATTTATTTATCTTTCGTTTCTTACACACTCCTTAGCACCGGTTTCCAAGATACCCGGTGTAAGGCTGTCAGTTCCCGTATTAATATTATAACAACTCCCAACGATAAATCCAAGTGTATAAAGTCAGTTGCCAGCCGTTCGTTGCTTCGCAGTTCAAAATCTGACTATTGAAATCTTCACTGCTGGTAGAGGCGGTTGAGATTGGTGTATCCATGATCGACAGTGTGACGTCTATTCAGTATGATAGCTGGAACAGAAATGCTACTTACATTGAAAGTAGACAAAGAACATTCTTGGAGGGGAAAACCTCTGGTGCTTGAATGTAATGTGATATCTATGCAACAAAGGAAAGGATGTAACAAAGGTAAAATACATTTCGGCGGGAAAGTTTTGCAGATGAGCCCAGATTGACCTACTTATTTACGAAATGGCCGGTAACCACGCCCTGCGGCTTGTTGTGATTGGGGAGACGCCACAAATGAACAGTGCGGCCGTGCTGCTTGTCTTTAGGGTCACGCCATATAAATGCCGGTTAGGAGGGATGGCGGTATGATATTCGTAAGCGCAGCCCTCGCTGCTAATTTTTTAGTGTGAGGGTGATTAATACTTTCGTAAGGACATGTCTTCTATGTTAATGTCTTTAGTAAGCTTGTATAATATGTATAGACCAACTAGATCAGTGACTTATGCTGAGTCCAGAGAGCCCATAGAGACATCAAAAGATCCAAATTGATTGTTCTTGTTTACAAATTAGTACTGTATTTCTACATTTTCTAATGATATTGATTTCGTCTTTGGAAATATCAAATAGAAGAGTGGCAAAATCAATAACATTTTCAAAAAGTTCTTTTGATATGGAGGGGTAATAATTTATGATGTCAAACTGGATGAACGAGCAGTGGGCTTTATTTACTATGTTACAAAACCAATTTATGGTTTTAGTTGTGTTAACCCACTGATTTAGTTTATAAAATGTTTTTATTTGTTTATTTACTCTTTCTAATATTTTTTGACTAATTTTCCCTATTTCTTGTCTTGTGGGGTTAATAAATCTAGTGGTTGGTTTAGTTTGGAAGTCAGGTTTATGGTCTTTGAGAAGAATATATGCTTCTTTTTCTCTTAATTTACCTACTCTGTCGCTAATCTTAAGTTTATCGGTACAGGGTGGGGCAGAGAGGGCGGACGTTTTTTAAATAATCACAAAATCGTTTATTTTTTATTGAAAAGAAATTTATTCGCAGATTTGAGTTCGTATTGAAATAGCATTTTATAAAATCAAGCGTGGAAAACAACATCACTCATGTGGCGTCCGTTATCAGTGATACATTTTTGAAGGCGTTCTTGGAAGTTTTCATAAACTTTTTCAACTATCGCTCTGTCAATTTGTGTGACTTCCTCGCAAATAGCTTCTTTAAGTTCTTTCAATGTACGGGGCTTATGCTCGTATACACGTGCCTTGAGGTGACCCCATTAGAAAAATTCAGGGGACCGAGGAGGCCAATGAATGTCGCCAAACTTGGAAATGAGGCGACCAGCGAAGAGAGGGCGAATAACGTCCATTGATGCTCTAGCTATCTGAGCTGTCGCCCCATCCTGTTGAAACCACACCCGTCGAATGGGAATACGTTTTCGTCGTAACTCAGGTAAAAAGAAGTTTATCATCTCGATATAGCGATCCGAGTTCACAGTAACAGCATTCCCATTATCCTCTGCAAAAAAGTAAGGAACAATGACGCCAGTTTTGACTATAGCGCACCAAACCATCACGTTGGGCTGTTCAACGGTCTTTCTGTGCAATTGCTTTGGATTTTCAGAAGCCCAGTAACAGCAGTTCTGTTGATTCACCATGCCATAGATAGGAAAATGAGCCTCATCACTCATGCACAATATGAGGTTGTCATTTTGCTAAAAAAATTGCCTGCATCTCATGTGCGAACGTCACTCGCTGTGCGTAATCATCAGGTCTCAGCTTTTGCACAATGCCCAATTTGTAAGGATGGAATTGCAGTTCTAAATGCAAAACGCGCTTTACCGAACGATTACTCAGACCTAGTTCAGAAGAATGTTTCCGAGCAGAACGAATCGGACGGCGCAGCACGGCTTGTCTGACGCGTTCCACATTTTCAGTCGTACATACTAATCGTCTAGTCCTTGGTAGTCTTTTGTTCATCAGTGTACCTTGTGTACGAAGTGCGCTAACCCAACGTAGGATAGTGTTGCGAGTGGGAACAGCTTGGTTTCGGTGGATATTGAAATGGTGACAAAACTCATGTTGAACTGCCGTGATAAACTCGTTATTCTTGACGAGACTGTCGTACGCAAAAACGCGGTGTTTTATCATCCATGGCTCCAACTGAAAAGAGAATTAAAAAAAATGCTAAGACTTCATGAACTCAAATCTGTGAATACATTTGTTTTTAATAAAAAATTAATGATTTTGTGATATTTTAAAAAACGTCCGCCCTCTCTGCCTCACCATATATATATATATATATATATATATATAATATTTATAAATAAATATTAAATTATTTATACCTACAGACGCTAGCATTTCAAGCTTATTGCTCTCATCAGTGCAGGGAAGTAACAATTTCAGACGGTCGGGAGGCGCGAACCCGGTACACAGAGTCAGCCATATCCACTCGGCCCACGGAAACTGTCACGTAATTTAGGGAAATTAAGATCTATATGTACCTAGAAGCGGGCACAGATAGTAGACTAGTCGAGAGTGTTCGACGAACGTATTCGGAACTTTGCATTAGAGCTTTTTGACAGTCTATTTTTAACTTCCCCGAGAGTGCTCAACTTTAATTTCTTAAAGGGGCTTAGTATAATATTTATAAATAAATATTAAATTATTTATACCTACAGACGCTAGCGTTTCAAGCTTATTGCTCTCATCAGTGCAGGGAAGTATATATATATACAGGGTGGCGCAGAAGTTGTGCATTGGTTTGTTTAAGTGATAGAAACTAGGCTTTTCTGATAAATAATACATGTACTTGGTATTTTTTTAAATTTAAAAATTTTTTAAAAATAATATCCTTTAAATGGCCACCATTTTCTGCCCTCACAAAGACGGGCTCTAGTTAGGGCATTTTCCATTACACTCCTTAGAATAACTGGCTCTAGTTCTTGGATTTCATGTCTGATATTGTTTTTAAGCTCTTGAATCGTTGTAGGCTTGTTCACATATACCCTTTCCTTAAGATAACCCCAAAGGAAAAAGTTAAATCCGGTGAACGTGAAGGCCAGTTAAAATCAGAAAATCTGCTAATTAAGAGCTCGCCAAACAATCCCGCAAAAGTCATGTATTAGTTTGAATCAGTTGCTACTGAATCAAACTAATGCGTGACTTTTGCGCCACCCTGTATATATTATATCACTAATAAACTATAGAATTTGAAATAAAGTATAGAATATAGTATACTGTATAGTAATGTTCATGCTACATGCAATGAAAACAATACGTTTTGTTTAAGTTTAAAAGTATGTTTATTTACATTTTGATTACATCGACTGTGTTCGTTGAATTTTTTCGCTGCTGACCTAGATTAAGCCTGTGAGCATGCATATTTTTTTTTGCATATTTATTTAAAAGTTTCACTGCAGTATAATATTACGTTCCCTGTGAATTTCATGCTGTATTCACGGTCTCGTATTAATGTGTATTCGTTTGTTTTTTTTGGGGGGGGGGAGGGGTAACAAAATCGTTGTCGCTGCTGCTTCCGAATATTGGTCCACGGCTGTCGTCCTCGTTGCTTAGCATGATTACGGGCGGTGTCGGTTGTGTCGGACTCTGGTTTGCTGAATTTGGTGATGCTGTAGCCTTGTAATTTTCTGGCTGGAGTAACTCACAGTCTGATGTGCGTGCATCGTACAGTACTGTCCCGGTTGGTTTGGATCTAATCTACAACCTGATGAGTATGCTATAGTGTCTCCTGATGACAAAGCCTTCTCCAGGTTTCTTGTACCTCGTTATGTTTATGTTTCTTGCTGGGCGAGTATACGTCCGATAATTTTTCCACGTAATGTTTACTAGTCCTCGTTACTATTCCCCCGTCCTCCGGATTTTGGATGTAGTTCTTATTGATGAATTTGTCAATGTATAGTCGCCATATCGTCAGCCACATTAACGGATTCAGTTCGATCGTACCCTACTCTAGTAGCTGGCGCATGGATCGTAGGGTACGGTAACAGTACATACGGTTTTCCATTGCGGCCTGTTCTGCTGGCACGTGTCTCGAAGAGTTGTCATTCGAATTTGATAGAGATGGTGTACGTTTGAGGACACGCTCATTCTGGTGCTTTACGTTGACGTACGTTTTCGTGCCCTCTGGGATACATTTACCCTCTTCTATGTTTTGTGGGGTGAACCACATCTCATCTGTGTATATGAGGGTTTTGTCAACAAAAAAATACAGGAATTTCAATGTCAATTATTGTTTTAACGTATCTCATTCTGTAATAAAGAAACATATAGAAATGTCAATATTACTTAATTTTTAAACGTTAATTTAAAACGTATCTTTATCTTAAATAATTTAAACATACAAATCTCTATGTTAATTATTTTTAAACGTTTCTAAAAGAAAACAAACTATACCTTCTATTGTTTGCGTGTGTATGCTGTCATCAGCAGGATTGACGAAATTGGTTTCGTGGATGACTGTGTCATGTTCGTAGATGACTGTGTCATGTTCGTAGATGCCATTTTCATACTTGTCTAACCCTTCGTATGCAGCCCAACCATCAGATATGATTCGAGTTTTTGGTAAAATCCACGATCGAATGATCGGGAACAATGTTTCTCTATCTCTACGTTCTACCGTCGTGACGTTACATTTATTGCTACGCCTTTCCACTGCCCCGAATACCCAAACACCGTCTCTAAATTGACCTCTGTTGTATTTCCTTTTGAAAAAGTATGATTCATCTATTTCCACTACCTTGGCCGAGTTATCCTCATCTAAACCACCAACCAATAGCGGCTTGTTTATGATATCTTGTTCACACACCTCTCTGATGAACTGCTTCCAATCTACTACAGAGTGTGAAGTAACGCAGACTTCCTTCTCAATTGCCTGCTGTTTCATCTCCATGCTCCAACAAAAAACTATCATTATTATTTGCCGTATATGCAGACGGCTTTTTGCAAAGAAAGACCGTTTCCGCACGCTAACCACTGACCGACAGGTACCGGTACGACATACCCACTGCCATCCGTCTAGGAGTTTGCTTCTTTTGGTCAAAATCCTGGGTATTTTGCATGATTCACAAATGCTAGCATTACTTATCAACCCAAGAGAAGCTGCGAATTTGACCTCGTCTTCTGTTATCTTGGGTAAAATTGAACTAAATGTCCAGCTTAAGTCTTTAATTTCCAGAGTAGTGAAGACATGGTTCACTATATGGTCGGTATTTAGCCGAGGACGTCCTAAACTATACATGCTGTTCGGCTTTAAGAAATCGTACTTATGAATAATTATGTAGCGAAAGGGTCAAAATATTAAATTCCAATAGCCAATGGAAAACTTATATATCTTTTGAAGATCCAATGATGAGGAAGTTGTTTTCCGATTAGCCAATGAAAAATGTTTACATACTTCAAAAAAAACAAAAAACTTACACTATTTTTTTTAATTTATTTAGCTCCTCCTCCCCCTCCCTAAAAAATGTTGTTCATTAACAAATTTTATTTTTCCAGTTTATAATTAAGTTTTTTTTTCACCTAACATTGTTTCATTTTTAGTTTGTTAATTAACTTGTTTCATTTTTCGATTTATTATGTTTTTACTAATTAAAGGTAAATATACGTAGTGGTTCCAGGTTGTAAAAGCACACGTAATTACCTCAAAAAGTAGACCCCCCCCCTCTAAAAAAAATAATGTTAGTTTTTACTCCTCTGTCCATCCGTACATGCATTTGATTTTTTAAGTCAAACATAGTTATCTCCATTGGATTCTGAAAAGGTTATTTCCCTCTAATATTGCAAAAACGTCTCCATAAGCGCCCAGTTATGTGTAGGCTGTTTTTTTTTTGTCTGATTTTATGGCATATTTCGAAGCAGCGTCGGACGAATTCTTCTGGATCGAAACGATGGTGATTGCACCATTCATCGTATATATTTAGAGATGCTTGTACCGGCCAGTATCTGTTGGTATCACTAATGAAGTATTCTTTTTTTTTTTTTATCGTAATTGTTCGAATATGGGCGCCACTTTTGTCTGTATGTTGAGGTCTGTCTCCACCACGTTTATAATTGGGTGTAGGTTCTGTGTATTTCGGAAGATGTTCTTCCATGGGGTATCTGGGTGATATGCCATCATTTTCTTTTTCTCCCCTTTTGGAGGAGCTATTTTCTCGGGGAGCAGCCCCGTTTTAGTTTTGTCGGCTGAAACAATTATATCAGTGTTTTTTTAATCTTTTTAGTGAAGTTGTTGATTTTCTTGATAATTGGATTGGAGTGTTTTCTGTATGTTTTAAATTTTATACTTTTGGTGAGGTCAAAGAGAGTGTCTTCGAAGCCATTGAGGTGTTCATTCTGAGCGGGGGGAAAGAGGATGTTTTTAAACCGTATCGGGATTCTATCTTTTTTAATTTCTTTTCTCTGCATGAGTTCATAGGGAGTGTTGATTCAAAAAGATTTTAATGTGAGGGTGTTGTTCGTATCAATTTGGTTATTGTGTGATTTAAAGTTCAAATCATAGTGGAAAGCTTTCTATCTCACATTAATGATAAATTTGTTAACCGATTGAATGAGTTTATATAGGTAGGCCTCAATATTCTTGCATTTCGTGTAATGTTTGCTGCATTTCTCATTAATAAGTTGATGTGCATAAAAGTGAATGAAATGTGCATTACAATAAACTGCTTTTATTTTTGCTTGAACTTCAGCTTTTTTGCCTTTCATGACATTTGCACCATCAAATGTCTGAGCTATCAGTTTTTGGTCATTTCCTTGAAGGATTATGCCTAATTGTTCTAGAACACCTTTGAAGACCGTACTGGTTTCTAAGTGATTCTTTAAATCTAGACCTAATTTAGATGCAAAATTTATTAATCCTCTAAATACACCTGGATTTACTGAATAATCTTTTTCATCATGTCCTCGTAAGGGAGTATTAAAGTTTCCACAAATGAAAATACAATCTATTATTTTTGATAAAATTTCACGGTTCTTCTTAACCATTATGTTATGATGATTGATTGAAAGTCTGTATGCCTCACTAAGTTTCTCCTTAATATTTACAGTTCCTAAAATTGACAGTGAAACCACATTGTCAACGTGCTTCTTTGACCCCTCATGCTTTTCAGTTCTATCTTTCATTTTGCTTATAGTTCTAAAACCATCTTTTGTTCACGTTACATCATCTCCAAACAGAACAGTGCATTTTTTTACTTCACAGCCACAAAGCCAACTTTTCCGAATTCAGAATTAAAGCTATGAGTATATATTTTGTTCTTGCTAATGCCTGGCTGAGATATTTGAATGTGAGATGGCCTCTTTTCTTAACTTCAACTTTCTCATGGAGAGACAGCTGTGAAAACTCACTAATTGAAACAACCCTGAGAAAAGTATTTTCTCTTTGTTCTTTTTAATATTATAAACAGTAGATTTAGCGAGGTGTAGTGACTTTGCTATTTTGGATAAACCGATTTCTTTGTCTATTTTCTTCACTATCTCGTATTTCTCTGCAATACTGATGTGGTTGTAGACATTCCTGTGATTTGATATGTGGCCGGATGTGATCGCCTATGTTTTTTCACCTGCTACCAGGACTTTATCCACACCTCAACTCTTCTAGCCTTCCACCATTAAAAATAAATTAAAAAAATTTTTTAAATTTTTTTACCAACAATAAAAACGTCTTTATACAATTTTGCATGGACAAACATGAAACTGTGTCTCTTTGCAACAACAAATTACATTTTTTTTTACATAAAAATACAATATCTCTACTGTTTCTATTTTTTTTTTTTTTAACAAAGTAGTCAGGTGTCGTAAAACACTGTCACTCCTAAAAGTGTCCAGTATTCTTTTCTTGGTGACCTGTCCTGAACAATGGAAATTGACCACTCCCAAATTGTCTTTTGTCTCTTTCGATGAGTCATTTCCTATCCCGTATTTTCTTTTGTTTTTGTCGATTAGTCACTTCCTATTCCTGACCGGGCCCCGACCTTTGCGGCAGCCATGGTGTCACATCTGTATAGTCATATAATCTCCCAAAAAAGATTAGGAGAACTAGGAACTTCTTTGTCTGAATTGCCTTCAGTAGAGCAATAGCAGAAAGTTTTGTTTCAGCAGCAGGATCATTTTGAAAGGCTGCCAGGGTGTCCAAAATTACATCAAAACGGCGCAAGAACTTTTCAACCTCTAAGGATCTGGAAGAACACCTGGTTATAGATCAATGGGTCAGTTCCAATTGTGGGTCTTTCGGATACAACATCTTCTGGATTTCCAGGTATCGGGAATGACGTTTTGTACCTGTCATGAAAGTGTACACTAAATCCATGGTCTCGAAGAATGTCTTAATGGCAGGATCAATCTCAGTGACAGATACGAGAACTAAATTCAGCCTGTGAGATGCACAGTGCACATACTGGGCATTTGTATAGCCAGCCCTTTTCATCAGTGCTTGGACACCACCATGTTCACCTGACATCACACTTGCACCATTGTATCCTTGCCCAACACACATCTCCTCCTCCAAGTTCATAGACCGCAGCATACCTTGCAGCTGTTCCGAAATACTGGCAGCAGATAAGTCATACAGCTCCATGAAACCAATGGCCCGTTCATGGACTTTTCCTCCGTGCAGAAACCTTAATGAAACACCAAGTAATTCTTTGTTAGAGATGTCCTTAACCTCATCAGCTAAAACCGCATAATATCCGGCTTCCTGAACCTGGTCCCTGATTTCCTCTAACAGAACCTTCTGCGCTGAAAAGAGTAAATCATTTTGAATCTCTGGGCTTAACATTTGTGCATTTCTTGGAAGTTTCTCCAAACGTTGTTGAATAGTTGGGTCATACTTAGATAAAAGTGAGAGTAACTTCAAAAAGTTTCTTCTGTTTAGTGATTCTTTGCTTTCGTCATCACCTCTCAGTGCTATCTCATTCTCTGCACAGAATAATACTATGTCCAGTACTGTCAGGAGATGCTGTTTGTGCTCACCGATTAATTTCTTGTCTCGGTAGCATGGATCCAGGAGTTGATCCACTCTCCCTACTTTCTGAACATTTTTTAAGGTGATCCGAACCTTGTCCGCTTCTTTGTTAACATCAGTGTCATTATGTGCTTTCAATTTTTGTCCAATTTTCCTCCAGTCACGAAAGCCAAACTCTGTCCAGACTCTACTTTCCTCCCGTCGTAAATGTCCAAAATTCCTGCATGTATGACAAAAGATATTCTTCTGGATGCTGTACTCGATCCATTCAAATTTGGCGTACCACTGACTTGAAAAACGACATCCCTCACTGAGACTTCCACCAGTAGCCTGATTCTTTGGGAACTCGATTCTTGGCTGAACCGGTGGCTTTCCGTTTTCAGATAAATCAGAAACTGTTTATAGATCTGATGAAAGAGGGACCGACTGTTGATGTGATGAAGTCGGTTCTGATGATAGAATTGAATAACTGTTGCTATCTCTATCTGAATCTTGTGTTGGGCACTGACGTTAGGCTTTGGCAGCAGGATTATGTGATTATGAATGTTCTTTATTTTTTTATTTTTTTTATTACTGTCTCTTAAATGTTCTTACATTACGTTGCTCTGCCTCGACTCTTTCTTTGCTTTTTCTCTTCTTTGGACCGCACGCTGTCATATTTATATTATTATTTTTTTTTTCTTTTTTCTTTCTGCACCCGTGGAACCTTCGTTGTCTCAAATGTTTATGCTTAAACAACTGGTCATTTTTAACACCAAAAAGGCATATGTTGCATAGTCTTCAAATTCTCGTACCTTCTCTTCCTCATCGTAAGGGGGCGGGGGTGCCGTCTCGATGTCATCTGCTGTGTCTGTAACAAAACCTTCATGACCGATTCAGGAGGCAAACAACCTTTTAAATTTTGATTTGTTTTATTCAAGTCTACCGTCGATCTTGGAGATGTTTCACTAACGTTGAGGGAGAGACCAAATTACTACTTTATCGTAGTTAATTCCTAGCTCAAGTCCTTAGCCATTTGAGGAGGGGGGAAGAAAGAATCTCATGCCTGTATTCTCTTAGGGAATTTAATTCCCCTAATCATTTGAAGACTACATAGAGAAATCGTCTGTTCGGCTTGCTTCCAAAACCCAGACTGGCAAAACTCTGTTTTCCACACAAAAGCCTGTGACGTCACAGAACCCCTATGCGCAGGTGCCCCTTCACCCTTGACCTGAGGTCTCGTCAACGTGGTGGCCCTGTCAACGTCTGAGAGCTCAGACTGTGAGAACAGCGCTATTTTGCACTCTGTTGTATGGGTTCACCTGCACTAAATCGCCCAAGCCAAGCCAAACCAAACGATCTCCCCACATACGTCCACTTCAAAATGCGTCCGGCCTCACAGGGCCATTATCCAACATTTGGATTTTTCATAGAAGTTCATCTCTTTCTCTTTGATACTGTATTCATAAAGTGTGTGGAATCTGTATATCCATGTGTATGCTTTCTATGATGTGTCGATAATCGTTTTTCTGTTCTTTTTGTTGAATTGCTCAGACTCTAGAATTGTGCTTTCCTTTTGTTTTTTTAGATAAAATTCTAGTAATTTTTTCGACGTGCCTTCTATTGTGGTTTTGGGAGACTGTATATTGA
Source organism: Sepiola atlantica (assembly GCA_963556195.1). Lineage (NCBI taxonomy): Eukaryota > Metazoa > Mollusca > Cephalopoda > Sepiida > Sepiolidae > Sepiola > Sepiola atlantica. The sequence continues at coordinate 54,104,054 of OY744525.1, forward strand.
GTATTCCTATTTTTTAATTCTATGCAGGCCACTCATCTGTTCGCAAAGAGTAGTTAAACACTGGCCTTATCCTAGTTGTGCTCAAACCATTCACCTTCACAACCTGAGAAATCCAAGTGTCGTGTAGAATCTTTCAGATCAACCCGAAAAAGGTTATTTTGTGTAAAATAAATAACCAAGCAAATCAGTTTCAGTTCTCTTCGGTTCATGTGTTCTTTCCATTTTATTTTTTATTGCTACTTCCATGTGGCTGGTTAGCGGTCGTAGTTTATGGGAGTTGGTTCCTGCATTTGAGAATGTTCCTGAAGATTGCCGTCAATTGTATTGTCTGTCTATCTTGATTCTAATTTCTCTTGGGTTTTTTTTTCCAGGTTTTTTTCCAGGTTTTTTGGGACTGTTTCTAGTGCTCCTACAATTATTGGTATTATATATTGATATATTTCATCTCTAGCAAGTTCTGTATATTTGCTTTGTTTTTAATCACCAAAAATCTGAGATTTATCCAATTATAATGAAAATTTCTGCATTTATTCATTATTATTGATCATTATCCTGTGGTCTGCTGGGATGGCAAAATCTAAGATTTGGCAGTTTTTTTCCTTGTTAATTATTATGACATCTGATCTCGTTGCTTAGATGAGTTTACCTGTTCGTACCTTTATGTACCAAAGGATTTTATGATTTTCGTTTTCCAGTACTGTTTCTGATTTTTGTCTTTTCTCTTGTCATTCTTAGGAATTGTCCATGTAGCAGTTTTTCTTCACACTTTTCTTTTCTTGTTTTACTGCTTCCTGTATTGTTCATTTTGACAGTGTCTCTTGCTTTTGTGATTAGCCTTTCTGGGTTCTGGTTGATATCACACAGTCTTCTATACTTACAAGTCCCCTTCACCCTTCTCCTGTAGAGTCGGTCAGTATCATCTTTCGGGTGTAATACATTGCGCATGGTCATTATTTTTCTGCTAAAGACGCCTAAGTTCTTCTTTTGACCACCCTATGAATGGTCTAGAGCAGGGGTCGGGAACCTTTTTGGCTGAGAGAGCCATAAACACCACATATTTTGAAATGTAATTCCATGAGTCATACAATGTTTAAAACTAAAGAACAAGTAAATGTGTGCATTTTAAGTAATTTTAACACTTTAAAAGTATAATAAGTCTCTGAATTCATTTTAATAACATTTTTATGTTGTTGCTAATCAATGATGAGTATTTCTTACCATTAATGCGACTTCTGGCGCTGCATGGTTTTGCTGATGGCTTTGTAGTCTGGTTGATACGTGGTGAGGTTAAGCTTCATGCAGGCGTTGAGACTCCCATCCGTTAAACGTGATCGTAAGTTGGTCTTAATGTTCTTTAGATGTAAGAAAGCCTGCTCACATGCATATGTAGAGTCAAACATTGTCAGTACAGCGATACTCACACATTGCAGTGTTGTTGGGATTTTTTCCGCTGAAAATGGAGGACGAAGCCTCAAGTCCGCTGGAAGAGAACTTGGCGGCAATGTATGTGACCGGACAAGAAGAGAGAAGACAAACAACGTATATAGATTCAGAAGGATATTTATATAAAAAGAGGGGGAAAAAGAAGAGAAGAAAGAGTTGTTTGCAAAAGAAGTGTCTTTTGCGAACTCACTGAGATGCCAGTCATCTTTTAACAGGATTCCTTCAGGTCACACTGGATTGTCCTTGTAAGTGGCTTCTTTAGGCAGAAAAAGGGAACTGTGCACACGCAAGGTGTGAAAGAATGGAGGCTCCCGGAACGGGTGGATAAGCCTAAAATGTTCGAAAGGGCCTTATCATTTGGGCCATATGTGCGTAAACGTACGCTAAAAAAAGGGGGAGCCCGACGCAGCTAAAGGCAAACCGGTGTTCCCTGCTGGGCTGCTGGAATCAAAGAGGCCGAGATTTTCAAATCGGCGCTCTCCAGTGTTTTCTGCTGTGAATGAAACAGTGGTCTGCGATTGGCTGACTTTCATCCAATCACAGGGCACTTATAATTCACTCCGCTTAATAATTCCAATATTCTCCCCTCACACAAAATTGCAATAATCATTGCAACATAATTTGCCACAGTTGAAAGGAGGTTTTTACTGACAAAGGAAAGGGGCAGGAATTTGCCAAAATGCTACAAAATGATTTTTATTTTGAAAAGGGGCAGACAATTTGCCAAAGTTTTACAAAATGAATTTTTTTTTGAAAAAGGGCCAGACAATTTGCCAAAGTTTTACAAAATGAATTTTTTCTTGTTTTTTTTTTTTTTTTTTTTTTTTTTTTGTCTGTGAAGGCAGTAATAGCCCGTGTAATGTTCAAACCTGTTGTTTTTGAAGGCAGTGATAGGTAAGGGTGACAAGTTGTAACTTGAAACCCTCCCCAAAGACAAGAAAGTTCCAACATGAAAATTTTTTTTGAAAAGAGGCATATTTGCCATGCAATGGGTTGTTCTTTGAATTGCAACAAGGAAGGCTCCAAGGGAGGAAAGAAGAAGGAAAATGTCAAGTTAAGTCAATTTAGGATTTTAACCTTTTAAAGGGTTTTTTTTTTTGATAATTAACTTAGTAATATATGTAAGGGTCGTCCTGAGAGTTGCCTTTTCCCTTGATTCCTCTGTTTCGCCTAGGGCGTTGCGAAGTGTGGCTAGAAGTCGTGTCTGGATCTGCGATTTGTACTGACTCAGACGTATTAGCTCCCCCCTCACCAGGTGGATCTGAGCTATGAACAGTATTAGGGTGGTGAGCATGTGTCAATGACAGCTCCAGTGGATACAACAACTTGATGGAATGAATCTGAACAGAGCCGTCACCTCTTTTTACCCTTACGGAACGAACTTTGCTATCATCACCCACTATTAACTCCAGAACTCTTCCCAGGAGCCAAAATGGTCTAGTTTTAGCAGGGTTCTTCACTAGAACAACATCATCAATATTAATTTTGTTCCGAAAATCAACCTGGTGCAAGTCTCTACACTGCTCCCTCAAACTGAGTAGATAATCCTGATACCAAAGCTCGCGGAATCTGGACAACATAGAGTCACGAACTTCAATGGATCTGATTACATCTAATCTTGAAGGAGGATCGGATTTCCAAACATCCTGATCATCCAGCTTCAGTGCGAGTCCCAAGTTAGCATTAGGAAGAAGGAAGCAATTGGGAGTAATTACTTCGAGGCCTGAATCCGAAGAACATCTATAAGTGAGAGGTCTTTGGTTTATGGCACTCTGAACATCCGAGATTACGGTGAGGAAGTCGAAATAATTAATTCGGGAACGACCAATCGTTTTATACAAACATGATTTAATAGTTCTGATCATGCGTTCCCATGTACTCCCAACCCAAGCAGCATATAGAGGTATTCTGATATGCTTGATATGATACACCTGGAAGTGTTCACTGAACTCCGAGGAGGCATAGGCTTCCTCCATAGGATTACAGCCTGCTATAAATGATTTGGCATTGTCGCTGTAAATATGAGATGGAATCCCATGTATATTCGTGAATCTGATCAGAGCCAGAATAAATGAGTGGGTACTCATGTCTTTAACCAGCTCTATATGTACTGCTCTAATGTTGAGGCAAGTAAATATGAGCATATACATTTTAGTAACCCCCTGATCACCCTTTATCCAAATATGTCCGGTGTAGTCAATTCCAGTGTGTAAAAAAGGTTTAATGAGATTGACGCGGTGTTTGGGCAGATTGGTAACCTTAGGATACTTAAACGCTAAATTATTAAACTTTTGGCACAAGACACACCTAGAAATAACTTTTTTGACGGCCTGTCTTGCCCTGGGTATCCAAAATCCTGAAAGGCGGATTTTGTTCAATGTTGACTGAATGCCTAAATGTTTACATCTTTTGTGGTATTCCACAACAATAAGTACAGTCAACTCATGATCCTTAGCCAATAGAACGGGGTTTATAACCTCATAGTCATAGGTAGTGGTTCTACCCATTCTACCCTTGGTCCTGATTATCTCCCTTTGATCTATGAATAGATTCAAATTCTTTACCAGTTCAGGTACCTTTTTACCTAGAGGAGATTGAAGATAAGCAAATTCTGCAGGAAAGCTTTGTAGTTGCATTACCTTAAGCAGATAAATTTTGGCATCATCGTTAGGGTCCTGATCTAATTGCTTTAGCTTATTACGGATCCTAAAGATATTGGCGGTAACCGTGACCAATATATTGAAATCAGAAAATTTATTGAACGGTACCACCGGTTGAGGTTCAACTTTGGTTACAGTGCAATTCAAAGAAGTGGATTGCACAATGGACTTATTTTGTGGACTTAGGCACTGAAGTTCACTGGACGGCCATTCTATGGGACTTTTACTGAGCCATTCAGGCCCCCGCGTCCAACGGTTTAAATTCTGTCTGAGCTTTTCCAAAGTTATCCCTCTTGTGAGCAAGTCGGCAGGGTTATGCTCTGTAGGAACATATCTGAATTTTACAGATAATGATTTCTTTTCCTTTAGTTCTTCTATCATTTGTTGGATATCCCTAAGTCTGTTTCTTACAAACAGATTCTTGGTTTTAATCTTGTCTGCCAGGAGCCATGACAACACAACCTGTGCATCCACTGATATCACAACGTCTCCAATCTTAATTTTGGAGTAAGCCTTCAACAGAGGGAGTAAACACTTGATGGCCAGGAACACAGCCAACAGTTCAAGTGTGGGTAAGCTTTTAGGTTTCATAGGAGCCACCTTAGCTTTTGAAAATACCAGGTGGGACTCCCCACCTTGTATGCAATAAACTGTAAACCCGTAAGCTCCCTTGGAGGCATCGCAAAATATATATAAATCAGCAGGACAGTCCTCACTGACTACAAATCTGGGGAACCGCAATGAGTCAAGTTGGGACAGATCACGTGCTAAGGCAGACCATAAGGTCAGAAATTCTTCCAGCACAGCATCATCCCAGTCCAATTTTTGAGACCACAAGTCTCTCAAGAGCATTTTACCTCTGATTGTAACAGGCAAACACAAGGATAGGGGATCGAAAACCCTTGCTATTTGGGATAATACGCCCCTCTTAGTGTTAACCGATGGATCAATAGGGGACCCTGCAATCTGAAGAGTGTCTTCACACGTGGAATACTTATACCCCAAAACCTTTTCGAGTTTACAACCGTGCTCTACGAATTTTTAGTCCTTCATCATTAGGGTTTTATGTTTTTCACAATTCGTATTCCACGATCTAAGGTTGAAATGACCTTTTTTCCATACGGTTGTTGGCCTTAACATATAGATCCGATAACACCTCAGCAGAGTTACCAGTCTTAATCAGGTTATCAACATAGAAATTTTCCTTCAACATCTCAGTACAGGAATCAGAGGGAAACTTGCACGCATTGTGCTTTATTATAACGTTTAAGATGAAGGGGCTGGCGTTAAACCCAAAAATGATCGTGGTATACCTAAAACAAACCAGCCTATTACCCTCCTTCATAAAAAAACAAAATCTGTTACGATCCTTGAGGCACCTCAGCTTAATCATAAGAAAGGCTTTACGTATGTCGGCCAACATTACATTGGACCTAAACTGTAACAGTAACTCTAGCATATCTCCCATTAGATTTATGCCAGGATAAGCAGCCTCATTTAGGGAGCATTTCCCATTAGTTTTTAGGGAGCAGTTAAAAACGGGTCTAATCTTTGTAGTGGTCTGCTCCTCTGTCTTGAAAACAGGCCTATGGGGTATCCAAACATGCCTTGAAAAATCTTCAGGTGCTACATCAAAGCGTTCAATGATACCCTCACGCTCTTGCTGATGAAACACATCCACATAATCCTCAAGTAATTTTTGTTGTTCTAGTTTGTTAACAACTCTGTTTAACACAGATAGAGCAACTCTGTGGTTAGAAGGTACAGACTTTATTTTGTCCTCGTGCCAGGGGAGTTCAATATGATAGGTACTGTCCCTAAATTCGATGGAGTTTTCAAACTCCATTATCTTCCTTTTATCATAGTCAGAAATATCTTCCAGTGGTATTCCCAGGGAATCCACATCGAACATTTTTTCTAAATTCCTTTCTACCTGACTTTCTTCGAAAATTTCAGCGAAGGGGTCAGGGTAAGTCTTTTTGGGGTTCAGAACAAAATTGACTCTAGTGTCTGAGCATGAAGAATATTCAGACACCATGGCATGATAATTATGTTGAAGACCTCTCCCCTGTGATTCAGGAGGGGTGATCTGATTATCATACAAAAAATGTTGGCCTAGGGGAGAAATGCCTGTAGGAAACTCCCAAGCAGAGCCCCTCATGCAGTCCACCATTTTAATATTTTTCATGAACTGAATCACATCGACACCCAAAAGGCCATGAACTCGTATGTCACTTTTTTCATGCAGAAAAGCCAACTTATATTTCAAATTAGTCAAGTTGCTTTTAACAGATTTGAAATTATCAAACCTGAGATTCATGTTAAACTCATCGTCGATAAGAACAGGTAGGGACAAGGAATTTCCCTTATTTACCTCAACACCCACTACGACTGGGTTCAACCATTTTTTCTTAGACCCTAGGAAGGTCCTAACATCATATTCCACTTGAGAGAGGAAGGACTCATCACACCCCAATCTGTCCATCACCTGCCTACAGAAATAAGTTCTTTGACTCCCTGTATCAAAAAGGCAGTTGAATTTATGTTTACGTTTCCCTTTCGAGATTGTAATGGCCACCACTGGTAAAATGTAAGTCTGTTCCCGTATGCCAGTGTTCGTACACATATGTGTGGAAACAGAATTGCCTTTATTATTAAAGGACTGTTTGCATAGAGGGCTTATATGAGCTCTAGATTTGCAAAATTTGCATGCATGTGGCAACTTATTTTTTTGGCCGGGGCAGCTATCCGTTTTATGGTTTCCACCTGCACAAAGGAGGCAGAGATCAAGTTCCTTGCATCTAGAACGCCTAGATTCATAGGAGGAGTACCTAACACAACGACCCATGAGGTGTCCGTTGACGGTACAAAGTCTACAGTGGGTAACAGACTTGCTGGCCCCTGTAGTAAAATTTTCCAATGTAGAAGCACTGGGTTTGTAAACATTGCTCTTAAAATATTCCTGCCGTGACTTAACTCTATCTTGACGGTGAGGAATAGTATTATTATTTTTGGGTTGCCTAGTTCTTTGTAGGGTTTTTATAACCTCGTTATAACTATCAAAAATCTGATTGATTTTTGGATAGTTGTTGTTAAACTTCCTAATTACCTCCTTCTGAAAAATTGGAGGCAATTTGGCAAAAATAATATGGCTCATTAACTCAAAACCGGGAGAATTTTCATTAAAAAAATCCAAGTCAAATGAGGATTTTAATTCCGATAAATCGGCCATGACACCAGATAAAAATTTCCTTACATTTGTAAGTTCTGGATCATATTTGGGACTATAGTCCAATATCTGCCTAAATATTTCATCTATAATGAAAGGCACGTCCAAAAAATTATTTTTTAACAACTCAATGGCTACATCATAGTTGTCGTCCTCAAGAGAGAGGTTAGAAATCAACTGTGAAGCGTAGCCGGTCAAAAAACCTTTTAAGAGAGAAAGCTTCACCCTTTTGTTTTTAACCGAGGTGACACAATTCTCAAATTGAGCCAAGAAATTCTTGAATTCAAATTTCCCTAACTCCTCTCCCGAAAATTTCGAGCATTGTATTTTCGGCACGTGTGTATACAGGTGTTGTTCTGTAGCGCCATTTTGAACAGGAGAGATGGAGGCAGGGGGAGAAGGAACCGATATCATATTTTCTATATCCGAAATTTTCTCAGACACATACGAAATAAATTCGGCCTCTTCAACTTCCGACTCAAGCAAACCACTGTTCTCCAAGACAATATCTGCTTTATAGCAAACTTCACTTATCTTAGTGTTTGCTGAATCCAAGTCAGACATCCATTTGCTAATCACCTCTTGCTGTCTTACGAAATAAGATTTGTTAAGGGAATCCTTACGTATCATAATATCCAATACGGAGGTGATTTTCCTTCTAAGGGACTCTCGCGAGAACAATAAGGATTAAACCCCTTTTAAATCTCTAAAGTCGGTCATAATGCCACGGTAAGGAAAGAGGAACACCTCTTCTAAGGGACTTTTTATACGTTACACCGGGCGACCGTATAACACCGTTTGTAACTTTTAAAACTGTAAACAAACAGGCTTAAAACAAGTAGCGAAAGCTATTGAATGAATACACCACAAGCACCAAAGGGAAAACAAACAAAAATACGAAAAAGGCAAATTATAGTTTTTAAGCAAAAGACAAATCATCTACTTCAAGTCGAGCCACATCACGTTAAGCCTTATGATCTTCTACTTCAACGCAGGATTTAACCTGCAAAATGCGAAAGAGTTCACGCTCGTAAAATGCGAATAAAAGTTATCTTAATAATGCCAAAGTAAAGGCATTACTTCTTTTGCAAAATGTTGGGATTTTTTCCGCTGAAAATGGAGGACGAAGCCTCAAGTCCGCTGGAAGAGAACTTGGTGGCAATGTATATGACTGGACAAGAAGAGAGAAGACAAACAAAGTATATATATTGAGAAGGATATTTATATAAAAAGAGGGGGAAAAAGAAGAGAAGAAAGAGTTGTTTGCAAAAGAAGTGTCTTTTGCGGACTCACTGAGATGCCAGTCATCTTTTAACAGGATTCCTTCAGGTCACACTGGATTGTCCTTGTAAGTGGCTTCTTTAGGCAGAAAAAGGGAACTGTGCACACGCAAGGTGTGAAAGAATGGAGGCTCCCGGAACGGGTGGATTAGCCTAAAATGTTCGAAAGGGCCTTATCATTTGGGCCATATGTGCGTAAACGTACGCTAAAAAAAGGGGGAGCCCGACGCAGCTAAAGGCAAACCGGTGTTCCCTGCTGGGCTGCTGGAATCAAAGAGGCCGAGGTTTTCAAATCGGCGCTCTCCAGTGTTTTCTGCTGTGAATGAAAAAGTGGTCTGCGATTGGCTGACTTTCATCCAATCACAGGGCACTTATAATTCACTCCGCTTAATAATTCCAATAGTGTCTGGTATGTGACGGGAAGCACTTTTCACATTTTGACAGTCGGCTGGTCTGTGGGTTGAAGTTTTTTCATTTCTGCCCACTTGTGTTAGCTCGCCAACTTTGCTTGCTGTCGTGAAATTCTTTCCAAATCTTCATTCAGTGACTTAAACTTATTCACCCACATGTCTGAGGCCTTCAGATCAGCAGCTTGTAGCTCAAAATCTCTGACGGAAACACCAGAGATGTAACTCAGGTCAGCACACATTTTTAGAATAAAAAATAATTCAATTATTTTAATTTTATTATAAAAGAATTTTTTTTTGTATTTATGAAAATTAAAAGATGAAATCAGATCTTAAAAAAAAATTTTCTTTACGAATTAATTTAAAAAAAATAAATTAAGAATTTTTTAAATATTAAAACAAAAATAATCGCAAGCGTGAAAAATAAAGAACAATACTAACTCAACTAGCAAATTATAAAATAAATAAACATTTATATACGCATATATATATATATATATATATATATATATATTAGTTTTTGGGTGGACATAGATTGGATTGCCATTATCTTTAGTATAAGGTTCATACGTTTCTTTATTTAAGTTAAATGTTACGTCTAAGAAGTTAACTAGTTTAATATTTGATGTTATTTCCACTTTAAGATTTAATCTTTTCATTTCTCTAAGGATAATTTTTTTTGTTCTTACACATTTTAGTCCATTTGAGTTTTTTTACTACCAACAATCCGTCATCCCTATATAAGCCTATGTCTTCTATGCTAATGTCATTTGTAAGGTTGTATAATATGTATAGACCAACTAGATCAGTGACTTCTGCTGAGTCCAGAGAGCCCATAGAGACATCAAAAGATCCAAATTGATTGCTTTTTGTCCATTGTTCTTGTTTACAAATTAGTACTGTATTTCTACATTTTCTAATGATATTGATTTCGTCTTCAGAAATATCAGATAGAAGAGTGGCAAAATCAATAACATTTTCAAAAAGTTCTTTTGATATGGATGGGTAATAATTTATGATGTCAAACTGGATGAACGAGCAGTGGGCTTTATTTACTATGTTACAAAACCAATTTATGGTTTCAGTTGTGTTAACCCACTTATTTAGTTAATAAAATGTTTTTATTTGTTTATTTACTCTTTCTAATATTTTTTTACTAATTTTCCCTATTTCTTGTCTTGTGGGGTTAATAAATCTAGTGGTTGGTTTAGTTTGGAAGTCAGGTTTATGGTCTTTGAGAAGAATATATGCTTCTTTTTCCTTTAATTTACCTACTCTGTCGCTAATCTTAAGTTTATCTGGTTGTCGACGAACTCTTCTACAGGTGACACACAGTCTTATATACTGAGCTACTATGCTACTACCACCAATGATCCAGTAGCCATTGGCCCTCACTTCATTTAATGTCTGTCCTCTACCTTGATGTTGTATTTGTTCGTGGTAGTGGGCAATGATGAGATGTGTGACGACTCCATCTTTTGGAAGGATCATTGGGTGTTTCAGTTCCAGAGGAACCAACGCTCTTCTCAACCTCCCTCCAACTCTCATTATGTTGTTCTGCAGGAATGAATCGAATTGGTACAGTTGGTGACTGCAAGGCAGCCCTCCAACCCCCTGATTAAGCAGGTTTATTTCTTCCATGAAGGCGTCTTGCTGTGCAAGTCTGATGATTGCAAGCTTAGCCTTTCCTTTTTCTTCAAGACTTAAGGGCCGCGTATTAGAAGTTCTCGCAGCCAGACGCTGAATTCGGGCAATAACATTCACTGCTGTGGTCCACTTTGAGAATCGTGATACTAACGCCTGGAGATTAGTTTGCCTCGCAGCCTCAGTTTTAAAAACTTGTATCACTTTAACTTCAGGGTCTCCCACCAGTAGCTCTGTGCTTCCTTGTTCTGTCTCTATTTCTTTGTCCCATAGAAACTTTGGGCCTGTGAACCAGTTAGAGTTGATCAGCTCCGCTACCATTAGACCTCTAGAAGCATGGTCAGCAGGATTGTCTGCTGTGGCCACGTAATGCCATTGTCGATTGTTCCTCGGATTCTCTGGACTCTGTTTGCTACGAAGACATGAAACCTTCGAGCTTCATTGTTGATGTAATCGAGTCTGTCCAAAAATATTCCCGGTCAATCTTCAGCTCCAACTCCTCCTTCAGAATGTTGATCACAGCAGCAGAAATTACGGCTGCAGTCAATTCCAGCCTTGGGATTGTGACAACTTTTGTTGGTGCAACCCTAGATTTGCCCATGACAAGGGTACAATGCACCTTGTTCTTGTCTATCCACCTGATGTACGAACATTGCCCATAACCCTGACTACTTGCATCTGAGAATTGATGCAGCTCAACACTCAGAATCTCGCCAAAGTTTTCTGGGCCATGGCATCTGGGTATCCGAATCTTTTCCAAGTTCTTTAGGTCATTTACCCAACTCTCCCACCTCAATTCATCGGGCAATGGTTCATCCCAGTTCATGCCCCTTTGACACATTTCCTGCAAAACCTTTTTTCCAAGTAGAATGAATGGAGACAAGAATCCAAGTGGATCATATATTGCAGCAATCATCAAAAGAATTCCACGCCGTGTGGTTGGTTTGTCCGCGAGCAAAATCCTGAATGAGAAGGCATCACTCTCAGTGTTCCATTCCACTCCGAGTACTCTCTGTGCAGGAAGAATGTCAACGTTGAGATCCACGTTCTTTATTTCGGTGGCCCATTCAGTGACATCAATTGATGAAAGAACTTTTCTGCTGTTCGAGACAAATTTATGGAGGTGCAGATTTCCTCTAGCGCATAGAGCTTGAGCTTCTTTCACCAGATTTCTGGCTTCCTCGACAGACTCAACACTTATGAGGCCATCATCCGCATAGAAATGCTTCCGGATGAAATTAGCTGGTGCTGGGTATTCTTTCTCGGTGTACCTGGCAAGGTATTTCATGCCATAATTTGCACAGCCTGGAGATGATGCTGCTCCAAAGAGATGAACCGTCATGAACTTGTGTCACCATCCTTCCACCACAGAAAGCGTAAATAGTCTCGGTCTTCCTCACTGACATGGAACTGGTGAAACATCTTCTCTACATCGCACATAATGGCCACTGGATGCATCCTGAATCTGCACGACACTCCAATCAGTCCATTCGTCAGATCCGGTCCTGTGAGGAGATGGTCATTTAAGGCAGTGCCCTGGTATTTAGCAGATGCATCAAAAACCACCCTGATTTTCTCTGTTTTTTTTGGGTGATAGTTAGGGTCATTATTTATTTTTCTAAATGTTTGGTTTATCTTGTTAATTGTAGGGTTGGAGTATTTACATCTCTTTTTAAATTTCAAGTTACCTATCATGTTGAACATGTCCTGCTCAAAATTTTCCAGGATGGTCGTAGGGTAGGTCGATTTTTCACTTTTTGAAAAATTTCAACTTGCGTCTAGTAAGGAAAGTTGTATATTGGTATAATAAATACTCATACCAAAAATTAGATCTTTTACTTGAACGGTTTTTTGAGGAAATGGAATCAAAGATCGTCTCTATAAATGTACTGAAAAATCCTCATTTGTGAAACATTTAGCCGATGAAATGGTTAGAAAATTTATAAATTTCAATGTTTAAACCAGAAAAGGTTGTCGTTTTGTTTCATTAAAATGAAATGAATAAAGTCAAATAAATAAAAGGTAACTAGAATTGAAAATTGAATATTACCCCCCCCCCCCCCTCCCCCTCCCCCTTCTGTTGTTAACTTTACTGCCCTTTCAACACTTTGAGAATGTGAGGGCAAATCTGGCAACTTCAGCTTTGTTCCATTCATGAGTGAGTCCAAAAGTTCATCTTCAGAAAATGATTCTGTAAATGCTGGTTCACAAACTCCACTTTGCGAAAGGCTAATCAATTCATACCAATGATTGGCGTTAAAGTTGATGTGTGTTATTTTTTAAAATCTTTTATTGGCTGGCTCCCCACTCCTGAAAAAATATAAAAGGTTAATTTTTTGAGTTAACTTAAAAATGTAATCCTACCTACTTTAATTTTTATGATGAAATTCGAAATTTAAAATGATTCGATAAATCGACATAACCAAATTAATCAATTTTATATGAAGAAATATTTACTTACCTAACGGACAAAAATTTTTTTTTATTGATTCTTCCCTCACTGCCAGTTCGTTTGATTTTACCATCGCATACAACACATTTTCAGGCAGTAAAGCAAAAACATTATGCTGTAAATTTTTTAATGCAATGTGTTGTATTTCAGGTGGTTGTTTCTTGATCCTATTGATCATATACAATTGCTGGTTATGAAACTTATCCCTTTTTATTTCAAACCAGCTAACTGCATATACTTCGATTATGAATCTAATGAGGCTGTGAAGTTTGCCAGACATTTCTTGTGGATAAACACCTTGTGTCCATAAGCACATCAGTCTGATGGCTAAAGTTAACCATCTTGCCTGATTTATAGGCCCAATTTTCCATGCAGCAAATTTAGGGTCAACTGTTCTTCTAGAAATACCTATTGCATATTCTAATAGAATTCTCTGGTCACAAATTAGTTCGCTTATTTCCTCAGTAGTAAAACGAACATCCAGAGGACAACCAACTGGTTTAAATGCTACTTGGGGTAAATCGTTATAGTCATTAGCAGATAATTTACCGAGAGGACCAGTGAAAGTTGTAGGACTTCTTGTGGTTCCATCGATATATCTAAAAAGAGCTCTAAATGGAAGTTCGTTTTGATGTAAAGAGCAGCCAATGGTGTGTAATTTTCTCTGTATTTTTTTCTCAAGAAGTGTTACAAGTCCAGCCTCACAACCTGTATTTGTATTGGTGTTGTCTACCAGAATAGCCTTAATTGTAGATACACTATTGTATTCTTTCAAAACACCAGCAACTTCCTCTGCAAGAATATCACCAGTTGCACCATTATTAGGATAATCCTATGAGTGAGATATTCACTTTTGTGTTCCATCTCCTTTGTGAAGGTCAAGTTGCGTTCTGGTCCCTTTGCGGTTTTTAATATTTTCTCTCCATTTGGCCCCAAAATATCTTTATACAACAGTGTATCTTTATCATTTCTTCCATCAACCCCAATGCAAACAAGGTTTTCCACTGTTTCATCATGTCTTTGATGGGCATTTTCTTTCATTCTTGCCTTAGCTCTATCTATTTTACATTTATCAATTATAATATCTTTTATATTGAAATTAGATTTGAGAAGACCCATGGCATCTAAGTCTAAGAGAAAGGCATTAGCAAGACTGGCTCCAAGGTTGGAAGAAACATCACCCCTAATTAATTCCATAGCATATCGAGGAATTTTAATAAGACTGTAAGGTCCCGGAAGAGGTGTCTCAGGCTCAAAATAATCAATTTCTGTTAAATCACTATCAGCACTGGAGTGGGAAAGAACAGCATCCTGGTCATGAGATGTTGATGAATCATTAGGTGATGAACCTAATTTCTTTTGTCGTTCCAATCTTTTTGTTTTCTTTTTACATTTTTTTTATGGCAGCTTTGTCTATTGGGCCAAGCTGGAAAGTGCCCTTCAGTCCTTTTTTGGCTCTTTGGTCTTTCAAATATTCCCTGTCTTCCACTGTAACCTGAAATATCAAATTTTAATTTTTTTAACAAACATCAATATCACAATATTATTTCAAAAGAAAATAATGAGAGTTGTTTTTTTACATTTGTTTAAATATTAAATACAAGTATGGAAATCCATTTAATTTAAGATGTAAATGACTTTTTTATTCAAACATATTTAAAAAATAAAAACAAAAAATAATCTTACCTTTTTTTCCAAAGGACAAGTACAAAGTATGTGTTTAGTCGGCAATGTTCTTTGTTACACTTCACATTTTTGTCATCACAGCTTAAAATAGGCAGTTTACACACACAAGAAGCAATGTAAAACAGTGTGTCTAGCTTTTCCTGTAAATGTTTTTCTTGGGCTGCAGGGAGAGATTTTCTATTTATTTGTTTTGCTTTTCAGAAACATGATATTCACCTTACTTGCAATAGATATTTCACTTAATAGAGGTAAATGAGGGTTTACTGTCTTCCAAATGCCAATCATGTCCTTTGCTATTAATGTAGAAATAGCAAAATCTGTCAAGTGTGGACATGTAAATAGGAAATAGCTGTATTGGATAACTTGTCGAAAAATTGGGGGTTCCATTTTATTTAATGGGGCAGGTGGACCTGAAAATTTTCTGGCATCATTACTGCGAGTAGAAATTGTGCGTTTTTTTCCAACCATTTTTCTTGAAATATCTTAAAAGAAAATATATTCTAGAATATCAGAAGTTACACATATTGAATGAATATTTCCAAATTGAAAATAAAATAAGAAAAAATAAAATCCACCCATCTTTATACTGGAGTCGCTTTTGGCCTTGGTAAATGGTGACACATTAGTGGAACAAAAAAAACAAATTTAAAAATGAAACATTACCAGTGATTTATTTTTTATTAATTTAATCTATTTTAATAAAAAAAATAGATTTGATTAAAATATACTGAAGAAACCACGTGGAAAGTTTTGTGAATAACTTTTTAAATGAAAAAATACACCACCCTTTTTTTAAGTAATTAAGTCTATTTACTTGCCTCCCCACGAGGTCAAACTGAGACACAAAGTGGGATTTTCAGGTGGGGAAAAAGCTAGGACATTCAATTACCTTAGTCTAGGAGAATCTCTTTTTCGCTGACCGAGAACAGAACTTTAAAATTTAAGAATGAAAAACAATAAATTTGAAAATATAAAATAATTAAAACACTGTTAATTACATCATTTTTTTTTAAAAATAAGTAAGTCTATTTTAATTTAAAAATTTAGATTTAATTAAAATGTACCACAAAGGTAGAGTTCGATGAAAAATCGTTTTTTCATGTGGGGAAACTGTTAATTGGAAAAAATAAAAATTGCCCAGTCTAGCAGGATCTTCTCTGACCGATAATAGAACAGATATACACTTTGAATTTTAAGAATGATAAACAATAACTTTGAAAATCGAAACAAATTACAACAGTGCTTATTAAAACATTTTTTAAATAATTAAGTCTTTTTTAAATTTAAAAACAAAATACATTTTATTAAAAGATACGACTTATCTAGTAAACGACGGTCTAATTCCACGTGTGTAAATAAAAACAATAACTTCTTACATGAAAGAAAATTACAAGTTATTATAAAAATCTATATATTAAATACGTTTTAAATAAATCTATTTTAATTAAAAATATATATTTGTTTTGTTTTGTATTATTGAACTATGTTTGACAACACAGCAATATAAACAAAAGGGAGATAACTTATTACGGTCCATGGAAATAATTACCTTGATACAAATTTGACCAGATTCTAAAATCATAATTTTTATTTTAGATAAAATATTTAACAGTATTTCAATTTTTTGTAACTATTATTCGATTTATTGAGAACAGTATAGATATTGCACATAAAAAATATACTCTTACATATATTTACTGCATTTATTTGCTATATTGTCTGGTCTTAATTTTACCGGTTAAAATTGTTAAGTAACACCGTTACTTTAACAGAATCTTAAATTATTTCACACTTTAAGTTCATTTCCTCAAAAAACGACAAAATTTTGGAGAAAAATATTTTGTGTGGTAATTATTTATGGAAATTAGCAACTTTTCCATCTATTCACTTGTTATGATTCCAAAATCGACCTACCCTAATGGTCAGTGCTGATGGACATTTACGTGTTTTGATGTTATAAAATTTTTTGTACACTTTTCCGGAATCATATGATGGCATATCGTACTCCGGAGGATCCACCGTGCGTGTATCCGGTTGATTTGTTTTCTGCTCGCCCTCATCGGAAGTATGATTATGGATTAACTTTTGATGAAAGAGTTCACTGCCTGTATCATGTCTTTAGTGTAGGATTTATGGCTTGGAATAGCTATATTCTTAGGTGAGAATGTTATTTCCTCCTTGGTGAACATAGTTGAGGGAGAGGAAAGGATATATATATATATATATATATATATATATATATATATATATGTGTTTTTTTTAAGGTTTACCAAAACATTTCGTTCAAGAAATCATTCATCACAACAAAAGACTTTTTCCTTTCATAGTTTATTTATTTTTGAGATTTTTCAAAGTTAAAGAATTTTTTCCCTACACATGTTTCTCTACTCAAGTAGGTTCTTGCTTGGCAGTTCATCAGGGGAAATATATACCTGGAATAATGACCCCAACAACTGACAATACCTGATTTGATGTTGCCTTAATTGAGGCCATTTAAGAAGAAAAAGGAAAAACATCTTAAGTAGTTAAAGAAATATGCATACCCACAAGAAATTAGTCCCAATGCAGTTCAAAAGGAATGGGGAACAATGTGTGAGAATACACCTCCTCATCGGGCGGCACAACGATGAAGGTATCACCCCCCCCCCCCCCCCCAAACAAAAACAAAACGGTCAAAGTTAGCGTTCCAGGCCACTGCAGTGTGGGCATTCCGCATTTATTCCATCAAAAAAGTCAGTATTAACGTCCGTTAGCAATGTATGTGGTCGTACAAACCTTTCTCTAGGGCTGACCTGCTCCCACTCGGGATAAACATATAACGAGGCAAATGATCATAATCCCGCAGAAATCACCCTCAAGAAAACCCCATAAATACCAGAGGCAAAATATTCATCCATGATACTGTCTCTAAAAATTTAGTTTCTATTTTAAAAGTAATCCCTCAAAAATAATTTTCTAATGGCTGGGACGGCTTTTTACATTCTGGGAGAATATTTTTTACTTAATTTAATGGTGAGAGCGACCGTGTTATTTATCAGAGTAGACATATTTAAATGCTCTGTAACCTGTAATCGAGTATCATCGAGCTTATTTTTATTGGACTGATTCTGGTCTTTACTGAATAAACTATCTTCTCAGTGAAAAATCTCATATATATATATATATATATATATATATAAATGATAATTTATTTCATTTTGACCTTCACAACTGTAACTCAGTTTAATGGGCAGGTGATAATCCACGGTTTAAAGAGTGCTCAACAAATAAGGAGCAGAGTATAATCCGAGTATGGTATAGATCCACATGGTATAAATCCAGGGGAGTTGAACCGGGTTTATATTTCTGTTCTATATTTTTATTGAATACTCTCATAAACCCGGTTCAACTCCCCTGGATTTACACCCTATATATATATATAAGAATAATTGTTTGGAGACGATAACAATGCGTTGTTAAAGTGACACATATACGACATGTGGAATCGTAAAAACAAAGTGACTATTGAAAAGTCAATAATTTTCAAAAAAATTTTTTTATTTACCAGTATATCGTTGATCGTGGTGTTAGGTTGGAGTGTGTCCTTTTTATTATTATTTTTTTAATTTTCGAGGGAAGCCCTCATCTTCAGAAATAAAATAAATACAGCCACTCGTTGGAGTGTGTTTTTTTGCCAAAAGCCGGGGCCGGAAATGCTGGTTTGTTTTTAGTAGCAGGTTCGCAGAGGTTTATTTATTTATTTATTTTTTTTTTTTTATAATTTATTATTTACTATTTTTTTTTAACCGTTGCTGTTTGTTTTGGTTAGTAAATATACTGAGTAATTTATTTATTTATTTTTTTTTTTTTAAAACGTTGTTGTTTGTTTTGGTTAATAATTATACTGAATAATTATTATCTCTGTGGCAGCCGGTGGTAAAGCCGGGTAACTCGTGTGAGTCCAGCTTTGTTTGTGGGAGTTATGTCCCTTTAGAGTTTTAACTAATTTCGACTCGTTCCATAAGTTTGTTTACCGTGTGGGTGTAGTAGCAGATGTGATTGGGTGGGTGAGGAATCCTGGGCATGGGAGTGGGGCGTCGTTAATAGAGCCTTTGGTATATATATATATATGTGTGTGTGTGTGTGTGTGTTGGTGTATGTATATATGTACATATATATACGTATATGTAAAATACATACATGCATACATTTTTATTTTATTTATTCATTTATATTTTTTTAAATTCATTTTTATATTACTTTTTTTTTTTTTTTTTTTCCGGTTCGATTCTATATTATTAGATTTTGTTATGTGCAGTCGTGGTATATAATGGTCGGGATTTCTAGTTAATATTTGTGTTTGTAAGGCGGGCAACATGTGCAACCACGTGTCCGAGTTAGCAGCAGGTGCAAGTGGCTGTGTGTGCACCAGTGTCAGTAATTGGGCTAATAATATGGGCCTAACTAACTTTATTTAATGTTTGTTTTCGTTAATAGTATGTCCGCATAGTATCATAGGTGTTTCTTAGTATAATGTGTATGATGGTGCTTGTCGTGTGTGGTTATATTAAGAAGTTGGAGTTGAGCTCGGCTCTGTTGTTTAATTTAGGGGATAGCTTTCTAATTAATATTGATTCTTTAAGTCTGAGATTGTCCTGGTCTCTTTTGCTAGCTAGTATCTTGACTCGTATATCTTTGGTGGGGTTGTGGCCATGTGTTATATGTTTTTGGAAGGATGATGCCTTGGTGGTTACGTGTTCCTTAATTCGTATATGCAAAGGTCTCACTGTACTGCTGATGTAGAATTCATTGCAACCGCACATTGTATCTGGTATATAGCATATGTGCGGTTGCATAAACCTGTGTTGTTGATGGGGCAGTTTGCTAGGGTGAAAGGGTCTGTGTTGAAAGGTGTTCTAGGTTTAGATAGGTGTTGTCTTAGTGTAGGTCCGGAGTGTGTGAGTTGAATGTCTAAGTGTTCTTTGCGGATGGCCGAGGTTATTCTATCGCTAAAGTGTGGTATTTTAAGGAAGCATGTGTTAGAGGGAGTTTGTTTTGGGTGTTTTCTAGATGTCTTATTGTAGTGTCTGATGTTTGTAGGGTATCCATTCCGCTCGAGTATCTGTTGGAAGTGTCTAACAGAGGATGTCTTGTCGGTTTCCGTAGTACATTTGCTACGGATGTGGTTTACTTCGTTCGCAGCATATCCTATTTTGGCTTTGGTAGGGAGGGCCGATTTATAGTTTACGAAGATATCTCTGCAGGCAGCTTTCTTGTAGAATTTGGTGTGAATGAGCCCTTCATCGGTGATGCAGAGCGTGAAGTCTAGCAGTGAGAGGGATCCGGATGTCTTAGGGTGTTCGATTGTGAATTGTATTTTGTGGTCTGTATTCTTAAAGCTAATGAAGATTTTGTTGGCTTCTTCGCGGGATGATGTGAGGATGAGAATATCGTCCACATATCTCGTGAAGATGCTAGAGTGGCAGGTGTCTAATGCACGTTGTTCTAACCTATTCATGTATGTGATGGCCAGTAGTCCTGATAGGCTGGATCCCATAGGTAGGCCTGTTATTTGTTTGTAGGTCTGCCCTTTGTATATGAAGTAAGTGTTGTCGACTATTATGTACAGTAGCTTGTGTATGTCAGTGGCAGTGAGACCGAAGCAGTAGAGGTCGTTTGATGAGATGCAGTCGGTGATGAGGTCCACAGCTGGGTGAGCTGGTACGGATGTGTAGAGGGATACAACGTCGAGGCTGAACGCATATCTGTTGCGTTGTAGTTCCTGGGGTTGCAGTGAGTGCAATCTGTGTATGACCTCATCAGAGCTGCTGACGTGTCCATGGGTAGGTGGGGAGTAGGGGCTTGAGTAGTTGGGAGAGCAGCCAGGAGATCTTGTAGAGGGGTCCCTCTATGCTTGAGACTATGGGCCTTATTTGTGTTATGGGGCTGTTTTTGTGTGTTTTTATTAGGTGGTAGAATGTAGGGAGTCTGCTATTTCTTGTGGTGAGGTTTCGTTTGTATCTGTTGGGGAGGTTTCATATTAGTGTCCATGCTGTGTTTATCTGATTTTCTATTTCAGTGGGAGAGGCGTCTGTGGTGGGTGTGTAGAGTGTGTCGTTGTTGAGGTGTCTGAGTGCTAGGTCGTCGTACGTTTCTTGAGAGATAACGCAGAATTCTTTGCCTTTGTCAGAAGGCAGGAATATTAGGTTTTTGTCCTTTAAGTTTTTGAGGGTGAGTCGTTGCGTTCTTGTGAGATTGGGTGTGATGTTTGGTTGTTCTCTTTGTATGATGGATGATATGTTGTGCCAAAGTCTTGTGAGTTTATGGTCTAAATCGTGGTTGTCTGGAGGGGGGCGGTCCAGCTGGTATGTAGGGAATGTAGCGGCGTTTTCAATGGCGGAGGGACTGTTGGTGGTGTTATGCGTGTTCTGTAGGTCTTGGTTGAAGGCAGACAGCCATTTTAGGTGATATGCCGTTCTGCAGAACTGTGCCTCGATGTTGAGTTTGGCCCTGTCATCTAATTTTTGTGTAGTTATAAACTTGGGGCCTAGGCTGAGGAGTTCTGTTTCGTTTGGCATTAGTGAGTTAGTTAGGTCTGTGACGAGGGATCTAGCTGTGGGTTGCGTGTTATTGTTGTCGGTTGGGTCGTTATTGTTGGGGTTGATTATAGGGGTGGGGGTGTTTTTATGAAGGAGCCAGTTGAACTTACTTTTTAACCTTTCTTTTGATGTGCGGATGCTGTTGTAGTAGCACTGGTTGATCGCTGCAGATATTTCTGGGGTTACGGTCAGTCCTGCTAGGTTGTTATTCAGTTCTTCAATATGGAGGTGGAGGAGGTAGTGTAAGTGTCGGATGGATTCCTTGACACAAAATTTGTGTAAAAATTCCCGTGATGTCTTGCGTTTTGGGTGGCTGAAGCATGCGGGGAGGTGCATGTTTTTAACTGTGTTAGGGATTATGTTGTTTTTAATGCAGCGTTTTAGGAAGTTGATCTGGCAGCCGGCTTTTGCTCGTTTCTCCGAGAGTTGAAGTATCTTTTTAATTGTTGCAAACTCTGTCTGGCTCAGACTAAATGTGAGAAGAATGTTGTAGTTTGTTTGGAGCATTGTGTATAGTGTAAGAATAATATTTTGGAGGCGATAACAATGCGTTGTTAAAGTAACACATATACGACATGTGGTATCGTTAAAACAAAGTGACAATATTGAAAAGTCAATAATTTTCAAAAAAATTTTTTTTTATTTACCAGTGTATCGTTGACCGTGGTGTTAGGTTGGAGTGTGTCCTTTTTATTATTATTTTTTTAAATTTTCGAGGGAAGCCCTCATCTTCAGAAATAAAATAAATACAGCCACTCGTTGGAGTGTGTTTTTTTGCCAAAAATGGTAGAGTTCCTGACAACCGAACTCTCACTTGTCTGGTTGTCAAAACACTTTTATAAAAATAAGTAAAATAAAGGCTTTCAGAGCCTTATATTTGATTTATTGTTCAATGAGATTATACAGCATGTATACGTGTGAGTACACATACTTATATTGGAATATTAAAGAGGATGGGGGGGGGGTGTATAAACTTAACCAAAAAAAAAGAAAAGATTTCATTAAATAACAATTTACAAAAATTCAACTCTGTTAATGTTTACAGTAAACCAAGAAATGCAAAGCTTTAAATTAACAGAAACTGATTTTGTTTCTACAATTGTTGTAAATAATAGTTTAAATGTTTTCTAAATAACACAACATTGTTTATTACTATGCATCTGTATTATCTTCCATTGCTGTCCTTTCTCATTTCGTTCACTTTTATTTCTTCTAGTTCTTTCGTGTTGTAAGACACCTTTGAACCATGTGTGCTGCCACTGATTCTTCACTGCGAAAAATAGGTTTGACAGTTGTTGTTGATATTGTGATATTTCTATTGTTCTTTTTGAACGGTTTTCCGTTGCAGAGGTTTCCATTGTTGTTTTCCCTCTTTTTTGGTTGCCCGAAGTCGCCTGTATTTCTATTGTTTATCCATTGATTGTGGTGTTGCACTTATTTCCTGCAACACAACAGTATGAGCATGAAACCTGTCTTACCGGTTTCGAGTTGCATACCTTCGAGAAATGGTTCTTTTTCCGGCAGTTCCTACATTCCTGTCCCTTAGCGGGACACGTCACATGTGTTGCCGAGAGTATCCACAGTAGTGGCAAACATGTCCGGCGTCTTTGCCACGTGGCCTGGGCCTCGGGGTAAATTTGTGGTTGTTACCTTGCATGAGTCCGTAGTGGCGTTTTCCGTCTGTATTTTGTTTTTCTTTCTATCTGCGTGCGTACTGCCTGTGGCTTTCTTTGTTGTTGTGGGACGACAAGGCGTGAACCACTTCTTCTCTCTCCATGTCAGCCGCGCTCATCGCTCTGGCCTCATCCAGCACTTGTTTGGGTGTGGAGTTGTCTCGTAAGGCCCTTCGTCTGACCTTAGAGGATGAACAGCCCTGCACGATCTGTGCAAGTATTTCTCGATCCGTGTCTGTAAAATCGCACGTGGACGCTAGAGTCCTCAGTCTTGCATGGAACGAGTCTAAGGT
Source organism: Sepiola atlantica (assembly GCA_963556195.1). Classification (NCBI taxonomy): domain Eukaryota; kingdom Metazoa; phylum Mollusca; class Cephalopoda; order Sepiida; family Sepiolidae; genus Sepiola; species Sepiola atlantica. The sequence goes on from OY744525.1 coordinate 54,127,399, forward strand.
GTCGTCCATGTTCTGTGATGCGTGTCGAAATTTAAAGATTTCGTATGACATATTCTTTAGTGGTGTGAAGTAGTCGGTCAGTGACTTTTTTACTGTTTCGTAAGCGTATGGCGTCTTTGTTCGATCTCCTGATTCGACGGTGGCCCCGACGCCTTTTTTATTTCCGTGAATTTGTGGAAAATATCGAAAACTTTGTCTCCGGCATAGTGAAGTAGGCTAACTTTTTTTTTGTGTCCGTGCAAATGTCGAATGCAGCGAAAAAATTTTCAAGTCTGTCCAACCACTTTTGCCAATGGGTTCCAACCGTACTCGGATTATCGTGGACGTTAAAGCTTGGGAAATTTTGTAATCCGCTGTAGGCCATATCTCTGTTTATGTTTTGATTAAACACGAGCTCATTGTGTTTAAAGTCGCGTTTTTTTTTCTTTTTTTTTTGATTAAGCGTGAGTTTTTATGTTTAAAATTCTCGTCGCCAATGTGATGCTGCACTTATTTCCTGAAACACAACAGTATATACAAAACAGACAAAAGCAAGGAGTCAAAGATAACACGTGTGTTCGATTTGCTTGATCGAAGCTAAAGACCACCATGTTTTTTTTTTTAGACACAGTCTCGTCCTCTGAATCCGACGATAAGCATATCACCCCCGATACACCACACTAGTATCTCTTCTGTAGGCAGTTATTTCTTAAAACTAGCGAAGCTTTTCTTGTTGAACAATTTAGCAGCTACTAAATGTTTAGTGGAAGAATATCTGTCCATTATATCAACACATATACAGTCACACACTTCTTTAGCTTCGGCCTTGAGAGTCTGTGAAGGATTCTCACAGTATTTTGAGTTTCTTATTTCTAAAATAGCAGTCTTGAAATTTGTTATGTATTCATTGACTTTATACACACTAATTTCTCGAGATTGCATTTGGTTGTAAATAATTTCAACATGAGGCATAATCTGATGACAAAGCTCTAACCAAAACATGAAATTATCATCATTCAAGTATTTCAGAATTCCTGTTGCTTCTGCAATGCTTTGATCTACATGTGACGTTGACTGAATTTCAGTAAGGCAATTTTTTAAAGGTTGAACATTTTCATGAACTGTTTATTGTCCGTATGTTGAAGTTCCACCTTGTAGTGGATGGACGTGGAATTCTTACATCCATATGTTTCTTGAGAATGGACACACGTTGTGGTGATCTTGAGAAGAAAGTGGGAATAGCAAAAATGTTAGAAAAAAATATTCTTGCATTTCGTGTAATGCTTGCTGCATTTCTCATCATTAAATTAAGTTGATGTGCATAACAGTGAATGAAATGTGCATTACAATGAACTGCTTTTATTTTTGCTTGAACTCCAGCTTTTTTGCCTTTCATGACATTTGCACCATCAAATGTCTGAGCTATCAGTTTTTGGTCATTTCCTTGAAGGATTATGCCTAATTGTTCTAGAATACGTTTTGATATTCCATCAGCGGTTTGGTTTTCTGGAATAAAGAACACCCAAAAGCGTTCAAATATTTCTCCATCTAAAACGTATCGTAGAACAATGACCATTTGTGTGTGTTCAGACACATCTGTTGCGTCATCAGCCAGGACAGCTACAAAGGAAGCTTTGCTAATTTCTGCCCTTATCTCCTCATGGTATATTTGTAGAAAGTAGTCAAGTATGTCATTCTGAATAGTCTTAGAAACACCTTTGAAGACCGTACTGGTTTCTTAGTGATTCTTTAAATCTGGATCTAATTTAGATGCAAAATTTATTAATCCTCTAAATACACCTGGATTTATTGAATCATCTTTTTCATCATGTCCTCGTAAGGGGTTTTCAAAGTGGCCACAAATGAAAATACAATCGATTTTTGATAAAATTTCACGGTTCTTAACCTTTATGTTATGATGATTGATTGAAAGTTTGTATGCCTCACTAAGTTTCTCCTTAATATGTACGGTTCCTAAAATTGACAGTGAAACCACATTGTAAACATGCTTCTTTGATTTCTCATGCTTTTCAGTTCTATCTTTCATTTTGCTTATAGTTCTAAAACCATCTTTAGTCCACGTTACATCACCTCCAAACAGCAAACATGGGAAGCAGAACAGTGCATGTTTTACTTTACAGCCACAAAGCCAACTTTTCCGTTGGTACCATTCAGAATTAAAACTACGAATATATATTTTGTTCTTGCTAATGCCTGGCTGAGATATTTGAATGTCAGGTGTTGAACGGCCTTTTTTTTTTTCAACTTCAACTTCAACTTCAACTTTCTCATGGAGAGACAGCTGTGAAAACTGAAGTTGGTGAAGTTCACTTACAGTCACAGAACTTATTCTTGGGGATGCAAGGCGGCCATGGTTAAATTTTCTGTAAAATGAAAGTAAAACAAAATAATGCATCTGGATAGCGTGGCTTTTGAAATAAATTGTGTTGGGAAAGGTAGGTACAAGGTAGTCTATGAGTAGAATATCAGTGATGGGATGATCCAATATTTTCCCCGATTCGGATACAATTACTGATTCTGTTCTAAATTCCCGATTCCTATAACGAAAGCGCCCGAAAGAATGCAGCCACAGCATAAAAAGTAATCACCTGCTCAACTACCGACCCCTATTGAAAAGAGTCATTAAATGGCGTCGAATTAAGTTCGTTTATATAGAATTTGTCAGATATTTTTAGCTTTTCCTATCGCAAACTTTTTCCTGAAAAGAACAAAACTGATTCATGCATAGAATGTATCTCCCATCACAAAAGAAAATTGGTTAATTGCACTAAAAAATTAGAATGGCCTGGAAATGGTGGATCAATTTATGTTAAAATTATATTTTTAGTTTTACCACCCGGACTTAGGGTTAGTAGCAAAAAGGGTGCATGTTTTTTCTAATGATGTAATCTTTAAAAGAATGCAGTATTTACAAAGTACCGGAAAAATGTTTAAAATGAAATTAAAAACATTTTATCAAAGAAAATACAAAGAGTTATTGATAATTGTAAAAAATTAAATATAAAATTTTTTTTTATTTTTAAAAATTAATTTATTTTTGCGTCGGTGGGCTTTTGTTCGTTTTTGAATTATTTTGGTGGGCTTTTGTCCAGTGGGCTTTTTCATTTGCCGAATATTCCGGGCACCCCTTTTTTCTTTCAATTTACAAAATATCTATTTCTTACATTGTTTTTAAATATTGGTGTAAAAATATAGTAATTTCTCCTTTCTCAAATAATATTTATTTAAAAAGAATCTCACAAGAAAAGACATGTTTCACAAGAAAAGACATGAAATTTTAATCCAGAACTCTATAATTAAGTTTATAATTAACATTATGATTAGATTAACTTTATTGTTTGACGTTGTCTTTTGAACTAATTTTGAACATTTTGCTTTTTTTTTTTTTTGTAAAGACGGGCTACTTTTCGTTAAGTTTTATTTTCTTTAAACAAAAAATGTTATAGTTGTGTTATTTATTGTTTTGTTGTAAAAGTTACAGCAATAAATGAATAGAGTTCTTTCAAGAAAAATTCCAAACAAATGAGACTATTTTTTTTAGTTTTTGCTTCTTTAAAAAGAAACTTAATGTAGATAAATCTATTTCATTTGCTTCAAATCAACAGCCTATTAATAAATACTTATTTAAAAAATATTTATTTACACATATTGGAGGATGGCATAGCCTCTTTTATCTAAAGCCCACGATTTTCAGTTATTTAAACAAATTGAATAATAGTTTGATGATAATACACTCCTACCTTTAAAACTATAAGTACATTTCAATTTCATAGAAAAAAATCATGAAAAACTTGAAAAATATCAACTTTGTCTGAAGTGATGTTTATTTCTATATTGATGGCATTAGTGTGATGATGGTCACGAATCAGGGCATTGATGTCAGGCTGGATGTTGGTCAGTTTCAGTCTCAGGTCACCGCGTTCCTCCAGATTGAGTCGATTCCTCTGCTTACTGAGGATTGCATTTGTATGGCTAAAACCAGCTTCTACCATGTAAGAGCTGGGAAAAGCCAGAAGGAATGGCTCAGTTTCCACTGCAAGTTTTAGATATTTAGTGCAGTTCTTGTACCAGAAGTCTTCTAGATTTCTGCTTTCAAGACTAATTTTTGCCGCAATATTGACGCTCAATTCTACCAGTTCGCATTCAAGATCTGGTTCCATACCCAACTTTTCAAATTTTAGGTCAAACGGTGTCATTATGCATGAAGTTATTCTCATGCTCCTCATGTCCTTAAACCGAACACTGAAATCATCTTGAAGTTTTTGCAGATGATTGGTGAATATGCATAGTACAGCAGGTAATCGTTAGTTATAATGTGTAGGGTGGTGCCTGTTGTGTGTGGTTATATTAAGTTAAAATTGAGCTCGGCTCTGCTGTTTAGTCTTGGGTGGAACTTTCTTATTAATATCGATTCTTTGAGTCTCAGGTTGTCCTGGTCTTTTTTCGGTAGCTAGTATCCTGACTTTGGGGTTGTGGTCATGTGCTTTTGGAAGGATGATCCTTTGGTGGTTACGTGGTCTCACTGTACTGCCGGTCAAGGGCGTAGCCACGGTTTTTTAACACAGGGTGGCAAACACTCTCTCCCTCTCTGATTGTAATTTGGCCTGCAGTATGGCAGTCTTTACAGCTGAGTCCCTCAGCATGGCAGAAGAACTAGACACTTGCGAGGAGGCATGAGAGGTAGAGGACACCCGGGAGGCAGCTCGAGAGGCAGACAAAACCCGGGAGGCAGCTCGAGAGGCAGACGTAACCTGGGAGGAAGCCCGAGGGGGGAGGAGAGCCTGAGAGGGAGCAAGAGATGATTTTGGGGCCAAGCTTGGTGATCCGACGGAGGGCCCAGTTCTAATGCTATCAGCTCGATCGATAGCTCGACGTACTCTACGTGCAAGCCGATTTCACCTTGTGCCAATCCGCTTGAAGGACTCCACTAGTTTGGGATCTAAGTTTTCGTCAGCCAAGTCCATGATATGGTCGTAAATTGCCTCGATGGCCCCCATATCATTTTCCACACGATCGTCGATCTACTTTAGTTTGACTATGGACATCGCTGACAATTCCCTCTCTGAGTTGTCCCTAACGAATCGACGAAGAGCGTTAATCTGGTAGTATAACGTAAGGAATCTACGCCATACCATTGCACCAACCTTTCGAAAAAAATTAGAGGGCAGACAACAAAGGCTCCTTCTTAGGGGCCTGTTACGTAAAAGGCCCCTAAGAAGGGGCCTTTGTTGTCTGCCCTCTAATTTTTTTCGAAAGGTTTAGAATAGAATAGAGGTGTTAGTTGCTGTCAAATGATGGAAGAGGTGCCCTCTCTAATATTACCTTACCTTTTGATATACTTACTTTTCTTCTGACGTCACTGCACACACGCAATCTATAAATAGATTCACCAGGAAAAAGTATTTTTCTTCAATGGAATGGTGATGCTGAAAGAGAAATAATGAACGACCGGAGGGAGAGCATTCTAAAAATAGATTTACCAGGAAAAAGTATTATCACGGACAGGCAGGTGCCTGTACATATAACAAACACATATGTATGTTTATATATATTTATTTATTACAATTCAAGTATAAAGTTTTCAATATCCTCTGAACAATATAATAGATTGGATTTATTTAAATGTCCTTTAAGTGTTCTATTAGTTAAATGTATAAATACATTGTATGTATATTTAATGTTATTGTTATATATGTTAATGTTTTCTATTCTTTTTTTTTTTTTTAATAGTATTGTAATTGTCTTCATCAGAGTCTGTAATGATGATGTGTTCAGTAGGACTGTTTGATGGATCCATTAGTACTTCTAGATCGTCGTCTTCGTGTGCCCATGGGCCACCGCAGAGATGAGCTCGACAAGAGTGTGTCTTACAGTATTGTGCTGGGTTGTCTAGGTCTAGTTCGCATAAGCTTTCCTTTGGTGGTGAAAAGTTTTTTGTTAAGTGGCCGCCTGCCTTTGGTGGCAAATAGTTTTTTGGAGAAAGAGACCTGTCCTCTTGCATTGCTTGACTGTCAAAGTCATCCTCTAGTTTTCTTTTAATTGGCCCGAACTTTCTAATTTTTTCTGGAGAGAAACTGTCAGTTTCTTTTACTGTGTATTTATCCGAACAGGTCGGTATGCCGTATTCTGTTCCCGTGTTTATGTTGTATTTTTTTTGTACGTATTTCTCTATGAGTTGTCTCCAAATCGTGAGCCACATCAGCGGGTTGAGTTCTATGGAACCCCATTCCACAAGTTGTTTCATAGGTCTTGCTGTTGTTAAAAGAAAAATCCTATTTTTCATTGCTTCTTTTTCGCCCTGGACGTGTCGCCACGGATCCTCGTTGGATGTTGATAGTGAGGGTGTTCTTTTAAGTAACCTCTCATTCTGATGTTTTACATTCACGTAGGTTTCGGTACCTTCTAGAATGCATTTACCTTCCTCCACGTTTTGAGGGGTAAACCAAAGTTCGTCTGTATATATCAGTGTCTTGTCCACGCACGATCCGTACGTGAAGTTATCACTGGCCTGACACCTCATCCGGCCGCAGTTCATGAGTCCATTTCTTATCGAACGTAGTACGTACGATTTGCCGCTGTTGCTGACTCCGGTTATGTGCAGACCGTTTATTTTCGGTCTGATCTTATAGCAGACTTCGAATGTCGCACGGCCAAATTCTTCGTCGTTGATGTTATGATGCTTACACCACGCGCTGTAGATGTCAAGCGATCGTTGCACTCCCCAGTATCAGTTCGGATCCAAGTCAAAGAAATCTTTCTTTTGGCGTTACTTTTGTCTGTATGTGAACATCGGTTGCCGCCGCCTGTATTATGTTGGCCAAGTTCGGCGTGTTTCGGAAGATGTTACTCCAGGTGTTTCGTGTTGTTTTGTTGTTGGTGTCTTTACAATATACCATCATGTCTCCGATGTCGGTTGAATTGCACCGGTGCATTATCTTGATTAAGAAATCGTATTTTTTACCTCTGAGGGTGTTTGTTTTTGTGGCTAACTCGTCGTTTGCCTCTTCCGATTGTTCCACGTATTGTTTGCTGGTAATACGTTGTAAGAACATCTTTTGTCCTGTAGATTTTAGGTTTCCTGCAGCTATAGCTATCCGTCGGAGTGGCTCTTTTTCCAGGTAACCGCATAGTCCGTAAGGATTGTATACTTTCGTACAAGATAGATCGTACGGTCTGATGGAACATTCTTTCAAAATCGTCTTTAATTTCATTGGTTTTTGGAGAGTGCTCGTCTTTTCGTGATCAGATTTACCCGCCAGGAAGGATGACTGACATTCCTCTTGTTCGTCTGCCATCTTCAGAACAGACCTTGTTTAAAAACCAATATGACAGAAGTGGCGGTGGCCCTCACCTTTTTACAAAAAATATAAGCAAAAATAGAAGTCCCCCGGAAAATCAAAATAAAGTTTGCGGACACAAAAAAAATAAAGAAATAAAGAAATGAAATAAAAAATACAAATACGAACAACAAATGAATGCAAAGAAATAAAGAGGTAAAAAAAAAAAATAAAATAAAAACGCGAAAACAGTAATGTACAAAAAAACAGGTGGAACGCGTGGTTGCAAGTAAAAAATATTAAATGAAAATTTTGTGAACATCCGCTTCCTTCTATCCGTAACACTACTAGAAGGATTGAATCTACAGTTCCTTTTTCGAAGCACGTGCAAAAACGACACCCGAGATCTATGTCAACACCAAATAGACTGGTGCACGAATTTCGTCACTTGCTTCACGATAACTATACTTTCACAAAACATAAAATAAACCAAACCTGTGCGTGCGAAAAACAAAACAAAACTGTACGATAACTTAACATTCAGCCGACGTGATAAAGTTCTTTCTTCTTTTTTTTTTTTTTTTTTTTTTTTCTTCTTTTTACGTGCAAGCTACACCCGAAATCTATTTCACAAGAAATAGACTGGTGTACGAATTTGCCGCTTGGGCCAGTCAAAGTTCTTTTTGTGGGTTCGAGTATCTCGAAATAAGTGTTCAAACTAACCTGGACGCTTCACACACGTGCAGGCTTGAGCGTGAAGCACCAAATTTTTCTATGAATTACCACGAGTTTTCACTGTGATTTCTTCGCCACTTTGTTTGCGCGAGAGAACTGACAACTGCGTACAATATGTTTATATGAATATTTATTTATCCAATGTACATATGCAGCTGTGAAAACTGCAAATAAGAAAAAGATTAACAATAAAATAAATAATGGAAAAAGGTACATCAAAATAAAAAGGGTATATATAATAAGTCACAAATAAGAAAAGGACAAAGAGTAAGCAGCCAAAACAGCGACACCAAATTTACATGAGACAAAAGGTGCTTTCTCAAGACCTCAAGGAAAGAGGAATGCGGCCGCCAAAAGATATTTATCTAAACAACAAAAATGTCGAGAAATATCAAAATAAGAGTAATTCTATTAAAATTAAAACGAAGCTATACATATGTATATATATTTACTTTAACTTTAAATATAGATAAAATTCTTTTACCTCGTTGGCATCAGGGGCTGAAGAAACCAAACTGCGACTACATTTGGGTCAGTGTCGATGTGGACGGTGGACGAAAAACAGCTTGACTTGTCTCTACACGAGTCGCATCTCAAAAGGATTTGACGATCCCTTTTCTTGTATCGCATCGCCTGAGGGATTGGCCAGTTTACTGACCGAAGCACAAGCAGGGGCTACAATTTTATTTTACTTCTAAAGCTACTTAGAAACACAAAATTAATAATTATTTATCCTATCTACATGTATTTCATATTATCATTATTACTTATTACTCTATCTAAGGACGATGTTTTTTTTATTTTGTTTATCTTTTCGATTCTATACTTGGGACCTATTTTATTGTCAGAAATCTAGTGAAAGGTGTCATTAGGTTCGTTATTTTTACATTGGGATTCACGTAGTGTTAACAACTAACAAATGTCCGTATGCTCCATAATCAACTAATCTGGCGGCAGCCACACCAGTTTTTACCATAATGTTTTTTTGCGGAAAATCTTTACTCCACAGATAAATGACCAAAACAATTGTTCTTAACGAGAGGTTGCTTTTCTAAAAAAAAAGAAGAGATTTTCCATATTGGAAGTCGAAAATTGTCTTTTGGACAACCCCATCTCCATCCATCACTGGATCTCAAATACTGTGTGAAGGAGCAACTTTCGTGGCAGATTGCACAACTACAAGCATTTGCTAACAAACGACGCTTTGCAAGCCATTCAATCATTTCCAATTTGTCGGCCAGGTTTCTGTCAAGTTGGAGTAATGATATGTCTTCAGCTCATATGAAATCATTGTCATATACTTCATTTACAATACATGTTCGTCGCATTCTAGGAGAAGTTGCCATTATTAGAATATTATTCTTGGAAAATTACTAATGCTAGTTTAATTTCAGTTTACCTAAGTCCTATTCTTGAAAAAAAAATCTTGTGAAATACTTTTTTTTAATAATAAATGAAAAAACTAAAATACAAAAAAAAAGTCGTCAATATTTTCTACCGATAATGAATTGAATGCAACCCTTTAGCTTAACCCTTTCTCCAACAGCTGCGAAGCGAAGGTTAGCGACTTATCCTAACGAAGCCACTTGTTGTATTCTCCATATCGAAGATGTAGTATATTTCTGCTTACCTTGGCAGGTGTGTACCAGGCTCATCTGTGGTGTTCAGTGTATCTCTGGTTCTGAGCAATAACACTGGACTAGTTTGGAGAAGTTTTATTTAAACACAAAACAGATGACACGTTTTGAGAGAGAGAGAGAGAGAGAGAGAGAGAGAGAGGGAGAGAGAGAGAGAGAGATTCAGTCAGTCAGTCAGTCCATGTGCGCCACTAGGCAGAAAATTCTGAAGGATTAGAAAAAACAGTATTGGGAATCATGGTGTTGCAATTAGCTGACAATTTAATTGTTTAATTATGTCAACAATATTTTATAACTTTTTATATTCGTAGAATTTGGTATATTCGGACTACTGTTCTCATCTTGGATGTTTTTATCACAACGTTTCGTCCGATGTAACCTCCGACCTTCTTCAGGTGTACTTTGTTAAACTCGGGAATCTGGACGGAATTTTGCATGCTCTCGTTCCATCTGCCATGACTGGGAAGAAGTCTTCAGTAATTCGCAATTCTTCAACCTTCAGATGACTGTCGCTTGGAACTGAATTATACTTAGTACTATATCCACTGTGCCACGGTTCCTTGTCCGCAGATAACTGTCACTTAGAACTAAATTATACTTAATACTATATCCACTGCACCACGGGTCTTTGTCCGCAAGGACCCGTGGCGCAGTGGATATAGTACTAAGTATAATTCAGTTCTAAGTAACAGTCATCTGAAGGTTGAAGGTTCAATCCTCGAAGAATTGCGCATTACTGAAGACTTCTTCCCAGTCATGGCAGATGGAACGAGAACATGCTACCCCCCGTGGATTTAATAAAGGGTTCCGTTCTAAATTCCGTCCAGATTCCCAGGTTCGACAGAAAGATTCCCGAGTTCGACAAAGTACACTTGAAGAATGTCGGAGGTTACATCGGCCGAAACGTTGTGATAAAAACACCAAGACGAGAAAAGTAGTCCGAATATACCAAATTCTACAAATTATCAACCGTCATCTCAAAAATTCCGAAGCATAACTTTTTATATATAAAATGATTGCCTCTAACTTGGTAACTGGGATCATTTTAAGTAAAAATATTTATCCACCATGTAACATTTTACCATGATTTGAGGGACACCTTCAAGCTGTCATTGAAATGTTTTTGCTGTCCTCTTACGGTTCTTTTGCCTTTGGGCAGCTCACCGTAAACTTTGTGATACACTTAATAGGCAAATACTCAAATACTGATAGGTGGATTCTTAGATCGTACTTTTCCTCTAATAAAAACTGTTTTATGTTTTGATTGAAAGTGCCTTTAACAAACAGATGTTTTCTTTGTCAGGGCTGTTGTTTCTCGATATTGCCTTTAGCCGTCTTTCTTGCTCATTCTGATCTTGGAGGCTGATTCTCATTAAGTTTGGTATCTGATTCCTCAGGAAAATGTAATTGACAACTAGAAACTGAAACACTCGGTACATTCAGATTTCACTTCATTTCAAATGACATTCAGATTTTAGACTCTTGCAGTATTTGCGAATATTTTCATTGGAAGTTTTCAGACTCTTCTGAAATTCCTATATTTCCTTTTCCAGTTTCATTCTACATGGTTCTATCTTTTTAGATTTCCAGTCGTCAGCCAACATGAAACTTAGTTCTACTAAAAAGCTGATTTACATTATTAAGTTTCCATGAATGCTTAATGTAGCAGCCTGTAATGACTCTTCGCAGTATGACATGGAGGTCTACCAAAATGGTATCTGATTCCTCAGGAAAATGTAATTGCAAACTAGAAACTGAAACACTCGGTACATTCAAATTTCACTACATTTCAAATGACATTCAGATTTTAGACTCTTGCGGTATTTGCGAATATTTTCATTGGAAGTATTCAGACTCTTCTGAAATTCCTATATTTCCTTTTCCAGTTTCAATCTACATGGTTGTATCTTTTTAGATTTCCGATCGTCAGCTAACGTGAAACTTAGTTGTACTAAAAAGCTGATTTACATTATTAAGTTTCCATGAATACTTAATGTAGCGGCCTGTAATGGTTCTTCGCAGTATGACATGGAGGTCTACCAAAATGGTATCTGATTCCACAGGAAAATGTAATTGACAACTAGAAACTGAAACACTCGGTACATTCAAATTTCACTACATTTCAAATAACATTCAGATTTTAAACTCTTGCGGTATTTGCGAATATTTTCATTGGAAGTTTTCAGACTCTTCTGAAATTCCTATATTTCCTTTTCCAGTTTCAATCTACATGGTTCTATCTTTTTAGATTTCCGATCGTCAGCTAACGTGAAACTTAGTTGTACTAAAAAGCTGATTTACATTATTAAGTTTCCATGAATACTTAATGTAGCGGCCTGTAATGGTTCTTCGCAGTATGACATGGAGGTCTACCAAAATGGTATCTGATTCCTCAGGAAAATGTAATTGCAAACTAGAAACTGAAACACTCGGTACATTCAAATTTCACTACATTTCAAATGACATTCAGATTTTAAACTCTTGCGGTATTTGCGAATATTTTCATTGGAAGTTTTCAGACTCTTCTGAAATTCCTATATTTCCTTTTCCAGTTTCATTCTACATGGTTCTATCTTTTTAGATTTCTGATCGTCAGCTAACGTGAAACTTAGTTGTACTAAAAAGCTGATTTACATTATTAAGTTTCCATGAATACTTAATGTAGCGGCCTGTAATGGTTCTTCGCAGTATGACATGGAGGTTTACCAAAATGGTATCTGATTCCTCAGGAAAATGTAATTGACAACTAGAAACTGAAACACTCGGTACATTCAAATTTCACTACATTTCAAATGACATTCAGATTTTAAACTCTTGCGGTATTTGCGAATATTTTCATTGGAAGTTTTCAGACTCTTCTGAAATTCCTATATTTCCTTTTCCAGTTTCAATCTACATGGTTCTATCTTTTTAGATTTCCGATCGTCAGCTAACGTGAAACTTAGTTGTACTAAAAAGCTGATTTACATTATTAAGTTTCCATGAATACTTAATGTAGCGGCCTGTAATGGTTCTTCGCAGTATGACATGGAGGTCTACCAAAATGGTATCTGATTCCTCAGGAAAATGTAATTGCAAACTAGAAACTGAAACACTCGGTACATTCAAATTTCACTACATTTCAAATGACATTCAGATTTTAAACTCTTGCGGTATTTGCGAATATTTTCATTGGAAGTTTTCAGACTCTTCTGAAATTCCTATATTTCCTTTTCCAGTTTCATTCTACATGGTTCTATCTTTTTAGATTTCTGATCGTCAGCTAACATGAAACTTAGTTGTACTAAAAAGCTGATTTACATTATTAAGTTTCCATGAATACTTAATGTAGCGGCCTGTAATGGCTCTTCGCAGTATGACATGGAGGTTTACCAAAATGGTATCTGATTCCTCAGGAAAATGTAATTGACAACTAGAAACTGAAACACTCGGTACATTCAAATTTCACTACATTTCAAATGACATTCAGATTTTAAACTCTTGCGGTATTTGCGAATATTTTCATTGGAAGTTTTCAAACTCTTCTGAAATTCCTATATTTCCTTTTCCAGTTTCAATCTACATGGTTCTATCTTTTTAGATTTCCGATCGTCAGCTAACGTGAAACTTAGTTGTACTAAAAAGCTGATTTACATTATTAAGTTTCCATGAATACTTAATGTAGCGGCCTGTAATGGTTCTTCGCAGTATGACATGGAGGTCTACCAAAATGGTATCTGATTCCTCAGGAAAATGTAATTGCAAACTAGAAACTGAAACACTCGGTACATTCAAATTTCACTACATTTCAAATGACATTCAGATTTTAAACTCTTGCGGTATTTGCGAATATTTTCATTGGAAGTTTTCAGACTCTTCTGAAATTCCTATATTTCCTTTTCCAGTTTCATTCTACATGGTTTCATCTGTTTAGATTTCCGATTGTCAGCTAACGTGAAACTTAGTTGTACTAAAAAGCTGATTTACATTATTAAGTTTCCATGAATACTTAATGTAGCGGCCTGTAATGGTTCTTCGCAGTATGACATAGAGGTCTACCAAAATGGTATCTGATTCCTCAGGAAAATGTAATTGCAAACTAGAAACTGAAACACTCGGTACATTCAAATTTCACTACATTTCAAATGACATTCAGATTTTAGACTCTTGCGGTATTTGCGAATATTTTCATTGGAAGTTGCAGACTCTTCTGAAATTCCTATATTCCCTTTTCAAGTTTCAATCTACATGGTTCTATCTTTTTAGATTTCTGATCGTCAGCTAACGTGAAACTTAGTTGTACTAAAAAGCTGATTTACATTATTAAGTTTCCATGAATACTTAATGTAGCGGCCTGTAATGGCTCTTCGCAGTATGACATGGAGGTTTACCAAAATGGTATCTGATTCCTCAGGAAAATGTAATTGACAACTAGAAACTGAAACACTCGGTACATTCAAATTTCACTACATTTCAAATGACATTCAGATTTTAAACTCTTGCGGTATTTGCGAATATTTTCATTGGAAGTTTTCAGACTCTTCTGAAATTCCTATATTTCCTTTTCCAGTTTCAATCTACATGGTTCTATCTTTTTAGATTTCCGATCGTCAGCTAACGTGAAACTTAGTTGTACTAAAAAGCTGATTTACATTATTAAGTTTCCATGAATACTTAATGTAGCGGCCTGTAATGGCTCTTCGCAGTATGACATGGAGGTTTACCAAAATGGTATCTGATTCCTCAGGAAAATGTAATTGACAACTAGAAACTGAAACACTCGGTACATTCAAATTTCACTACATTTCAAATGACATTCAGATTTTAAACTCTTGCGGTATTTGCGAATATTTTCATTGGAAGTTTTCAGACTCTTCTGAAATTCCTATATTTCCTTTTCCTGTTTCAATCTACATGGTTCTATCTTTTTAGATTTCCGATCGTCAGCTAACGTGAAACTTAGTTGTACTAAAAAGCTGATTTACATTATTAAGTTTCCATGAATACTTAATGTAGCGGCCTGTAATGGCTCTTCGCAGTATGACATGGAGGTTTACCAAAATGGTATCTGATTCCTCAGGAAAATGTAATTGACAACTAGAAACTGAAACACTCGGTACATTCAAATTTCACTACATTTCAAATGACATTCAGATTTTAAACTCTTGCGGTATTTGCGAATATTTTCATTGGAAGTTTTCAGACTCTTCTGAAATTCCTATATTTCCTTTTCCTGTTTCAATCTACATGGTTCTATCTTTTTAGATTTCCGATCGTCAGCTAACGTGAAACTTAGTTGTACTAAAAAGCTGATTTACATTATTAAGTTTCCATGAATACTTAATGTAGCGGCCTGTAATGGTTCTTCGCAGTATGACATGGAGGTCTACCAAAATGGTATCTGATTCCTCAGGAAAATGTAATTGCAAACTAGAAACTGAAACACTCGGTACATTCAAATTTCACTACATTTCAAATGACATTCAGATTTTAGACTCTTGCGGTATTTCCGAATATTTTCATTGGAAGTTTTCAGACTCTTCTGAAATTCCTATATTTCCTTTTCCAGTTTCATTCTACATGGTTTCATCTGTTTAGATTTCTGATTGTCAGCTAACGTGAAACTTAGTTGTACTAAAAAGCTGATTTACATTATTAAGTTTCCATGAATACTTAATGTAGCGGCCTGTAATGGTTCTTCGCAGTATGACATAGAGGTCTACCAAAATGGTATCTGATTCCTCAGGAAAATGTAATTGCAAACTAGAAACTGAAACACTCGGTACATTCAAATTTCACTACATTTCAAATGACATTCAGATTTTAAACTCTTGCGGTATTTGAGAATATTTTCATTGGAAGTTTTCAGACTCTTCTGAAATTCCTATATTTCCTTATCCAGTTTGAATCTACATGGTTCCATCTTTTTAGATTTCCGATCGTCAGCTAACGTGAAACTTAGTTGTACTAAAAAGCTGATTTACATTATTAAGTTTCCATGAATACTTAATGTAGCGGCCTGTAATGGTTCTTCGCAGTATGACATGGAGGTCTACCAAAATGGTATCTGATTCCTCAGGAAAATGTAATTGCAAACTAGAAACTGAAACACTTGGTACATTCAAATTTCACTTCATTTCAAATGGAAATCAGATTTTAAACTCTTGCTGTATTTGCGAATATTTTCATTGGAAGTTTTCAGACTCTTCTGAAATTCCTATATTTCCTTTTCCTGTTTCAATCTACATGGTTGTATCTTTTTAGATTTCCGATCGTCAGCTAACGTGAAACTTAGTTGTACTAAAAAGCTGATTTACATTATTAAGTTTCCATGAATACTTAATGTAGCGGCCTGTAATGGTTCTTCGCAGTATGACATGGAGGTCTACCAAAATGGTATCTGATTCCTCAGGAAAATGTAATTGCAAACTAGAAACTGAAACACTCGGTACATTCAAATTTCACTTCATTTCAAATAGCATTCAGATTTTAGACTCTTGCTGTATTTCCGAATATTTTCATTGGAAGTTTTCAGACTCTTCTGAAATTCCTATATTTCCTTTTCCAGTTTCATTCTACATGGTTTCATCTTTTTAGATTTCCGATCGTCAGCTAACGTGAAACTTAGTTGTACTAAAAAGCTGATTTACATTATTAAGTTTCCATGAATACTTAATGTAGCGGCCTGTAATGGTTCTTCGCAGTATGACATAGAGGTCTACCAAAATGGTATCTGATTCCTCAGGAAAATGTAATTGCAAACTAGAAACTGAAACACTCGGTACATTCAAATTTCACTACATTTCAAATGACATTCAGATTTTAAACTCTTGCGGTATTTGCGAATATTTTCATTGGAAGTTTTCAGACTCTTCTGAAATTCCTATATTTCCTTTTCCAGTTTCAATCTACATGGTTCTATCTTTTTAGATTTCCGATCGTCAGCTAACGTGAAACTTAGTTGTACTAAAAAGCTGATTTACATTATTAAGTTTCCATGAATACTTAATGTAGCGGCCTGTAATGGCTCTTCGCAGTATGACATGGAGGTTTACCAAAATGGTATCTGATTCCTCAGGAAAATGTAATTGACAACTAGAAACTGAAACACTCGGTACATTCAAATTTCACTACATTTCAAATGACATTCAGATTTTAAACTCTTGCGGTATTTGCGAATATTTTCATTGGAAGTTTTCAGACTCTTCTGAAATTCCTATATTTCCTTTTCCAGTTTCAATCTACATGGTTCTATCTTTTTAGATTTCGGATCGTCAGCTAACGTGAAACTTAGTTGTACTAAAAAGCTGATTTACATTATTAAGTTTCCATGAATACTTAATGTAGCGGCCTGTAATGGCTCTTCGCAGTATGACATGGAGGTCTACCAAAATGGTATCTGATTCCTCAGGAAAATGTAATTGCAAACTAGAAACTGAAACACTCGGTACATTCAAATTTCACTACATTTCAAATGACATTCAGATTTTAAACTCTTGCGGTATTTGCGAATATTTTCATTGGAAGTTTTCAGACTCTTCTGAAATTCCTATATTTCCTTTTCCAGTTTCAATCTACATGGTTTTTTTTTTTTTTTTTTTTTTTTTTGTCTGGTGCTTCGAACAGGCGTGTTCAGGCTTGCTGGTTGTTCAACTCGCCCTGGCTGATGTGAGGATCCTGTGAGACAAAGGAACCGCACCAGCATGTGCTTGCATGTGCACGATAGAATTGGTGTCGGCTTGCCTGCACGCCGTGTATCCGACAATTTGGGGTTGGTCCGGGATATTAGCGAGGTAGGCATCAAGAGAGCGCTTAAATTGTTCCACAGCAGCATTTTTTATATCCCGAATACACCTAGGCATGGCATTGAAGAGTTGTGACCCCTGTACAGGTAAGCTCGTTTCAAAAATGGTTCGTATTTTCCCACCAGTTTTTAGCGAGGGAACAATACAGTGCCTCCCGCGGCGTTCATTGTCTCGGGCTTGAATGTGGCCATTAATGTTCGGTACCTTTCCTTCCAATATCTTCCATATGTAAATTATCTGGTACCTTTCACGTCGTCTTTGCAGCGAGAACATTTTTGTCTTCTTCAGACATGACCAGTAGTTCCGATCAGCTTGAATTTTCCGTAGAAAGGACCACTGAATGGCTTCAAGCTTTTGGATGAGCCTAGGGCTACTTGGGTTCCACAAGACAGAACAGTATTCCAAAACTGGAATGACCAAGGATTTATACAGCGTGACCATTGCACGATATTCTCTGGTTTTAAATGTCCTCAGGATCCAGGCAATGAGGTTCTTGGCTTTTTCCACAACTTTGTTTATTTGATTGCTAAAAAGACAATCACTAGACATAGATACACCGAGGTCCTTTACTTCTTGCTTTATGTTTATCATTTTTCCTGACGGAGTGTGGTATGATATCTCGCTTTTTAGCTGGTCGTTATTACCATAGCGGAGAAGCTCAAATTTCACGTCATTTAGCTCCATGTTATTGTCCTCCGTCCATTTGTAGATCTGATCGAGATCCTTTTGAAACAACACAGCATCCTCGGGAGACCGAACGGATTTTGTGGCCCTTGTATCATCGGCGAATGACCTGACTATTGACATGGCGATATCTTCATCAATGTCCCCAATAAGGATTAGGAAGATTATGGGTCCCAATACACTTCCCTGGGGAACTCCAGAAATGACAGGTTGTGGCTTCGAGGTTGCACCATCAACCATAACTGTTTGGAGGCGATTACTCAGGAAGGATTCGATCCATTTGAAGATGCTTCCACGAATGCCAAGATCAAATATTTTCTGCAGAACTATTTTGTGGTCAACTTTGTCAAAAGCTTTGGCAAAATCTAAGTAGACAACATCTGCATTAGCGCCATCATCAAGAATTGATAGAATGGTGTCAAACTGCTCAAGGAGTTGACTTAAACAAGATCTTCCAGATCTCATCCCATGCTGACTGTCATTGAACAGGTTATTTTCATTCATGTGTCTAACTATGTGTTTCCGTATGACTTTCTCAAAAAGTTTAATGAGGTGGGAGGTCAAAGCTATTGGTCTATAATTGGCAGCCACCGACTTGCTTCCACCTTTGTGAATGGGTGTAATAAGAGAATTCTTTAGTTTGCTTGGAACGACCTCTTCTTCAAGACTTTTCGTCCATAGAAATACGAGAGCATGGACCAAATGGGCCCTGCAGTTTTTCAGTAGTAATGCAGGAAAGCCGTCAGGACCCGCAGCAGCTGACGGAGAGAGTTCATCAATTGCAAGCTCAAAATCGGCTGCAGTTAGAGTAACAGTTGACAGTATAGAACTTATATCAAAAGTGCGATTATGTGAAGCTTGACTGCTTTGCATTGGTTTGCTAAAAACGTCTGTGTATTGTTTTGACAAAATTTCTGCCATCTCAGTACTGTTACCAGTAAGAACACCATTCTGGTCCACCAATGGACCAACTTTTGTCTTGACTTTGGACTTTTTCTTGACATATGAAAAGAAATATTTTGAATTACTTTTAATGGAGTTGACAGCCTTTCCCTCCATAAAAGCGTTAGAGTCAGCAAAAGACTTCTGCAGTTTCCTTTCAATATCCAAACATTCCTTGGACAGTTTGGAAATAACAGCAGGCGATGACACTTTCAAAAGACGCTTTTTTATCTTCCGTCTTCTTTTAGAAAGTGAGTGACGGTATCTTACCACCTTGGGCGTTCTTTTCTCGCATTCTGATTTACGCAATGGCACATGCTTGCAGCAGGCAGTGTAGACAATTAAATAAAAAGTGTCCAGCATTGCAGATGCACCCATGTCTCTTAATGAGTCTTCCCAATCAGCATGGCTTAGTTCCTCTGAAAGAGCAGTCCAATCGACTTCCTCGCTGAAAAAGTTTAGTGCGTTGAACATTGTTCTTGGTGCACGATTATTCAATACCTCACTTTTATATTTAACTTTATATGTTGTTTGAAGCTGGATGAGACTGTGGTGAGATGTGCTTTGCAGTAAGGGTACATTGATGCTCTCATGAATCAAATCAGAATTATTGGTGAAAACAAGATCAAGGATATTCCCATCTTTGTGCGTGGGAGACAGCACATGCTGTGACAAAAAAAGCTCATTGCAGAATTCGTTCAGTGAATTTATCATCAATCGCTCAGCATTTGATGCTCCTGGAATAGCCTGTCCATCAGGCCAAGATACGTGAGGGAGATTAAAATCTCCACCGACAATGATATCTGGAGCAGGGTTTATTGTTGATAATATATGTTTGACTTTATTAAGAGGAGAACTAAAATCATTTGGTGTGGATGGATGTCCATGGTAGCTGTCATCAGGTTGTCTATAAGTAACAAGAATGGCTAAATCTTCATAGGAGGAGTAAAGGCATAACATCTGCACACATTCAGACGCATGAGAAAAAATTACATTACAGGAACATCCAATATCATCACGGACATAAAGAGCAACACCGCCGGTGTGCCTTCCACGTGTTTTGGCTTTTCTTGATGTGTCGCATCGGAAGAGTGTAAAACCTTCTATTTCAAGTTCAGCATCTCTGTGCGAATTTAACCAAGTTTCCGATAAGCCAATAAAAAGAGAATTGTCACTGTTAAGTTCATTTTTGATAAACGGTACTTTGCTTGGAACGGTCTGAGGACAAAGACCTTGAATATTTACAAAAGCAAAGTTATTTAAGAGTGGTGAACTGGATTCACCAAATTCATTCTGGGTCGAGGGAATTCTTGATAGTCCACCAGATTTATTCTGGGCCGAGTGAGTTGTTGGTTCGGAATCATAAACATTGGTTGATGGATTTGATTGGGAACTTCGGCTGGCTGTTGCCACGTGAATTGCATTGGCATTCGAGGAGTTGGCACATCTTGTTGTTGGTTGTGTAGTGCGTTGATTTGATTCGACACCAACAATATCCTCTGGTCCAAAGTGTGGAGGATTTCCGCCTTCAATAGGCGGATCACTTCTAAAAAATTGCACGTATCTCTTCCATTCTCTCGAGGTGTGGATATAACTGGGGACGAATTCTCAACTGACTCCTGACTCGTGGTTGGGACGGAGTTGCGCTGTGAAATTTCCCTTGCTTGTTCATTCCTAGTCGAGATTGGTTGGCGTCTAGTACCCTTAACATGGTTGTAAGTGCATGATTCGTTCAGACACTCTCCTCTTCTCAGAGAATCCTTGCACATTTTCGGGTGAAAATCTTTACATGCTTTCCCAAGGTTACAGCCTCTTGGTTGGCGTGTCGCATACTTTGCATATTTCGGGCAGACCTTGGGGTGTTTAAATTTACATTCTCTTCCTTTAATACCATGTTTACAGTTCCCATTTCTGAAGAAACGACAAATTGATACGTTTTCCTTTGGCCGCTCGTTCCTGTCTGAATCATCAGTGACTGACTGTTCATTGACAGTGGTAGTAATGAGGGCCTCAGGTGGGGGCGCGCCATTGGAAGGAAGGTGATTGTTTACAGTGGGTGGAACAGATTCAGTCTCGGTGGCTGAAACAGGTATAGTGGCTGAAACAGGTTCAGTGACAGTCAACTCGCACTTGGAGACATCTGTGTCAGGAGAAGGAAGCGGTTCTTGGGATAATTTAAAAGTCACTTTAGGCTTCGCACCTGTTTCTTTTGATTTTGATTTTAATTTAGTTTTCCTGTTCCCTGACTCCTCATTTGGAATTGTACTATCCTTACATACATGACATATGTAGTACAAAGAGGACAGACAGAGGGGATTGCATAACAGTTTAAATTTATCTGGACTCAGCCCATCATATTCTGTGTTATTCACGTTACCCGCCAGTTGTACCCAACACTTCCTATGTACCCCCTGTCCACAAATAGAACACTCTAGGAGGGGAATTTCGGACAACCCAATCTGATAGTGTTCATGGCACAAGGGACAGTTTTCAGGGAGCAAATTCTGAATACGGCGTATGATCAAGTGAGCAAGGGATTTTTTGGTTTTGATATCATTATTTGGAATTTGTAGAAATAGTGCGGTATCGCGCAATGACTGAAGTTTTTCTCGCTCGAACTCCCTTTCAAGCTGAATTAGACTCTTTTCATACTGGTATATGCGGAGGCAAAATTTTACAGAGTCACTTGGGGCATTGACACAGAGTTCCACAATTAGATTTTCAACTTCGGATTTTGCAGTTGGCAAATCATTCTCCAACGGATCAGGGTGCAGGCAAACCGACTCACTCGAGTTTAAGTCTGGGGTATCAGCACTCATAGTTACAGAGAAAAGGCAGTGGAACAAAACAGAGACAATAGAAAATCAAGATTGCAGACTGAAGATGTGCAGGGAACTCTAACTGGAAACAAAACTTTAGTAGCACAGCAGAGAGATCACACATTCAATTCAAAGAGTAGTATTTCAAAAAGCGTTGCCACCTTGTCAACGAATTCTAGTTTAAGTGTTACCTAGAAATCCTTATAGCATTTAGGCATCAACTTTTAGATGGCATTTTTTTCCAATGTTATTGTTTTTTTTTTTTTTTTTGTTTTTTTTTTTTTTAGAATTTCAAAAAGCGTTGCCACCTTGTCAACGAATTCTAGTTTAAGTATTGCCTAGAGATCCTTATAGCATTTAAGCATCAACTTTTAAATAGCATATTTTTTTTCAATGTTATTGTTTTTTTTGTTTTTTTTTAGCATTTCAAAAAGCGTTGCCACCTCGTCAACGAATTGGTTAGAATCAATGAAGTGAAGGCGAGTGAATATCCAACACTAACATACTAAAATGTTTTTGGTACCTATATATATATATATATATATATATATATATATACATATATATATTCCTTTTAATTAATGTAATTCGTAGTTTTTACTAACGAAGTAAGTTTGGAACAACTTAGTGAAAAGAAAAAATACATATTTACTTTCTTTCTGGTTTTACGAGAAGGAAAAATCGACGGGCATGTTTTTATTTATTTATCTTGCCTTTTCCGGCTCGGTTCAAAATTTCGTTTTGAAATAAGTTCGTCGTTTTAGTTTTAATTCTTTACGTGACGGTGGAGTTTTTTTTTTTTTTTTTTTTTTTTTTTTTGTTTTAGAAAAACACTTTGCTTGTCAAAATCAAATCAAATCAAATATTCAACCTTCTTGCTTTCATGTTGAGCAAATAACTCGAAAGTCCGTTTTTTCGATTTCCGATCGTCAGCTAACGTGAAACTTAGTTGTACTAAAAAGCTGATTTACATTATTAAGTTTCCATGAATACTTAATGTAGCGGCCTGTAATGGTTCTTCGCAGTATGACATGGAAGTCTACCAAAATGGTATCTGATTCCTCAGGAAAATGTAATTGACAACTAGAAACTGAAACACTCAGTACATTCAAATTTCACTACATTTCAAATAACATTCAGATTTTAAACTCTTGCGGTATTTGCGAATATTTTCATTGGAAGTTTTCAGACTCTTTTGAAATTCCTATATTTCCTTTTCCAGTTTCATTCTACATGGTTCTATCTTTTTAGATTTCCGATCGTCAGCTAACGTGAAACTTAGTTGTACTAAAAAGCTGATTTACATTATTAAGTTTCCATGAATACTTAATGTAGCGGCCTGTAATGGTTCTTCGCAGTATGACATGGAGGTCTACCAAAATGGTATCTGATTCCTCAGGAAAATGTAATTGCAAACTAGAAACTGAAACACTCGGTACATTCAAATTTCACTACATTTCAAATGACATTCAGATTTTAGACTCTTGCGGTATTTGCGAATATTTTCATTGGAAGTTTTCAGACTCTTCTGAAATTCCTATATTTCCTTTTCCAGTTTCATTCTACATGGTTCTATCTTTTTAGATTTCCGATCGTCAGCCAACATGAAACTTAGTTGTACTAAAATGCTGATTTACATTATTAAGTTTCCATGAATACTTAATGTAGCGGCCTGTAATGGTTCTTCTGCAGTATGACATGGAAGTCTACCAAAATGGTATCTGATTCCTCAGGAAAATGTAATTGCAAACTAGAAACTGAAACACTCGGTACATTCAAATTTCACTACATTTCAAATGACATTCAGATTTTAGACTCTTGCGGTATTTGCGAATATTTTCATTGGAAGTTTTCAGACTCTTCTGAAATTCCTATATTTCCTTTTCCAGTTTCAATCTACATGGTTCCATCTTTTTAGATTTCCGATCGTCAGCTAACGTGAAACTTAGTTGTACTAAAAAGCTGATTTACATTATAAAGTTTCCCATGAATACTTAATGTAGCGGCCTGTAATGGTTTTTCGCAGTATGACATAGAGGTCTACCAAAATGGTATCTGATTCCTCAGGAAAATGTAATTGACAACTAGAAACTGAAACACTCGGTACATTCAAATTTCACTACATTTCAATAGACATTCAGATTTTAGACTCTTGCGGTATTTCCGAATATTTTCATTGGAAGTTTTCAGACTCTTCTGAAATTCCTATATTTCCTTTTCCAGTTTCATTCTACATGGTTCTATCTTTTTAGATTTCCGATCGTCAGCTAACGTGAAACTTAGTTGTACTAAAATGCTGATTTACATTATTAAGTTTCCATGAATGCTTAATGTAGCGGCCTGTAATGGTTCTTCGCAGTATGACATGGAAGTCTACCAAAATGGTATCTGATTCCTCAGGAAAATGTAATTGACAACTAGAAACTGAAACACTCGGTACATTCAAATTTCACTACATTTCAATAGACATTCAGATTTTAGACTCTTGCGGTATTTCCGAATATTTTCATTGGAAGTTTTCAGACTCTTCTGAAATTCCTATATTTCCTTTTCCAGTTTCATTCTACATGGTTCTATCTTTTTAGATTTCTGATCGTCAGCTAACGTGAAACTTAGTTGTACTAAAAAGCTGACTTACATTATTAAGTTTCCATGAATACTTAATGTAGCGGCCTGTAATGGTTCTTCGCAGTATGACATGGAGGTCTACCAAAATGGTATCTGATTCCCCAGAAAAATGTAATTACAAACTAGAAACTGAAACATCCAGTAAGTTTTTCAGTTTCTTTTTGGGTTGTCTGATTTTTATTCTTCTTCCTTGGATGATTTGTCTAATTCACATCTGAGGAATCTCTAGAAAGACGACCAAATGAAACCAAAACAAATAACTCATTTTTATCCAAATGATTAATTGATTCTTGTATTTCATTTCTTGGTGCATTTTCTCGGTTGTGAAATATGGCAGTTAAAAATAAAATGACAGGAAAACTTGAGTAAATGCTTACTTGTTATTGAAAAATATTAGCATACACTGAAAATTATGGAAAATGATCATGTTTTTTTAAATTTTTTCTGAAGAAATTAAACTAATGTGTGTAGTTCTCAAAGGGCTGTAAATCAAACTTTTGTTTCATTTTATATGTTGAGGACTTCGTAATACATTTGATTGCAAATCATCAAATACTGAAGGGGGATTCTTCAGTCATATTTTTTCTTCTTGTGACCAGTTTTATGTTTTGATGGAAAATACCTTTCGCAAACAAGTGTTTGCTTTGTTAGGATTGTTACTCTGTATTACCTTTTGTCTGGCTATTATTATATAGTGCCGGCTTCATTTTATTTTTAAAAGTGACTTTCTTTTTTTTTTTTTTTTTTTTTTTTGGTGTTATCTTTTTGATAACTTGTGTTATTTCCGGCGATGGCGACTCCCTGCCATAAAATGAAATGGAGACCAATAAGGGGTCGGTTGAGTCTCCACCTCCTTGCAAAGTACTGGCTGGACTAAATCCCCACAAGTCACCATAAATGTTCCAGAGTTTGTGGAACAAGTCATAAAATGTCAACACCTTGTTACAGAAAAAGGACTCTTAATCGATCTTCCACGACTGGAAGAAATTTCCAAACGGACATTAAGGATGTTTGTCGTTGAACGAAAAACAAAGAAAGTGATAAGAGCTACAAGCGACATCATCACTAAATTGATACTTACAACCGGAAAAAGACCACTACAAATTATAAAATGTTGAGGTTACCACACCTGGAATACTTTATTTTCAACAGCCGAGGAATGGCTGTCGCTGTCTTAGATAATTACTCAGGATTACATCTTTCAATAATAATGCAAAGTCGGGGATCATTATATATATACCACGTGCCGCCTGGTGATGCAATAATGATCCCCGACTTTTCATTATTTAGGTAGAGGGAGAGTAAGAATAGAATAGAATGATGTAGGTAGAGCGAAGAGGTCACCGACGGACACCGGTGGTGCCATTTAGGGCATACTTACTGTTACGGCGTTCTTGTATAAGGGTTTTCCCATCTTTTCTCCAACCACTATATTAAAATGCTGGTGTCTTTCACCGTCATTTCTTTTCTCTTACGTTTTTTTTCTCACTGAAATAAAGATAATTTCATTCATACAAAATAAGTAATATTTTCCTTACATATATTAATGTAAGGAAAATATTACTTATTTATAGATAACAAAGTATAGTAGTAAATTTAAATGACAATATTTATTTCGGGAAATACAAGTATATAAAGACAGCGAGTCGCCGGTGAAACGCACCAGTGTTTTAATATAATGTTTTTAAAGTTCTGGGTCAGTGTCTTCTATAATTACAAAAGGTGGAGTGTTTTCTTTGTTGGTGTTGTTGTTGTTGTTGTTGTTGTTTGTGTTTGTGTCGGTTTTGGTGTATTTTTAAATAGAATTTTTTTGGTTTTGTTTGTTTGTGATAGTCTTAATGTCCGTTTAGTTTTTTTTTGTTTTTGTCAGTTATTGTTTGACAATAAAGATGTCGAAGCTTGGGTGTTTTTCATTTACGCATGCTGTGTTTTGTAGACCTTTTAGTCCGTATTTTTGCTTTTTTAATGTAGTCCGTTTTTTTGCTTTTCGTAGTCTATTCCGTGTTCTGCTTCCCATATGTTGGTTACGTCGAACACCAGGTCCTCATCTTTTGTTTCACTATCAGGCTCTGTGATGTGTAAACAGTTTATTTTGGGTAGTGTGTGGTGACAAACATCAAACAGTGCTTTTCCAAATTCGTGTACGTCTAGCCCGTGGTATTCACACCAAGTCTCGTATATTGCTATGCTATTTTCAACCGTCCTATACATGTTGCCTTCGTTGGCCATCCAATACTCGTTCTTGTTTTTAATTTGGCGTCAGATTGGTACGGAGATTTCTTTTACGTTTACTTCCATTGTGATCTCTTGTATCAGTCTGTTTAGGTTTGGTGTGTTGTCGATGATATATTGGATGTCCTCGCTGAATTCTTTCTTTCCACATCCTTCACAATCGTTCATTATGTCCACTATATCTCGTCCTGGGTATTTTGCTAATATTTTCTTAATAAATTTAACCTTTTTTGTGCGTATCATGTCCATTTTTGAGTCCACTGCATTGTTTTTTTTTTCATTTACTGATAATTTTTGGCGCTACTGCAGAGACGGGGGTTACTGTTCGATCGATGGCGGCGGAAATTGCCGACTCTTCTTCGGGAGAAATCGTCTGAAAACGTGAGCGACGGAAAGAAATTTGATTTTGGGGAAGATAACTGTTGAATTGACACGTGAGGATAAGTTAAAATTATGAACATTTATTTATTGAAATAAATTAAACGTTGTGCACAACAAATAAATAAATAAAACTTTGATAAACATTTGAAATAAAAAAAAATATAAATAAATAAAACTTTGATAAACATTCTGTACATCAAATAAATAAATAGCAAACTTTTAATTGAAATAAAAAAAAATGAAATAAATAAAACTTTGATTTAAAAAACCCCAAAAAAAACATAATTGACTGAACGATAAATGTGGAAAACAACAAGTTTTAAACGGGGTTGACTGAACGATAAATGTGGGGGGGGGAAAAGTTTTAAACAGGGTACAATTCTGCGATCAGTTCAAAAATACTTCCAAGTTCAATACGTCTGCATTTCTGTCGTCACATGAACTCTGATAGGTAGGATTCCACCATCTGCATATGTGTGCCACATTCGGCCTTGTTCCTTTTTTTTGGCCTCACCCCACATGTGTTCCACATGGTTGGTTGTGGCACCTGTTAATGGGTTGATGAAATTGTATTTGTGATTCACACGCAGATGGTGGAATCCTTTGCTATCAAGGCGATCATATGCCTGTAAACAATCGGAAACAATTGTAGTGCCAGGTCTAACAAATTTCTTTATTATCTGAATCAATGTATTCACATCTCTCTTCGGTACCGTGACCAAAAAAACAGATTTGGTGGCCTTTTCGTATCCACCAAACACCCACAGTTGGCGTGTCATACGGCCAGTGTGGCTTTTTCGTCTTGAAAATAGACTCTCGTCTATTTCAGAAGTGCAGCCATTCCCTCCAAGAATTTGAGGATGGCGCAAAAAATGCTCAATGCACAAGTTCCTCATCCTCAATCGCCAATCTCTTATTGTATGGGGAGACATCATTTCGCATTCTTTTGATATAGTTTCATATGTGGCTTTGCCACGAGCCCACAAATATATGAACTTGACAATTTCTTTCAGTGTCAATCTTGAGTTAAAAAAAAACTTCCCCTTCTGAGGGACCTTTTCTTTCGACGTGCCCGAATTATCCATCGCCACACAAATCCATCGCCTTTATTGCTCTCTGGGATGAATCTCATATCAGTGCCACATATACATGTCTCAGCACCTGAAATTAATTTATGCGCTTGCAAAAAATCAACAATTTTGCAATTATCCCCCGAATAAATCCAATAATTCTTCAAAGTTTAACCGGTTTACGTCCATTTTGTGAAATAGTAATTAACCCAATATTAGTTATCTCCCCCAAAATCAAATTTCTTTCCGTCGATCACGATCTCTCCTGAAGAGGAGTCGGCAGTTTCCGCCGCCATCGATCGAACAGTGCCCCCCCCCCCCGTCTCTGCAGTAGCGCCAAATTTTTCGTTATTGATCAGATCTACTAACATCTTGTCGGCTTCGAAGCTAATATTGTTTATGGCGACTAATGTTTTCCCCAACTTATTGTTGGCTAAATAACTTGCTAATCCGAAAGGTGTTTTTATTAACTGCCCTTCCATTAGTGTGTCTATATCATTTTTCCCTTTCTCCTCTCGTAATAGTTTTTTATCTGCTTGAATGCGTAATTTGAACTGGGGTGTTCTTTATGCCATCTAATGATGTGGAAATGTTCGATACCTTCCACTTGGTGACATCTACCAGAGTCGTAGACGATGATGCAGGGATGTGTGTTCATGTATTGTTGGTGTCGTCTGGTTTTGTGCAAGTTAGTATCTGATTTTGGTGATGTTGTCAGACTCGGTTCCTTGAAATTATATTCATTCGGATATCTGAATCTTTATATCCAGGTGTATCCCTTATAGTTTGTGTCTGCAATTCTCTTTCTATATTCTGTGTTGAACTGTCGCTGTTGTTTAAACTCAGATAACATTTTTGTCTGCATTTGCCATGATGTCGTCTGTTCGAATGATTGCGTCGTCGCTGGTAGTATTTATATTGTGATGTTTCCTTTGTTAGTTTCCCGCCTGGTTTTCATTGTTCTCCGGCAGATGTTTTCATTGTTCATTTTCCTGACCGTTTTAGCCAGTGATGTATCTCGTTGACACCATCTGGTCTGATATTTTTCTCGCTGCGACTAACCCCTGGGGTTTATCAAGGGAACTGGCTCTAGTGTCGTTGTCCCTTTTTCTGGTTGGACAACTAGCCGCTATGTGTCCTGCTTTTCCGCAGTAGTGACACGTTATGGCTCTTCATCGTTCCGCGTATCGACCGTTCGGAAGATGGGTTTGATTTCCGGGGTTGGTCTGTCAATACTCCGTCTGACCGGACCTCATACTCGGACCAGCACTAGCCACCATTTTAGGGTCAGTGCAGCTTCCATTAGCAAACGGGTTGTTCGGTTTATTTTCCCCCCACTTATGCGTCAACGCATATTCGTCTGCGAGGGTTGCCATTTCGTATGCGGTGTCGACCTGTCTCTCATTCAGATATACTTTGAGGTCGTCACGGACACACCGCTGGAATTCTTCCATTAACACCAGCTGCCTCAGCCTATCGTGGTCTACCCCCACGCTCTTGGCTGCGCACCACCTATCGAAGTAGGTCTCCTTCTGACGAAAGAATTCGACGTACATCTCTTCCTCATCTTTTCTACATCCTCTAAACCTCTGTCTATACGCCTCCGACACCATCTCGTAGCTTCTAAGGATTGCGGACTTTAAAATATTATAGTCGGCGGAATCCTCCGCTGACAGAGACGCGTATATCTCCTGGGCCTTACCCTTCAATACTGTCTGTAGTAGTAAGGTCCAGTTATCAAGCGGCCAGTTCAGGCTTGAGGCGATTTTCTCGAAGTGATGGAAATATTTGTCCACATCAGCTTCGTAGAATGCTGGCACGAGTCTGACCTGTTTAGCAAGGTCAAAGTCGTTTCGCCTCTCGTCGCGCAGTGTTTTCCTATCCTCCAATTCTCGGCGTCTGGTTTCCTGCTCTATCTTAGCAATACTTTCACGCGAACTGGCTTCAATCTTAGCTTTTTCCAGCTCCGGTTGGGCCTGTGAAAGTGCGGTCGGGCCTGACACAAGGCCGTCCAACACATCTTCTTCAAAGATATCGTTGTCCACCATGTGCCCCGCAACTACCTTAACTAGTTGGTGCTTCCTCATAGACCGCCGCGTGTCTAACCCTAACGCTATCCCTACCTTGATTACATCATCCTTTTTTAGTACCTTCAGAGACTCGAATGTGGGAGAATTTAGGAACGCTTCTATTATCGACATCTTGGTGCTTTTGCTGTCTCGTTGCCTCGCACCTGTCTGTCCCTATCTAACGGGTCCTATTATAATTGGAGAAAATAATCCCGGACGAGTCCCCAATCTTGTTACGACCGCAGCCGGTCAGGATCACCGAATGACAATACGTAACAATGATAAAAAAGAAATAAAATAAAAAAGTTGTCCGGAGTGGCTCGTAATATCCCAGGATTCAAAGAAAACGTTTTTAAATGAAATGGGATGGGGATTTCTCCAATATAAGACACCGCATGAGGAAACAAGACAAGAGGTGCGAAGAAACGACAAAGACATTAGGGTTAAAGTTATATACATTTATTTAACAGAAACAATATACTAAAGGGGGTAATGAGTAATATTATATAAAATAAAAATAAAAAGAAAGGTCTACTTTGGTGGGTAGGGAAATATATATTTATCGACGTAAAAATAAACAGTCACAAGAGAAAGATGGTCGCGTCACTTACAATTTCACTTCAGATATTAATGGTTGTTTATTCTCTCATCGGTCTAGCGTAGGTTACCAGTTCCTTCCCGGGGGGGGGGGGGACTTGGCAGCACACGCTGATTCTCAATTCTATACACGGCTGGCGTAGTCATTCTACTTAGGCACGCATTTCTCTCGTCACGGGTCGGCATAGTAGCATCTATTCGTAATGCGACTTTCTCGTGAACGAGGTGGCTTTCATTCTCCTTGGCCGAGCGTCGGAATCCACTCGTTGACCTTCCGTCACTCGCGGCTGCCTCTAGTTAACTGCCTCGGCTGCTGGACTTTCACTGACTGCCTGGGAAACGAGGGAAAAGGGTTTTTGGGGTTAGCGCCCTCCACCCACATCTCACACACCGCCCGATCTAAAAATAGAGTTGACGACATCTCTCTGTGCGAGCAACCAAAATATGGGATTGGTACATTATTTCGCTCTGTTTAAAATAAAGAAACCGAAACCTGCCTGCTGTATCATAACTGTATTACAGTCTTAACTTATTAGCTCCTCGGGGAATCAGGTCGTCTTGATACGCAACAATATATATATATGTGTTTTTTTGAAGGTTACCAAAACATTTTGTTTAAGAAATCATTCATCACAACAAAAGACTTTTTCCTTTCATAGTTTATTTATTTTTCAGATTTTTCAAAGTTAAAGAATTTTTCCCTACACATGTTTTTCTACTCAGGTTCTTGCTTGGCAGTTCATCAGGGGAAATTTATACCTGGAATAAGGACACCAACAACTGACAATACCCGATGTGGTGTTGCCTTAATTGAGGCCATTTAAGAAGAAAAAGGAAAAAAACCTCTTAAGAAAGTAGTTCAAGAAATTTTCACAATATGGTTACTACTATGCATACCGACAAAAAATTAATCCCAATGCAGTCCAAAAGGAATCGGGAACAATGTGAGAATACACCTCCTCATCGGGCGGCACAACGATGGAGGTATCACCCCCCACCCCCCAAACAAAATCAAAACGGTCAACACACAATCCACAATTTAGCGTTCCAGGTCACTGATAATGTGGGCATTCCGCATTTATTCCATCAAAAAAGTCAGTATTAACGTCCGTTAGCAATGTGTGTGTGTGTATATATATATATATATATATACACACACACACACTGACTATAAATTTTCATATATATATATATATATATATATATATATACATATATATATATATATATATATATATATGAAAATTTATAACTAAAAGGTAAACTTTTAGAGAGTTGAACCTATTGTGAGGTAAGGAAAGCTCAATATACTGGATAGAGCAAAAATATATAAGTCAATGAAAATAATTAGACCTGCAAAGGGAAGCAAATCATAATCTTCGGTTGTTCAAAACAAGGACGTTTAGTGAATAACAATATTTATTTTTCTTCTCTTTCATTCCTTAGGCCAAGCTTTTCAAAGATTAACATCTTATCATCAGAGGAAGTTAATGATGGATAAGTTGACAGATGAAGACAGTCAATATTCGAAATTTGAAAAAGTTTTAACGTTCAAACGGGTATTTTCCAGTGTATAGGAGTGTCACAAAAACGGAGATCCAAGTAGTATGGGGTTCAGATGTATTGGTAAATCCAAAAGAATCCGTGTAAAGATCCAGCGACGATGATTCCACCCAAGTCTGTAGTCTATGGAGGTAGGATCAGATAAAATTGGCCATGTTGAGAAAACGTAATTCTTCCTGTTTTCTATGAAACGGATTCAAAGGCAAAAGTATATATATATATATATAGTTTGCAGGTTCGAATAGTTTCGATAGGAATTCGAATCAGAGAGCTCTATGTCCGTTCAAACAGAGCATGAATAAGTTTAGAGGTTGAAATAGACTAGATATACATTCGGATTGAACACATTATAACTTATTTCGACCGTAACTAGGTTTCCTCGGATGTGTTTCCAACCGTCATTCAAACCTAAATGAAAGAGTTTTAACACCTTTATATATCTAACAATAATTTAAAAATAAAGTAAAAATAAAGAATAAAATAAAAATAAAAAGAATTGCACCGATATTCTATTTACTGATTGGTCTCTACAATATAGGGAGGATGGGAAGGGGTCATTATATTAATTAATAAAGTAGGGTGGTGGCATTAGCGAAGTATAAAAATATGTGGAGTCAAATTACAAGAAGTTAATCCTCGATTTAAAAGGTGGATTATAACTGATCATGATTAAAACCTAAATATGTCCGTTTAAAAGTATGATTATAAAAATTTTTAAATTATGTTACAATGCGAAAGTTTGGATTAAAATTAGGAATGTTATACATTTAAAAATTAAATTTATTACGTTTCTAAAAATGAAAGTACGGAAATTACGATTAAAATTAGTACTGCAATTGCACACGATTAAAATACCGTTTATTATGTGACGATAAATTAAAAGTATGACGAAGTTCATATAGGTTTTATTTACAAGTTAAAAAAAATATATATATATATATAAATATATATCTGCGTATTTTAAAATTCTAATTTTTTTCTTCCAGACATAGATTGCATCTATGTCTGAATCCCCTCGGAGTACTAGAATTACATAGTATAGACCACTCAATAATTGGTTTTGATCCCATATTTTTTAGAAACCACACATGCTTTGCTAATTCGGTTTTATTGGGATTAGAGAATGAGTGTTTATGTGTGTAAAAGCGTTGCTTCCATTTGTCAGCAGATATCGCTATATATATTTTTTTATCATTTGTGTTCTCTTGTGGATAAATTGTGGCTTTATACACTACACTATCTACATTGCAGTTTCCTTTAAGCGGGCAGTTGCTTTCAATACGACGATTGCATTTTTTCTCCTTGTCCTTACTCTTGTTGTTGTTTCCAAAATCTTTTTATCGTGAGAAGTGATTATGTTGTCCATGTTTTTTGTACACGAATAACTTATTTTTATCATTTACGATTGAATATTTTATATAACGGGTTATTTTTGGTGAAATGCTTGTCCAATAGATTTAAGAATGTTCTACCAATGTTAATATTGGATAATTGGCAGAATGGCGGATTGAACCAGATAATTCTCCGTCCTCTGTTCCTAGGTTTCCTTTTATTTGTATCTTCAACATATTTTAATTTTTCTTTATAACCACTGTTTCCTAATGCATTGTCGAATGTATGTTTACTTGCGTTAAAATATTTATATTGGATGATAGTTTGTTAATTCTGGTATTTATTGTCTTCGGAATGTGTTTAATAATGCATTAGTTTTTCACTGATCTGATTCCAGTCATCGTCTATGAATTGTTCATCGCAGTATACGTATGTGTTTTTTTTTTTTTTTAAAGCATATTTTTGTATTAAGAAAAGAAATTTTTTTTTTTTGTGGTGTCACAATCATTATTCGAACTGGACGTTGGTGCATTTGTACTGATTTCATCGTCTGCGTCACTACTTTCGCTGATGTTAATTATCATTCTGGCGTCTATTTCTGCGGGACTGTCGTATTCCTCTGCTGGTGTTGTTGGTATGTAACCTTCCAGTTAGCCACATTAGCGGGTTTAGCTCGATTGTACCCCAGTCTTTCAGCTGAGGCATTGCACGCATTGTTCGGTAGCAATGCGTTCTGTTTTGCATCGCCACTCATTCAGCCGGTACATGTCTTCAAGGGTCGTCATTCAATATGGATAGGCATGGCATCCTTTTCAGAATTCGCTCACTTTGGTACTTGACATTGACATACGTCTCCGTGCCTTCCAGGATGCGCTTGCCTTCCTCTGTTTTGTGGCGTAAACCACATCTCGTCCATGTATATCATAGTCTTGTCGACGCAGGATCCGAACGTGAAGTTGTCGGAGGCCTTAGATTGCATTCGCCCACAGTTCATGAGACCGTTTCGTATACTTCTTAGGACGTAGCTCTTACCCGTGTGATGTGTTTTCCCAAGTCTTGTTTATTGCGTCTGACTTGCTGTTCTTGCAGAACACCATCACGTCCGCCACGTCTGTGCTATTGCAGCGACTCATCATCTGTAGTATGAAGTCATACTTCTTTCCTTGTAATGTCTGTTTTTGGCTTAATTCTGTGTCGTTAGTAGTATTTTCCACCACTGATTGCGTGTATTTTTTGGTCGTGATTCTTTGTAGCATGGCTAATTGTCCATTACTCGTCAGGACTGTCCTTCGGGTATAGCAGCAGCTGGAAAAATGTCCTTTGCGATTGCAGTTTGTGCATCACTTGTGATATGCTGGGCACTGGCCACGTGGGTGTGAACCAGCACAGAATTTGATCTGTCATTGCCTGTTGCGTCCAGGGTCCCATTTGGATGAGTTACGGTCAGGGGAAATTTCTCTCCTTTTGCGTCTGTGTGTGATAGCTGCCACGTCTGCATTATGTCCTTTTGTACTTGCTAGTTCCTTGGTCTGGCTTCTCGTTTCTTCTGCTGCTTGACCAGCTTGGATTGCTTGGTCCAGCGTAATGTCATGCTCTCTCAACAGGCGTTCCCCGAGATGGAGATCGTTTGTCCCAATAATAAAAACGTCTTTAATTAAGGAGTCCGTCAGGTCCCCCAATTCGCAGTCTGTTGACGAAGTACTGGGACAAAATCATTGAACTTTTGTCCATTCATTTGCTTGCTGGTGAGAAATTTGTGTCTCAGGATCGTCAGATTTTTTCGAGGCTGGCAATATGCATCAAACTGCTGCATAACGTTGTTGATGTCAAACTTATCTTCCACTGAGGTGAACTGGAAGGTGGAGTATATATCTTGTCCTTTCAGCCCCATGCATGTCAGCAAAACTGAAGTCTGAACCTTTCCGGGCTTTGTGTAATATTCGGTGGCCATCAAATAGAGATTCAGTTCCTCCTTCCAACGCTTCCAAGCCTCAGCTAGGTTTTCTTGACTGAAATCGAGATGTTTAGGAGCTGGGAGAGTATCCATGATGCTTATGGATAGGTGCAGATTTGACGATGTTTTAATCACGAAAATGCTTTTAGGATTCGAACCGGAGCAATTCAAACCAATTCAGGAAAAGAAATCGTAACAAAACAGAACCAATTCAAGAAAGGAGAGTTCGTTAGCTTGGAAAGATTTAAAGTTGATGACGGTGATGCAGCTATGATCCCACTTCTGACACCATGTTGTAGTCCCATGCGAACGCACGTGGGGCTTTCTCTCTAGAAATTCATAAAGTGTAATATATGAGACATGGATATAAATTACTGCTTACCGGTTCTGGGATATAATGCTTTAATCCAATACTAATTGTTCCAAGAGATGCATAATAAAAGAGACAAGATGTATGTAGATTGGCGGAACACGAGTATGTGTTTGCTGTTTTTTATTTATCTTTCATTCTCTGTTACACACGCCCCTAGCACCGGTTTTCTAGATTGCCAGGGTCCCAGGTCTGAATTTCCCTATTAATATTATAACATACGTCGCTACAATTTTTCAGTTTTGACAATCCCGCTTTGTGGTAAACGATTATGTAGGGTCTCGTTTCACATATTTTTTTCCAATATTTATGTGCTTGTACGTCCTTTGTTGTTATTGCGCGTTGCAGTGTCTCAATTTCCGACCACTTTTGCGAGTGTGTGAATTCGTGTGCGGATTCCCATTGGTAGATCTACGTGTACGGTTTTTAGTTTCTTCCCGTTTATGACTTTGCTGTTTACCGTCTGATTGAAGATTTCTTTGGCCTCGTGTTGGGTCTCTGCTGCCTCCATCGTGTCTGAGTGTGTTTGCGTCTGAGCTTGGAAGCTGATTCTCATTAATTTTCCACTAATGCTTAATATGGCTGCCTACAATGGCTCCTCCCAGCATGGCATGGAGGTCTACCAAAATGGCATCTGATTCCTCAGGAAAATGTAATTGCAAACTAGAAACTGAAACATCCAGTAAGTTCGACGAGATTATCATTTCCAAGAATAACTATTACTGCATCACTGGACGTCTTTGTACTGTAAACTAATTCTACTAGTTGTTGGACAATTTGAACAAATATGATTATTTGAAATTAGCCCAAACCATTGGAAAGTTTTCTTTCCATCCGTTTCCATTAGTAACATCTGCCAAAAAGTATTACACAAATGAACTCCATCTGGGGTTAGTACATCTTGTACTATACTATACATAATTTATTACTTGCTACTAGTTAAATATAGTTTTATCACTTGCTAGCAGTTAAATATAGGGAACCTGAAACTCCTGCGGAAAGTTATATTACAGATGAAGTTTAATATCGGGAACAGAATTTGGCGGACACCGTTTGCTGCCGACTTTGAGTCGGGTACTCTTCTGGTTTGCCCATTTCTTTTAGCCTTTATGCAACTACTTACATTTTCAATATTAGAATTTAATGCCTGGTTAATCCGGTCACAAGATTCCTCGATTACACTTTTAACGTTCATTGTATCAGGCCTAACTGATAATAATATGGACTCATTTGTACCATCGGCCATTGCAAAAGCATTTTTAGACGTGCAATAATTTCTTCCAAGCAGTTTTTAAATGTGTTGGAAAAAAGTTTGATACTTTGGAAAGTCATCAATTTTGATAA
The DNA here is from genome assembly GCA_963556195.1 of Sepiola atlantica. NCBI lineage: Eukaryota > Metazoa > Mollusca > Cephalopoda > Sepiida > Sepiolidae > Sepiola > Sepiola atlantica. Next base: position 54,164,817 of record OY744525.1, read on the forward strand.
TCTTTATTTTGAAACAATGACAAAATTTTGCGGACAAATAAATTTGTCTTTGAGTAACAACAAACACAAAAAAAAACTAATAACAAAGAAAAAAAGAATAGAATAGACTCGGGGGAAAATAATTCAAACCGGGTTTTTATTAAAATACAAAAAGTGCTACAAGACCATCATAATTTTTCCAAATTTCACTGCATTTCCAATAACATTCGGATATACTTCAATTTGAGGCCTTCAGACTCTTTTGAAATTCTGATATTTCCTGATTCAGTTTCTTTCTCAATGCTTCCATTGTTTTAGATCTCAGGTCGTTGACCAACATGAAATTTATTTCCACCAAAAAATTGATTTTCATTATTTATTTTCCGTTAATGCTTAATGTGGTTGCCCACAATGACTACTCCCAGTATGACATGGAGGTTCTTGCTGTATTTCCGAATCATTTGATGCCTTCAGACTCTTCTGAAACTCCTATATTTCTCTTTCTAGTTTCATTCTACATGGTTCCATCTTTTTAGATTTCCGATCGTCGGCCAACATGAAACTTAGTTCCACTAAAAAGCTGATTTACATTAAGTTTCCATCAATGCTTAATGTAGTGGCCTGTAATGGCTACTCCCAGTATGACATGGAGGTCTACCAAAATGGCATCCGATTCCTCAGGAAAATGTAATTGCAAACTAGAAACTGAAACATCCAGTACGTTCAAATTTCATCGCATTTCTAATGACATTCGGATTTTATGTTCTTGCTGTATTTCCGAATATTATCATTTGATGCCTTCAGACTCTTCTGAAACTCCTATATTTCTCTTTCCAGTTTCATTCTACATGGTTCCATCTTTTTAGATTTCCGATCGTCGGCCAACATGAAACTTAGTTCCACTAAAAAGCTGATTTACATTAAGTTTCCATCAATGCTTAATGTAGTGGCCTGTAATGGCTACTCCCAGTATGACATGGAGGTCTACCAAAATGGTATCTGATTCCTCAGAAAAATGTAATTGCAAACTAGAAACTGAAACATCCAGTAAGTTTTTCAGTTTTCTTTTGGGTTTGTCTTGTTTTTTTCTTCTTCCTTGGATGATTTGTCTAATCCACCTCTGATGAATCTCTTCATTTAACTCCTTCTTTTTAAGCGCTTGACATCACTGTCCCATGCTAGACGGATGACCAAATGTAACAAAAACAAAAAACTGATTTCTATCCAAATGATTAATAAATTCTTTTATTTCATTTGTTTTAGCTACTTACATTTTCAATGTTATAATTTGTTACCTTCGAAGTAAATGAAGGTCTTATTTGGTGACACAATCTTTTAGTTATAATGTGCTTGTGCTTGTGCTTCCTGTCCATATACAATTTGTGAAGCTTCAGTTGTTAACTTGACAGCTTTTTCCACGCCTTGTGCAGGTAAATTTGGAAATTTCAATGTTGTTCCAGGAGTTCATTGTTTGAAAACCTTTCTGCAAGTGCAGGTTCACAGACCCCACTTTGTGAGAGGTCAATCAAAGTTGACCAATGTGTGGCTTCAAAATTGATGGCAGTAATTTTCTTCAATCTTTTCTTTGGTGGTTCGCTACTTCTGAATAGCAATAAAAGTTGATTTTTTCTTTTTAACTAATTGTAATTTTATCAACTAGGATGGGTAGAGCTGGGTAAAAGAAGCTCAAAACCGTTTATATTATGCAAATAGCATCAGTGGTTCAAAAGTTATGATAATTTAAAGTGCCGAAATTTGTGTTTTTCATCAGACAATTTTCTTTAATAATCCTTTAAAAAAAATGGGCCAAAATATGGACCTCCTCATTTCAAGAAATTTAGTAATTTCTCCACCATTTATTTATTTTTTAAGCTATTCTTATGAAACTTGGTACTCTTATGCAAAATTATGTGGTCTTTCTGATTATGAATTATAAATTAAATGGGTAAATTTCAAAGTTTTTCAAACTAGCACGTTGTATCATACAGATTGTGAGGTATTTCAATATAACTTTACTTTCTTTTAAGTCATTACATAGTGTCTGTATAACAGTAACTGCACTATTACTATCTTTTTTAAAGAAATTGTATAAAATCCTAATTTTGTTGTGCTTAAGAAAATTTAAGCACACCATTTTTTTTTAAGCCTTACACTGCACTAAAATGATTCTTTCAGCAAGGTTGCGGCAGGTTAGTTGCAGTATTTCACAGTAAGGTCCTGTATATATTTACTCCATAATATACTGGGGAAAAATAAGATTGGATAAAATTTGTAATTCAAGCACTGCCACATAGACCTTAAGTCCGGGTGGCAACACCCCCCTCCAAGAAAAACAAGAACATGGTTGCATCTAATATCTAACTAAAACGGTTACACATCATTCAAATGCTATCAGATAAGAAGAAAAATTAAAAGTCCAAAATTAATGTAGGGTGTAACCATTGAATGCCACATGGGGCTTCATAGCCGATATTATTACCAAAAAAAAAAAATTTAAGAATATGAAAATCTCAGAAATACACTGAAAATGTTTCATAAAGATTTTGAATTTCTGCAAAAGATGGAAATTTCCATAGCCGACCAGAGCTGATGCATTCTGGTATCAGTCCAATCTTCAAAATAAACTCACGGTTTACATTTTGCAAATCATCTCTATCTGGCCCAAAATAGGCACCCATTTTTTGAGATGCTGCCATAAAACGTACTGTACATGAATCATCGGATGTTGCTTCAACAATACCAGGATACCAGGAATTTTGGTAAGCAACAACTATATATTAATGGTAATTTCTTTGGTAGTTGTTTGCACACTTGTTGAACAAGACGCTGAACTTCTGCCTCATTCCTTTGTTGCATGTTGTCGTCACTTGGATTTTTCACAAGTTTTTTTATTTATTTTCTCTACAACTATTTCTTTTAACACTGACTTTTCTCTTTCCAAGTGCTTTTTACGTAGATTTTTTCCTCCTTTTTGTGCTGCCTTCATGAGATTGCGACGCTCATCCAATGGCATATCTTGTAAGCATTTCATCATTTTAGATCTATTGCGTTTCAGTAGTTGAACTGAGGAATGGTGATGCATTGAAGCGCTTGGCCGTCTTCTTTGACTGTGGTCTAGATCACCAAAATGATGTCCACATCCTAAGTTTGTCGTCTGTGCATATCTGTAATTTGAAGAATTTTTTTTTTTTTCAGCAATATTCATTTAAAGTGATATTTTTTCAAGATATAAAAATATCTTTTAAGTGTAGAATTACAAAATTTGCTGTTGATTTGATTTCAATTTTCTTACCTTGTACGATTAATGTCTTTATCTGAAGGAGGTCCCCCAAATTTGCCTCCTGGAAGAAAGTCAGTCAGCTGCTTTTCAATTGTTCGGTTCATTGCAGATGCAATAACGTTGACACACGAAAACAATTCATTTCTTGTATCTTCATGAACAGTGAATAGGCACTCTACCATCCTATTCCTGTGTGGTAAATTCAATAGTTCATCGGTGTTGTCTTCAGTCCAGTGGATGTCTGAACGTAAAATAATTGATGGGTTCATTTTGCAATTTTCCAAAAAGGCATGCATATCTTGAACATGCTGATTAAGCTGAAGGTAACCTACACCTGACTTAGTAATTAAGTTCCAAAAACGTCCTGTAATTTTTATATAAACAAGTCCAAAGCCCTGTCGCATAGTGCCAATAAATTCTGACTGCAGGTCAGCTTGAACAGCTTTTAACTTCAGATTTGGATTCTTTACAATTTTCAAAACCTGAAGGAATTGTTCTCTATGAAGGAGTACCTCTGCTGATGTCTGAAAAAGAGCATTGAATCTATTGTCTCTGTAATTCCCTATGACAGACTTGACACCATTCTCTTGGCAATATCCTTCCCACAAATCCCGAATTCCATAATGGTCACCAGCTGGACCAAAGATTTCAGATACTGTCCTTACTACTCTCTCCATTATAGAACTTTCAGAATTCCAAGAGCGGAAAATTGAAAGAGAGTCGCGACCGAGTTTACCGTGCTTGCTCACAAGAGTCTTCTCATATTCCTGAATGTCTTTGCAGCAATATGTGTGAAATCCCAAAAGTATGTGCGCCATACAATAGAAGTTCAGAATGGGACATGTGTCCATGTCATCTAAATCTTGTATCATTTCATCTCTCCATTCTGACAGAAGATGATTTGCTTTTTTCTGATTACTTGCTCTGTCACTCATACAGAATGCCAGTTTCTTTAATGTCAATTTTATAAATTCATCTGAATTTTTAACACTGTTTGTACTATAAATATTAGCAATTTCTCTTAAATGACCTTTGGTGACATTATGGATGACGTTTGCTGTTTCTGTTTGTTTTGTTTCAAAGTTGACCAATGTGTGGCTTCAAAATTGATGGCAGTAATTTTCTTCAATCTTTTCTTTGGTGGTTCGCTACTTCTGAAACAAAACAAAAAATATATTAGAAAATTTACCTGTACTTGGTTATATTTTTTATGTAATTTTAATGAAACTTAAAATTATTCTTGTAAATTGACATAACTAATTAAGTATACATAAATGTTTACTTACCTAATGGACAACGTCTTTTTGATGGCCTCTTCCCTCACCTCCAATTCATTTGACTTCAACATCGACAACAGAATGTTTTCTGGAAGCAAAGCAAAAACAGTGTATCATAAATTTTTAAATGCAACATTCTGAATTTCGATCGACTGTTGCTCGACTCTCTGGATCATATTGAAGATATACAAATGTTGGTTATAAAATGTATTGTGCCTTTTGATCTCAAACCAACTAACTGCATATACTTCAATTATAAATGTTATAGTGGTGTGTAATTTATCGGAGAGTGCTGGTGGATAGACACCTGGTCCACAAGCACATTAACCTGATGGCTAAAGTCAGCCATCTTGATTGATTCAGAGACCCAATCTTCCAGGCAGCAAATCTAGGGTTCACTTTCCTTTAGCTTATGTAATTTTTGTTGTGAGGACAATACTGTAAGTTTACCAAATTATGTTATAATAGAACTAAATTGTTCCCTGTAGTTTCCTTTCGAAGTAAATGAAGGTCTTATTTGGTGACACAATGTTTTGGTTATAATGTGCTTGTGCCTTGCTTCCTGTCCATATACAATTTGTGAAGCTTCAGTTGTTAACTTGACAGCTCTTTCCACGCCTTGTGAATGTGCAGGTAAATTTGGAAATTCCAATGTTGTTCCATTCATTGAAGCTTCTAGGAGTTCATTGTTTGAAAACCTTTCTGTGAGTGCAGGTTCACAGACCCCACTTTGTGAGAGGTCAATCAAAGTTGACCAATGTGTGGCTTCAAAATTGATGGCAGTAATTTTCTTCAATCTTTTCTTTGGTGGTTCGCTACTTCTGAAGCAAAACAAAAAATATTTATATTAGAAAATTTACCTGTACTTGTTATATTTTTTATGTAATTTTAATGAAACTTAAAATTATCCTTGTAAATTGACATAACTAATTAAGTATACATAAATGTTTACTTACCTAATGGACAAGATCTTTTTTATGGCCTCTTCCCTCACCTCCAATTCATTTGACTTCAACATCGACAACAGAATGTTTTCCGGAAGCAAAGCAAAAGCATTGTATCGTAAACTTTTTAATACATTCTGGATTTCGATCGACTGTTGCTCGACTCTCTGGATCATATTGAAGATATACAATTGTTGGTTATAAAATGTATTGTGCCTTTTTATCTCAAACCAACTAACTGCATATACTTCAATTATAAATGTTATAGTGGTGTGTAATTTATCGGATAGACACCTGGTTCACAAGCACATTAACCTGATCGCTAAAGTCAGCCATCTTGATTGATTCAAAAGCCCAATCTTCCAGGCAGCAAATCTAGGGTTCACTTTCCCCTTTAGAAATGCCTACAACATATTCCCAAAGTAGTCGCTGGTCACGACTTAAATCATTCATTACCTCTGCAGTAAGATACAAATTATCCAGAGGACCACTAATACTATGAAATGCTACCTGGGGCAAATCCTGGTAATTAATTCCACAAAGTTTCCCTAGAGGACTAGTGAAAGTGGTAGGGCTTCTTGTAGTTCCATCAATTAACTTAAAAGATGGCTCTAAATGACAGTTCATTTTGATGAAGTGAACAGCCAATGGTATGTAACTTTCTTTTAAGTTTTTTCTCCAAAGCTGTAACCATCCCGGTTTCACAACCAGTGTTTGTACTGGTATTGTCCACCAGAATTGCCTTAACAGTATTTACACAGTCGTACTCTTCTAGAACAGCAGCAACATCCTCTACTAGAAGAACACCAGTTGCACCAATGTTGGGTATCACTCTATGGGTGAGATATTTACTTGCAGTTCCTATCTCTCTGGTAAATGTTAAGTGGCGCTCTGGTCCCTTGCTTTTTTTAATCATTTTTTAACCATTTCCCCTGTAACCTGCTTGTTATACAAAGTGTCCTTATCAACTCTGCAATCAACTCCAATGCAGATAAGATGTTCATATTCCTGGACATGTTTTTGATGGCTGGTTACTTTCACTCTTGCCTTTTCCCTATCTATTTTTGATTTATATATAATATCTTTTAAATTAATGGTTGGATGAAGAAGGCCCATGTGTTGTAAGTCTAATAGAAAGGCATTAGCAAGGCAAGCCCCATGGTTAGAAGATATATCACCTCTAATTAGTTCCATAGAATATCTAGGGACTTTTAAAAGACTAAGGTCCCTTAGACTGCCTCCGTGGCTCAAAACTGTCATCGGTTGTTTCTTCAATGGAAGATGTCTGTGATAAGATTTCTGATTTAGAGGAAGCAACATGTGAAGAATCTTGTTGCTGTCTTTCAATTTACCTGTCTAATCTATCTGCTTCAGCTGAATCTTTTTTGTATTTTTTGACAGCATCTTTGTCAATAGGTCCAAGTTGGAAACTGCCGTTTGGTTCTGTTTTCTCTCTCTGATCTTTTAAATATTCTCTCTCTTCAATGGGAACCTGAAATTTCAAAATGTGCATGTGTTTAATAATAGATCTAGCATACATGACAAATATCAAGGAAAACATCACAATAATATTTACTAGAAAAAGGAAGATTTCAATTAATTTTAATATTGAAAATTGGGACATGAATTAGTTTAAATTAAAAAATGCCAACAAAACCATAGAATTTATATTTCCTTGTTAGGAGGACAAGTGCATACTATGTCTTGTTTGGCAATTTTCTGTATAGCACTTTAAAGCAAAGTCATCACATCTTAAGACAGGCAGTTTGCAGCAACATGAAGAAATATCAAATAATTTATCCAGCTGTTCCTTTGGATGCAGTAAGAGTTTTCCTGTTAATCAGTTTGCCCCTCTTGAAGCAGAATACTTTCACCTACAGAGACATGATCATTGCTATTCAGTGTCACACGGGACTGAAGTCGTTGGGGGTGAGGACGCCTAAAGTCTGATTGATATTTCCAGTTAGCAGTTAAAGTCGGGGATCATTATTGCATCACCAGGCGGCACGTGGTATATATCATCGTTGATATATATACCACGTGCCGCCTGGTGATGCAATAATGATCCCCGACTTTTCATTATTTAGGTAGAGGGAGAGTAAGAATAGAATAGAATAACGGAGGTAGAGCGGAGGTAACTGACGGACGCCGGTGGTGATATTTAGGGTTGTTGGCTCCATTGATCTCGGGAGATCATGGGGGATGCGCGTCGTGGTCTTGGTCAGAATTTGTACCCAGGGCTGCAACAGGCTGTGTAGTCTTTTTTTTTTTTTTTTTTTTTTTTTCTCTCTCTCATCTTTGTTTTTTTAACAGTGAGCATGTGATGGGGCGACTCCTCTCTCTTGCGCTCTGCGTGATCGCTTTTCCCTCCATCAGGTGTTTCTCCTCTCCTCAGCTGCACTGATGATGTTCCGGATAACGGTTCGCCAACCTTGGCGCTTTAAGGCAGTGGTCTCGAGCTGAGAGGGGTTGAGTCCGCCAGCTTTAAGATCCCGCTTGCAGACGTCCTTGTAGTGGAGAGCGGGGCGTCCAGTACGCCTTGTGCCAGTGGCAAGCTCTCCAAATAGCATGTCTTTGGGGATGCGGCCGTCGTTCATGCGGAGCACGTGGCCCAACCAGCGGAGGCGTCTAGCTCGCAGCATAGCATGCATGCTGGGCAATCCTGCCTTGGCCAGGACGTCGATGTTGGTGACTCGATCCTGCCAGGTGATGCCGAGAAGTCTGCGGAGGCAACGTAAGTGAAAGGCGTTCAGTCTGCGCTCCTGATGAGAGTAGTGTCCATGCCTCACTGCCATAGAGGAGGGTGCTCAGCACAACTGCCCGGTATACTTGCATCTTTGTGTTGGTAGTCAGCATACCATTTTCCCAAACTCGTTTGGTCAGGCGGGCCATTGCTGTTGCTGCCTTGCTGATCCTTGTGTTAAGCTCAGAGTCAAGGAAAAGGTTGCCTGCGATTTTCGAGCCGAGGTAGGTGAACTCGTCCACAACCATGAGCGTGTGTTCACCAAAGGAGATGCTTCTGGCACATGACCTCTGTTTTCTTTAGACTGATGGACAGTCCAAACTCGTTGCATGCAGCTGCAAAGCAGTCAATAAGACGCTGCATGGCCTCCTCTGAGTGTGCAGCAAGGGCAGCATCATCTGCAAAAAGGAGATCTCTGATGAGAACCTTCTGAACCCTCGTTTTGGCTCGCAGACGTGCGATGTTGAATAATCCACCGTTGCTCCTGGTGTGTATGAACACGCCGTCAACAGACTCATCAAATGCGTACGAGAGGAGCAAGGAAAAGAAAATTCCGAAGAGCGCAGGGGCAAGAACGCATCCCTGTTTGACACCGTTTTTGATCGGAAACGGTTCAGAGCTCGATCCATCAAATTGGACGGTCCCTTTCATGTCTTCATGAAAGGACACGATTAGGCTCAGAAGCGGGCATCCAATCCGCTGAAGGATGGCAAACAGTCCATCTCGTTCCATGTTGCCAGTTTCAGCTCAAGGAGACGCTGGCTGTTTTCATTTAACTTGCCGACACCGAAGTGGCCCAAAGGACGGGGCCAAGAGGCGTAGTCTGCTCCCATCCGGGCGTTAAAGTCACCGAGTAGGAATATTTGCTCCTTTGTAGAGATCTGCTGTATCTTTATCTCAAGTTCCTGGTAGAACAGGTCCTTTGCCTCTGTTGCAGAACAGAGTGTGGGGGCATAAACAGTAAGAATAGTCGCTGGTCCAGACGAGGTGTTGAGACGGAGGGAGAGGATTCTTGGTGTGCCTGAGGAGGGTGCTTCTATGGCTTGTAGAAGAGAGTTCCGGATGGCAAATCCAACCCCGTAGAGTCGATGTTCATGTGGTTCCTGTCCTTGCCAGAAGAAAGTGTAGTCTCTCTTTTTTAGGCTACCATCGCCAGGAAGTTGTGTCTCCTGCAGTCCTGCTATGTCTATGTTCAGTCTCTTTAGTTCCCCATTTATGATTGCAGTTTTCCTGGAGTCATCAAATTTTTGGAGGTCGTCAGATAGGCCAGGACACATTGTTCTGACGTTCCATGTTGCCAGTTTCAGCACTGGTGGCTTTTGGTTTCGTTGGTGCAAGGTTTCAGTCCGTTTTTCGGCTTTTGGCCTACACTCCAGGCACCCACTGAAGTAGACGGACAGTGGCGGGCCAGCACCTTATTGACTGGGGACTGCCCAGCTTAAGGCGGGTGGTAGCTGGCCAGATAGAATTTTAAGATTCCTCCCAACCGACAGAAGACAACCCAAGGCATCCCAGCTGACGCCAATTTGCCAGGACTTTTTAACCGGTAACTGCTGTCTCCCCGTGTTGTGTTGCCGCAATGCGGCACTGGAGTGACCTCTCCAGGACGCGAGCCTGGGCAAAAGATATGGAGGACCTGGGAATGCCCAGTCGTCAGGACCCCCCTCTCAAACCTTGCTGGCGGAATACAACGGAAAGGCGAGCCGATACAGTTGACGTCAGCTTGGCTGCAGGAGTTGCCGGGAGGTCTTGCAGTGCAGGGACCAGCCGCCTTCCGGATTTTCTGTCGGGGTTTACTCCTTAGCCTCACCCGTGTACCGGTAATCCACAAGGCAGTGGAGGTTTGAAATCAGGGTTTTCCGTCCCCTAGATGGGCTACCATCCCAGATTAACTAGTCCCATCTGCCCGAAGCAACTGGTTTTAAGGCGCCAGAGACCCGCCTTCGCCCTTTTCTCTTATTAGTAAAAGCAGTTCCGCCACGTGCAGGCTAAGAGTTGGACTTTCGTTGTCAGAGGCTATTGGAGACGCACGCCATATGAAGCATTTTACAGGTATTGAGAGCTTATCTCCAACACCACCCCAGGCTATTTATTTAGAGTATACTCACTGATATGGCATTCTCATATAAGGGTTTTTCCCATATTTCTCCAACCACTATTATAAAATGCTGATGTCTTTCACCGTCGTTATTTTTCTTTTCTTTTTTTCTCACTGAAATAAAGATATGAAAAATAAAGTAATATTTTCCTTACATTAATATAAATAACTAAGAAAATATAGTAGTAAATTTACATAATATTTATTTCTGGAGATACAAGAATATAAAGACAGCAAGTCGCCGGTGAAACACACCAGCGTTTTAATATAGTGTTTTTAAAGTTCTTCTGGTAAGAGTATACGTGAGGGGCCCCCCGATAAACCGCCCAAGAAACCATCTGTGCGCATGCGCCAACAAACGGAAGTGAAGACAAACGGAAGCGCATAAATGAAAGCGCTATTGGGTGCAAATACAAAATAAAATAAAAATATAAAGAAACCAATAATCTAAATTTCGCAAAAATGAAAATGCTATTGAATGTAAACGCTATTGAATGAAAACGCTATTGAATGTAAACGCTATTGAATGTAAATGCTAATGAATGTAAACGCTATTGAATGAAAATGTAAAATGAAAAAACAAACACGTAATAAAAAAAAAAAAAAAAGCAAACACGTAAATTTAAACAGGATACAAATGGTTAATTTTATTTACTAAAGCGTTGAAAACGTCTTTGTGTTATTTTTTTCCTGCATACTTTAATTCCGCATCGCAGAATATAGCCATCAGTTAATTTTGCACTACCAATCCATTTCATGGTAGACCCACAAACACATAGTCTGGATTCTTTTATTAATTTCAATTCCTTAAGAAAAATAAATTTGTATTACTTGATATGCGTTCATACAATTCTGCTATCTTCATTTTAAATCAATTTTAAATTGTGCGCTTCCTGTCTTCACTTCCGTTTGTTGGCGAATGCGCACGGGTGGTTTCTCGGGCAGTTTATCGGGGGCCCCTCACGTATACTCTTAACCGTTCTTCTATCATTATAACTGGTGGAGTGTTTTCTTTGTTGTTGTTGTTGGTCGGTGTTGGGTTTGGTGCATTTTTGAAAATAATTTTTCTTGTTTTATTTACTTGTGTATGTAATCCTAATCTGCGTCTTGTTTTTATTTTCTTTCTGCCAATTATTGTTTGTCAGTAAGGTGGTGTCGAATGTTGGGTGTTTTTTCGTTCACTTTGGAGGTGTCGTTTAAGTTTGTTATTAGTTCTTGGAGGCCGTTGTTTTGTCTTTTTAATGGTGGTGGTTTATACTCGAACCCATGTACTTTTGCCCATATTTTCGTGTCCGCCATTTGGTTGTGGTAGAACTGTTCTTCCTCGGCGTCTGTAGTGTCGAAAACGAGGTCTTCGTCCTTAGTTTCACTTTCGGGGAAGGGTTCTTCTGGCGGCAGTGTTTCATTGTCGTCGTCTTCTTTTATCTCCGCCCGTTTTCGTTTATGCACCAGTGTTCTGGTTGTGTCTGTGGTTTCCGGTACTTGTTTTGGCGGGCTTTCGAAATCTTTTGAGCTGATTTTCGATCTTGCCATTTTCGGCAGTGGATATTCCTCCTGAATGTAGTTGTCATTGTAAATCTTATTTACCCAGTCTCAGATGTATTTCTTCCAGATGACGCACCACATTCATGGACTTAGTTTTTTTTTTCTCAATGTTTGAGGTTGCCCATCGATTGTGTCAGTTTGTAGTAGAACATCCGAGCCTTTAACAGTGTTTCTTCATTTAGGATTATTTTCCAAGGCTCTTCATTGGAAGTGCTTACGCAAGGTGTCCGTCTCATCAGACGTTCGTTTTGGTTTTTCTCATTCACGATCGGTGCGGATCCTTCAAGTATCGTTTAGGCTGCTTCATCTGTGAAGATGAGGTATTTGTCGACACATCCCCCGAAAGTAAATGAGTCTTGGTTCTGGCATCGCATGCTACCAAAATTCACTACTCCTTCTTTAATGCTAGATAATATGTTTTTCCAGCATTGGCCGGTCCTTGGATATGCAAACAGTTTATTTTGGGTAGTGTATGGTGACAGACATCAAACAGTGCTTTTCCAAATTCATGTACTTTTAGTCCGTGGTATTCACACCAAGCTTCGTATATTGCGATGCTATTTACTACTGTCCAATACATATTCCCTTCGTTGGCCACCCAATATTCGTTCTTGTTTTTAATTAGGAGCCAGATTGGTACAGATATTTCCTTTACGTTAACCTCCATCGTTATCTCTTGTATAAGTCTATTTAGGTTTGGTGTGTTGTCGATGATATATTGGAAGTTCTCGCTGAATTCTTTTTTTCCATGTCCTTCACAATACTTCATTATGTTGGCTTCCCGGACATTTTGCTAATATTTTTTTAATGAATTTAACTTTTTTCGCTCGTATCGTGTCCACATTTCGGAGGCCATTGCACCGTTTTTTGTTTCATTTACTGCTAATTTCACATCATTAATCAGGTCTACTAACATCTTTCCGGCTTCAAAGCTAATATTGTTTATGGCGACTAACGTTTTTCCCAACTTATTGTTGGCAAAATAACTCGCTAGTCCATATGCATTTTTTATTAATTGTCCTCCCATCAGTGTGTCTACGTCGTCTTTTCCTTTTTCTTCTCTCAGTAGTTTCTTAATCTGCTTGAACGCGTAATTTGAGCTAGGATGCTCTTTATGCCATCCAATGATGTGAAAATGTTCTATCCCTTTAACTTGTCAGCATCGACCGGAGTCGTATACGATGATGCAGGGATGTGTATTGAAATAGGTGTTTAAGTGCTTATTTGTTTCGTCAGGTTTTTGGCAAGTTAATATTTGGCATGGTGGTGTTGTTAAGCTTGATTCATTGAACGTGTACTCGTTGGGATATCCGAATCTGTAAATCCACGTGTATCCCTTGTAGTGCATGTCTCCAATCCGTTTTCTATATTCTATAACTGTTCCCAGTTTGGCATAGCGTTGTCGGTGTTGTATTTGACTTCGCATAACATGTTTGTCAATACGTTCGCCATGATGTCGTCTGTTGGAGTGATTTCGTCGTCGCCGGTCGTGTTTATATTGTGATGCTTCCTTTGTTACTTTCCCGTCGGGTTCTCATTGTTGTCTTTATTTTTTTCGGCGTCGCGTCTCCGGCAGATGTTCTCATTGTTATTTTTCTAACGGGTTTCCATTGTTCTCTTCTTATTGATATCCAAGACCTGCATTCATTGTAGGGGCATCTCCAGGAATACTGGTCTGCAAGACTTTTCCTGAACTTCAACCGAAAAATACACCGACATTTATCGCAATTTCTTTTTTTGTTGGTACAAGAGACCTATGCTGACAGAAATCAATTAGTCCTGGAGATTCGAAGAGCTGATAAAAATTCATATTTGTTATTGAACGCGATTCATTTCTTCCAAAATGTATCGACTGCTTGCTGTAGCCTGATTGGCTTATGCAAGCTGCAACTTGTTTGCTTAATATTTCGCCAACTCTCGGGCGCTTCCAAGACCGGCCCGAATGTTGCCGACGCGAAGTCACGGAAACATGGTGCGTTCTCTATAAGACTATCCTTTTTTTCCCAAAATATTTTAGGCTGTCCAGTTGTTGTCTCAGTTTGTAGTAGAACTTCTGAGCCTTTAATGGAGTTTCTTAATTCAAAATGATCTTCCACAGTTCTTCTTTTAACGTACTACACCTGCCTACACCTACCTACCCTATAACTGTAACGTTACAGTTATGGGGTAGGCAGGTGTAGGACTGCCATTCTCATTTTTTTTCAATGTGTGTAAATAGAATAAGATACCGGTGAATGTGACTGAACACCGACGCCTTTATTGTCAATCTTAAGTAAACCATTAACATGGAGGATTAGACTTTTTAGTACGCTCGCACGCGCACTTTCTTTATTCACCACATTCTGGTCTCGCCTGTGAAAAACTTAATTCATCGCAGCTCTGTTGTCTCGCCTGTGAAAATCTTCATTCATCGCAGCTCTGTTGTCTTGCCTGTGAAAAACTTCATTCATCGCAGCTCTGTTGTCTCACTTGTGAAAAACTTCATTCATCGCAGCTCTGTTGTCTCTCCTGTGGAAAAATTCATTCATCGCAGCTCGGTTGTCTCTCTTTATAAGTATATTTATATAAACATTTAAATTATATGTATGATACTGAAACATGCCCATGCCATGCCATTATACAATTACAATTTAATCGTAATATAAGTTGTATGTAAAGTGAATATGAAATTTTTTATTTACATAAGGTTACATTGAAACATTGACTGTGTTAGCAGATGACCTAGTTTAGTCCCAGTCGTTTGGAATGTGTCAAATTTAACTAACCGTTTTCGGCTAAATATGCCCCGTTAGAAACCCGAAAAAAAGAAACAGGATAAAATAAAAGGGGTGGGGAAAGAAATAAGATTAAAAGTGGTCTTGTTTGAAGTCAAAGGAAAATGAGTTTATTTTACAAAAGTCTCCGAGGGGGAGTTTAAAGGTTGCAAATATTTCCTTCCTTGGTTGAAAAACCAAATAAACTGTTTTTCAAAACAGTTGGACAATTGTCGTTTAAATAAACAAACGAAATATAAATATAATGGGAAAGGGTACTCACACGGTAGAACAAATGAAACACAAAACAGTACATACAATTCTCAACAAACAGTTTAAATGCTTTAAAGTTCTTTGTCAAAAGTTCTCATGCCAACGTCAATGAAGAGTGTGTCAAAATTCGGCAACGTGTTCTTCCAACGCCATCGCTGCGTTCGTCAAATCGGCAACTTCTTCAAATGCTCACGCGGGATGAACAACTTGTCACAGCGACGATTTCTTCGCCCTTCTTCAAAAAGGTTCCAACCGCAAAATTCTCATGAACTTTAGGATGTCGAATTTCGATTCAACAATCCATGCGGCAACAAATTTCTGTGCTGAATCTCAGTGTACCCTCAAGAAGAGACTTGCTTAGAGCATCCACTCTATCGACAAGCTAGACGAAACACCGTCCAATCTCAATGCCAGCAAACTCGAAAAGAAAGCAAACGGATTCGGCGCCAAAATCTCCGACCTCACTCTCAAAGAGCTGGCACTAACTTTATTCAAATTAGATATTAGTTTCGTACAAAAAATCAAAAGTCCGAAAACAAATCAATAGGGAGTGAAAAACATAAAATAGAATACAAGATATAAATATAATACGAATATATAGGGGTTACATAATTGCTGGTAGAAAATTCCAACAGGAATGACCTCATTACATTCCAGAAAACAGTGTTCGTCGAGTATACATGTGTATTCTCGTTGTGTTAGTAATGTGAAGCAGTTTAAGATTTTTTTTTTCTTTTTTTTTTTTTTTTTACTGGTGTCACGAAGTCGTTGTCTAACTCTGCGAAGACTCTCATGCTGTCTTCGTCATCGGCGTCTTCCCTGTCATCGCTGATTGTTATGATGAGTTGACTGGCTTCCACCTCTGTTGGACTTGCCACCGATTCCGGCAGTTTCGTAGTTTCTGGTGATGACGGTAGCATTATTGGCCAGCAACGATGTGCTTTACAGCCGTGAGTTTTAAAATATTGTGTGGCGCTGTTTTCTAGCAGCTCGCACTTATCGGCCTCTAGTATTTCTGGCAGTTCTTGCTTACCTGGTGTATCAGTTTCGTCCTGACTGGCCGCATGCCGTTCATCGTAATGGTCGCACGCTGCAGTCATCTTAAAGCATAACACAACCAAAGGCCGTTTTTGAGTTTCCAAATATTTATTTAACACAACACAAATCTTGAGTTGGCTGGCACGGAGGGAATGAGAGAGAATCACTGCAATACGTACATTAACTTCTTCTTTAATTCATGCCCAACGCCCCCACTGGCGTCCCAGCTGGAGGTCGCTAACATGCGTCTACACGCACCAAATTCTGGAAAGCAAGAGAGCGAATATCGTCACAACGGAAGTGACATCGAGACTTTCGCTGCTCCTGCTATCATCATCATCATCATAACCATCAGCATCATTATTTCACAACCATACAGACGTCTGGTATCGTTACGTATTAATACTAGGTAGAGTATTCGTCGCATCAATCGCTCGCTTTGGTTTTTCCTGTTCACACATATTTGGCAGACTTTCCAGGACACATTTGGCCTGATCGACGTTATGTTGGTAAAAGCACAACTCGTCTGTAAAGGTTAAACATTTGTCCGCACACTTGTGTAAAAGTTACATATGGACATATATATTATTTATAATGAAAAAGACAGTATTCCAAATTTGGTCAATGATAGAACAGAGAAACATAATTCTTCCTGAAAATGTCTATAACATGCCAAACATGACAATGAAATAAAAGATAATAAGTTGAAAGTTCTTTTAAATAAATGGTGGTGGAGCCATTATATTACTCATGGCAGATAGTGGAGGACGTCTTCTAAGTACTTATTTTCAGTATTATTTATGCTGTTGCTTTCTTCTTTACCATAAAGATTGTCACTGTTGTGCAGCTTTATCATGTTAGTTGTGCATATAAAGTTTTTGCAACAAATCCTGTTAAATAAAAGGTAAGAACAAATTCTTACAATAGCATCCAGCAAATTAATCTGTGTTTTATTACAAGACTTTGTTTTTATAGCAGTAACTAAAGAAAACATTCTTTCAACAGTTGCATTGCTTGCAGGGGTTATTAAAGATGTTAACGCATATGCTGCAAGTTCTTAGAAATTATCATGTTTTGCCACACCTTGCCAGAATTTCAGAGAATCTAGAGGAATGCCACTATCTGCAAAACATGTTTTTTCATATGATTCTACCAGACAAACCATTCTCTATTGTGCCTCAATTACATTTTTATTTTCCATGAGATGTAGAAATGGCAAATCTTCAAATTTCCCTCTTAAAGTTTGACTAAGAACTTTATCAGGGTTGAGAAGTGAGAGCCCTTTAAACATGTTGCCACTTTCGGGAAGTCTTTTCTCGATTTGATGCAAGGCTTCTTGCAACATAGTTCGGCGCCTTAATTTCACCTCTTTTATTTTGCACTTGCAGGTTTCTTGTGTTTGTCCACCAGCAGTAAACGTACAGATTTCTTGATTGAAATTGCTACCAAAATCAACATTTTCCAAAATTTTACATGTCCCGTCTTTGTTGTAAAGTCTCTCGTACAAACTCTGATGGTGCATTATCAATTGTTTTGACAGTTCATGTGGGTCGATATTTTCTTGTTGAAATGACGAATTTATCATTTCAAATTCCTGAACAATAGGAGTTGCAAATAAAAACAGCATTTCTTTTAGCAAACGACATTTATATTTGGTATTAATACTTAATTTTGGTTCGCAAGTACTGAAATAGTCTAACAATTCTTACCAGTTCATCAAAATATTATATAAAACTTTCCCTCTAACTAACAATCTTGTTTTAGATAAATTTTGAAATGGAAGGGGAACATTTCTCTCTTGGTTATTTTCCCAATCTACAGGGTTCATTATTTGAAATAAATTTTTGAATTCTTCTAATGGCACTATTGCTGAACCATAACGGCACTTCAGTTAAAAGAAAACCAACATTAGAAGAGAACTTTGAAAATGCATGTTCAATGCAAAGACTCAAGGAATGGCAGATACATTTAATTTGAGTACAGCCTGTTGATTCATTCTTAATTCGTGACCACACTGAATTTTTACTACCAACTATAGAAGCTGCTCCATCACTGGCAAATCCTATACAGTTTTTAAGAGTTTGGCCAAAATTAGTTGTTTCATTAACTATTTTGTCAAACAAAATATGTGCAGTAGTTTCGATAACTGACACAATAGACAGAAAAGCTGTTTGAATTATTTCTTTCTTATTGATAAGAATGCATAGATGTTTCTGAGTCGCTACATCAGTAGATTCACCCACAAGTAAAACATATTTTTTATCTTTCAAATCATTTTTCAGTTCTTTGAGTGCAGCCGAAATAACATTCTTAATTATTGCTGGCACTTAGTTCTATGCACATTAATGTTCTCTAAAACACTTTTTTCACCATAGTTTTTGCACAATCTCACCAATATGGTCAATGGAACGGATTGAAGAATGACAAGCTATACTTAAACTAAGTTTCATTTCTGCTTCCTTTTCTTGATCAGTTGATTTTGTGCATATACACTTACCCAGAGAACTTTGAGAAATTATCCTGTTTCGTGTTTTATCTTGATGCTTTTTTGTTTTCTCGTGTGCTGAAATATTGCATTGCACAACACAGTATGCCCACTGACAGTCATCAGCACTTTTTAACCATGGATATGACTTTTCCCAGGCTTTATTATATTTTCGCCCACTTCATAACTATTTTTTCACTTGGGCATTTTGAAGGGATTAACAAGAAATGAAAATATTAATATTTGTTCAATTCAAAGGCCAGACGTGAGGAGTGGTGTGTGTTTGTGAGTGTCTGGCACTAACCTTTGTTGCTGGTAGTAGTAGTAGTAATTAGTTTCTCTTGGGGTTGATGTTGGCACTGGCAGCTGGTGGTGAGGTAGGTCTTCTTGTTAATATTAATGGATTGTGTCCTTCTACTGAACTGTCATATTTGGTCAGCTAGTGCTTGTTTATATTGGGATCTATTGGTCCCAGAGAATTCTAGATAAGCCATTCTCATTAATTAAGAATTTGTGATTTCACAAGTAGATGTGAAGCCATAAAATGGATACGCCCTTCTGTGATCTATGGGCAAGATATTTACTTGTAGTTCCTATCTCTCTGGTAAATGTTAAGTGACACTCTGGTCCCTTGCTTTTTAAAATCATTTTTTCACCATTTTCCCCCTGTAATTTGCTTGTAATACAAAGTGTCCTTATCAACTCTGCAATCAACTCCAATGCAGATAAGGTGTTCATATTCCTGGACATGTTTTCACTCTTGCCTTTTCCCTATGTGACATTCCATGCCAAATCATCCAGTAAAAGATCGAAATATCACCCCCCCCCCCCCCAGAATTTTTTTTATCCTTTTGACCCCTGTAAGATATACATAAGTTATAATGAACTGCCAAATTTCAGACCCTGTTTTTGAGCCCAACCAAAATAAGGTCCACAGGCCGAAAAACGACTGTCGTGACGGGACTGCCCATCGTTACAAGATTGTAAAGTATTTAGTTTCTGGCCTAGAAAATTGCACCTAGTAGGGTTTTTTGACCGAGGAATCCAAAAATCAACCTTAGAAAACCAGGGGAGTTCGTCTTGTGGGACTTTCTTGCACATTTATATGCCGAGAAGCCCCAAAATGGCATAACTTTGGGGATCAAAAAAAGACAACTTTAGGGGTCAGAGGTGATATCTGTTTTAATATTTAGAAAGCCACAAGATAGAACATTCAGAAAATATGTAGGTTCATACTCAGTATTTTATTCCTTCACATTGAAATTTAACGCCGAAAGTTGAGAACTTTAAAAAAAAAATCGTAGTTGAAAACGCTAAATTTTCATCTAATGTTGATAAATGTAAGAAACTTGTATGGCTGCCTGGGTGTAATTTAGAGGTATATATGCGTTTATCTTATTTAATATTTCAGTGGTTAAATTATGTTACTCGTAGACAAAATTTCAATGCCTGATTGAAGTTATGTGAAACCTCGTCCAAAAGATACCAAACTAGCCGCGCATGTGTAGTCCCCCCTTCCACGAGTGCACACTTTTTTTTGAAAAATAACTAAGTCCAGGTTTCTTGGACAAAATTGTTTTCAAAATAATAACAAAATGATAAAGTCCAGCTCCTACAATAAGAACAAAATCATTTTTCTTGTCAAAATTTTAAAAAAAAACGTGAAAACCATGATATATTATCTGTAAAAAATCAATTTTTGGAAAATAGTTTTCCAAATTTTGTCGAAAAACGAGAAGTCCACCTCCCCCATTTCAGGGGTTTCGTGAGGAACATTGATGGATGGATCAAAAGTTATAGGACAAAAAGGGTCATTTTTGTCATTTAGGGGCATTTTTGACCCCTGGGGGCCTAATGAGATTTTTCAAAAGTCGGTGAATGTCATTTTGTAACCTGTCTGAAGTTAAAACTTAGTGGAAAATTTCAGAAAAATTGAATGGATGGTCGCGGAGAAAAATCAGTATGAACAAACGGACGGACGAACGGACATGCCTCAAAACATCACTCCCCTCAATAAATCGGGGGACTAACAAGTCTACTCCATATCTCGAAAATGTTGAAGAGAATAATGAACTAAAATAATGAACACAAAAGAATAATGAACATGAAACTAAATTGTAACACATGTCAATAAATGTATTGTTTATATGGGTAAACTGGTTTTCATTGATCTTAAATCGCCGTCCACTATTTGATGTACAATTTGGTGGGTCAATTTTCATGATGAATTTTCTAAACGGCACCCATGCATTATCCTCTCGTGGCCAGTGAAAGTTATTGTTCTGAGTTGGACCATAAGGATGCATGAATCTGCATGTGACGTCTTTATTTTTCAAATTCACTTGATCAATAAGGACTATCCACCAGTACCCATCAAACAGGCATGCTGCATAGTCGTTTGGTTGAAGGAGCTTGTCCATCTCCTCTGATGAAGTGATGACAGTTTCGATTACCTGGCACTGTATCTCCTTCAGCATATCGCTTGTCCATCCTCTCCCGAACAGCAACCATATCCTTTTTGTAAATTGAAAAGAAGAGGATTCCCTTCAGCTCCTCCTGACATAACTTCTCCACTGCCTTGAATGTCAAGATCTGGTCGTTAACAGGTCTCTGCAAACTGGTTCGTGCCATCTTCCATTTGACTGTACCTCCATCGCAAAGGGACTTCCCATGGCTAGTAGCAAAGAAGGACCACTGGTTGCAGAGGTTCATAAAGTTCTTGTACTGACCTGCACACCCATCACTCCAGTACTCCAGACGTTTGATTTGAGGAAGATTCTCTTTAATGTAATCACATACCAGCTGTTAAAGTTGATGCACAAAATTGGTATCGTGAGTCAGATCATCTGAAATTACGCACAAACATTTGTGAACAAGTTCGTTCTCGGAGTTCTTGTAATAAAGAACCACAGGATGCAGGGTACACTGTTCTTGTTCCAGTGATACCCCTGCACTTCATCCTGGACAATGAAGTGATAATTCTCTGTGAAATCAAGCAGCAACAAACAAGTTTCACCATCCAGCTCATCTTTCCTCTTCTTAAGATATCGAGCTTGATTCTTTGCAATGTACGAATGTTTAGTGATGCAATCGATTTGGTCAACCAACAAGTCAATAAATTCCTCTACAGGACACGAGTATGTGCGTAATGTTGTACGGTCAGTGCTGTCCCACTGAACGAAATCTATATCGTCTGTAATCTCAAACTCCTCAAATTTTGCAGTAACATGCTCGTGTAAAGAACTGCTCGTTGCACAATTAGAACATCGATGCACCATGCATTCAAGCTTCTCTGGATCACACACTATCAATGATATCATGATTTTGTATGTGGTGTTGATCAGAGGGAATTTTTCATGCTCTTCCTCTGGATTTTCTATTGGTTCTCCATCTCTTTCAGCTCTTTTCGCTCTCTCCCTCCAATAAGCCCGTTCTCGTTGCTTAATTGTACGATTGATCACATTCCAATAAGCATTGCCCATCAATTTAGTGTTTTGATGAATTTGACAAACACACAGAGAGTGAGAACCAGATGAAGACACAGTGACACACCACTTAGGACGCAATTGGCAAAACTTGGAAAGGCCAATCTTATGATGAGGGTACTTCTCCTTGTATGCACAATGGAGCTCCTTGAGATTACACAATAGAAGGCGCTTTTGTTTGTGAATGTTCCGAGCAATACTGACATAGTCTTTGCCTCCTGGCATCAACCTTGAGAATTCGTCATCCTCGTAGAATAGTTTACCGAGTTCTCAATTTCTTGTGATAGACTGCGTCCACTTTTAGATTCAGGCCACGCCAGAATGCCTTTTTCTGCAGCCAACTTCTGAGCTTCTCGAACTAGGTATTCACTTACCCCAAAGAAACTGGCAACTTCTTTTCTGGACCAATCTAGTGGAGCCATTGTAAGGATTTATATCTTCTCTTGTGTGGGTGTACCCCTGTCTTTAATCTTCTCTTTCAGAAGAAACATGAGACGATCAAAGTTTCTCGCTTTTGCCTCGGTATCCATCTCCACCAACCGTTCGGTCATGTCCAGCCGAGAGATGTCCGGTAACTGAAACAGCTCCTTCACCATTTCCTTCTGCTTCTCGAAACTTCTGTTGACTTTCTCGCAGGCATCATTCACTTTTCCAGTCTTTTGTAGAGCATGGGATTTCAATGGGGATATCCCGATCATTCCAAGAGTAGCATTTAGGAGGTCCCGTTGCTCTGACTGAAGTAATGTCGATTCAAGCACGTTAGGTTCGCACTCTGCACTCTCCTCTTCCAAGGATTCATAGTCATCTGTTGAATCCTTATCTCCAGCCAGACACTCCTTCACTTGTGTATGACAGTTCTTACAGACCTTCCATCTGGGGACAACAGTTTTGTTATTGATTCTGAATTCCATGGACCTTAGCCCTACAGCCATAGCGAGTGATATGTTGTGTGTCCCATCAGGCTTCTTCTTCTTAGTATGGAGTTTGAACGGGTCGATGCACTTACTTCCTTTCTTGAACAAACCATCGCTATACTTTCTCTCGTGGTACTTGCATATACTACCCAGATCACAGGGCTGTTCAAAACCAGCTCTCCAACTACTATTAAGTTCAGGTCCTAACCTAGAGATGAATAGAGCTTCTTTAATTCGAAGATTTCCAATGTCCCTCTCCGTGGCCAAGATGTTAACTTTGATAAGTCTGTTAGTGTTTTTGCATGTGTTAAGGTGTTTGAAGAATGATGATGCTTGTGTCTGTGTATGTTCCTTAATCCTGATATGTAGGGGTCTCATGGTACTACCTATGTAAAATTTGTTGCAGATGGTGCATTCTAATCTGTACACTGTATATATGTGGTGACAAATGTCTGGTATTCATTGGACAGTTAGTGTCGCAAATTTAACCGTTTTCAGCTAAATATGACCAGTTAGAACCCCCCCCCCCCCAAAAAAAAAAAAAACAGCAGGATAAAATAAAAGGGGTGGGGAAAGAAATAAGATTAAAAGTGGTCTTGTTTGAAGTCAAAGGAAAATGAGTTTATTTTACAAAAGTCTCCAAGGGGAGTTTAAAGGTTGCTAATATTTCCTTCGCGGGCGCAAAACGCCTTGTAATAATAAAAGGAGTAACAACGTACTAGCTGCCTCCGAAAAAACCAAATAAACTGTTTTTCAAAACAGTTGGACAATTGTCGTTTAAACAAACGAACGAAATATAAATATAATGTGAAAGGGTACTCACACGGTAGAACAAATGAAACACGAAACAGTACATACAATTCTCAACAAGCAGTTTAAATGCTTTAAAGTTCTTTGTCAAAAGCTCTCATGCCAACGTCAATGAAGAGTGTGTCAAAATTCGGCAACGTGTTCTTCCAACGCCATCGCTGTGTTCGTCAAATCGGCAACTTCTTCTTCAAATGCTCACGCGGGATGAACAACTTGTCACAGCGACGATTTCTTCGCCCTTCTTCAAAAAGGTTCCAACCGTAAAATTCTCATGAACTTTAGGATGTCGAATTTCGATTCAACAATCCATGCGGCAACAAATTTCTGTACTGAATCTCACAGTGTACCCTTAAGAAGAGACTTGCTTAGAGAATCCACTCTATCAACGAGCTAGACGAAACACCGTCCAATCTCAATGCCAGCGAACTTGAAAAGAAAGCAAACGGATTTGGCGCCAAAATCTCCAACCTCACTCTCAAAGAGCTGGCACTAACTTTTTTCAAATTAGATATTAGTTTCGTACAAAAAATCAAAAGTCCGAAAACAAATCAATAGGGAGTGAAAAACATAAAATAGAATACAAGATATAAATATAATACAAATATATAGGGGTTACATAATTGCTGGTAGAAAATTCCCCCCCCCCCCCCCCCCCAAAAAAAAATGGCAACCAACCTGCAGTTGGATGACACTAGTAAACATTATAACACACAAAAGATGTTTTGATACCACACGATGTACAGTCGAAACACCTTCAGAAAAAAAAACTTCCACCTGCTCAATACCACAAAAAATCATTTTCATTGTCAGATCTCCTCTTTATGTGTCTTCGAGGTCTGACACTGGGTTCAGAGTCACACTCAACTGGTTCTTCTTGGTCCAAGGACCGACTGGCAGAGGCAACTGCATCACCAGAAGTTTCAACAGGAGGACTTGTTGCCTGGTGAGAGTGAGTCAAACTCAACTCCAGAGGGTACAGGTGCTTCAGGGAATGGTTGTGAATTCCCCCATCCGACCTCCTCACCCTCACCGATCTAACACAATTATCATCTCCTCCCACCAGTTCCAGCACTCTACCCAAGTACCAATAAGGCCGTGGTTTAGCTGGATTCTTCACCAAAACCACATCATCTACCTTGATAATGTTCCGGAAACTATTCTGGTACAAATCTTTACTCTGTTCCCATAAACTGAGTAGGTACTCTTGGTGTCAGATTCTGCGGAATTTCTTTAACATCAGATCCCTCGAGCAGGGGGATCATCCACAAAAATGTCTGTGTCTGCTCTAAAGAAGACCTCGCCATTATAATTTGGGCGAATGAAATTGTTGGGGATGATTACTTCCAAACCTGAATCACCAGAACATCTGTATGTGAGTGGCCTGGAATTGACAGCATTCTGTATGTCAGACATCTGTCAACAAATCAAAGTAGTTAACCCTACCTCGACCTATAGATTTGTAAAGGCACAGCCTAACAGTCTTGATCAATCTCTCCCAGACACTACCAAACCAGGGAGAGTACAAGGGTATCATCAGGTGCTTCATGCTGTACTTTCTAAGAGCAAACTCATCAAAGGTATAGATCTATTCAAACATACTACAACTTGCCACAAAGGACCCAACATTGTCCGAATACAAGTGTGAAGGAATACCATAAATGTTGATAAACCTTGTTGGCTGTAAAGCGTCTCATCCGTTTTTTAGGGTTCTCCAGGTGCCTGATGGTTGTGTTGGGGTATCCATTCAAGTTCAGCACCTGATGGAATTGCCTAGTGCATGCGGTTTTGTCTTAGGGTTAGGGTCCATGGTGCCGCTAGGTGACGTCACCGACGCGGCACCATGGACCCTAACCCTAACCCTAAGTTTGAAATAGAATAGAATAGAATTGCGGAGTAAATGTCAGGTGGCTGGAGGTGCCTCCTCTAAGAACTTTACTTTAGATAACATTTCCTTTTTTCTGAACATTTGAACATAAATCCCTGGCTTATATATTTTACTCTTCTTCTTATCTCTCTCTCTCTATATATATATATATATATAAATATATATCACTATATATACTACTATATCTATGTATATATATATATATATATATATATATATATATATATATATATATATATATATAAATTAATGAATAATAGTAATTATATATAAAAGTTACCCCAGCCTGGGGTTTGTGTTCCAAGTTTGTATTCTTCTCAGCCTGGGATTTGTGTTCAAATGTTCATGCTGTACATGCTTATACATGCAAAAAGTGTACAAATACCAAATGGCATGCAAAAATATAACAAAGACATTTGTAAATTTAATCTGACCATAGTTTATTTATTGTACAATATGGAGGGTCCATGTAAATTCCATGGACTATACAAGATTGTGCCGGTTGATTCATGTCTAACTGACATTCTTCATTGACGAACGGGTCGTTTATCAGTGACTTGATAAAGTCCTTTGAGATCAGACTATTTTCGCTGGCTGGTAGTGGTGTTTCCATGATAATTATCGACGAATTAGGGCTATAGTCCGCGTTCGCAGGAGACGCAGAATTATAAGTTGACGGTGGTTCAGTATCGTCTGTCTTATTATCCAGCGTATTCTCGATTGCGTATTTAGTTCTTTTCGTCGGACTTAACGTGTCAATTTCTGTGTGGGTAAAATTTCTAGATCGTTTTGGTTTTCTAGTTAATATTAAAGATTTCATGTATGTGTTTTTTAGAACACTGTCGATGTCGTCTCGCCATATTGTTAACCACATAAGTGGATTCAATCGGCAGATTCCCCATTCCTTTAACATGTCCATTTTTGCCTTAGTCTTATATATAATCATTCTGTGTTTTAACGGATCTTCTTCGTTGGGTACCACGTTCCAAACGTCTGAATTACTTGTCGATAAGGACGGGGTTCGTTCTATCAGTCGCTCGTTCTGATGTTTTACGTTAACTAAAGTGCTAGTCCCCTCTAATATACATTTTGCCTGTTCTACGTTCTCTTTAGTGAACCATAACTCGTCTGTGTAGATTATCGATTTGTCCGCACACGATCCGAAACAGAAACTGTCAGAGCGTTCTGTCCGGATAGTGCCGGAGTTCATTAGTCCTTCTACTACTGACTTTAAAATGTATGATTTACCACTAGTCGTTGGTCCCTGTAAATGAAATGAATTAATTTTCGGCAGTATTTTGTGGCATATGTTAAATAAGTCTTTACCAAAAGTGTTAGGGTCTATTTTATGGAAAGTACACCACTCGTCATAAATATCCAGCGAAGTGTCGATATCCCAAAAGGTTTTACCGATCTGTGAAATTAAAAAAATTTTTTTTTCACTTATCTGTTGCCAGATAGGTGTTATTCTCGTTTCCTAGTTGATTTCAGCCGCTGCATCCGAGATTAAGGCTTTAATGTTCGGTGTAGACCTGTAGGTAACCGACCACTCTCGTTTAATTTTTTGATCTTCTGAGTGGTGTACGAATTTCATTATTTGGCCTTGATCGGTAGCAGCGGCTGCTTTCATTAGTGATTTTATGAAGACGAATTTGTTTTGCCTTACCGTGTCAGAGTTGGTATTGATCTTGTAATGTTCGTCACTCTGCACGGTAACGCTGAAATCTTTGTTCGTAAGTTTCTCCATGAACAGTTTCTGTGATCCTGTCGTTGGTGCATATAAGTTGTCGGTCGACGGCGCCTTTTTTAAAGTAGTCTATCAAGCCGTCTGGCTTGAAGACCATCGGACAGGTCATGTCATATTGATGTGGTGCTCTGTCGCTTCTCAGGTAGTCCTTCAGTTTCCCGAACGCGTAGCTGGAAGTTGGGTGTTGTCTGGCCCATACTATTACGTGGAAATGCGGCCTCTCCGTACAATTCTTTGAATTCGAGAAAGATTTCTCGTGGTAAATTGTTATTGACGGTAAACTTGTGAGTACTTTGACTAGGTACTTTTTGTACTCGTCAGAGTTGTGGATCAAGGTAGTGGATGGGTGACAGTATGGACCGGCTTCTTTCCAGCTGAAGTCATCTTCATATTGAAACCTGAAAATGAAGGTGTACGCGTTCAGGCCGTTGGTGTTGTGATCTGAGAAGAAGTTGCGGTTGAAATCGGTGGTCTGGTCTGGTTTGCGGGTGTTGTATTCGGCCATGTTGACGTGAAGTGTTGTAGCGTTCGAGGTAAACAGGTCAGGAAATTCTGAGAAAGTGTGAATTTTGTTCATGTCGGGTTCTATTTATATAAATTTGGTGATCACGTGACGCGCAGATGTTTTCTATAACAAAGCATACCATAGGAACAATGCCCTTGTTGTTGTTTCCACAAGAAAGTAAATGTGTCGGATCTTATTAACAATGGAACATCTGCGCCACTTGAGATTATGCATTTCCATACGTCGCCGAATGGAACTCAAATGGATCATCAGTGTAGCTCATGCCTGTAGTCCTTCCATGTAAGCATTGTTTGTAAGTGGCGTGCAGGTGGCGTGATATCATAGACTTGCCAGCCATGTAATCTGAAACCCTCCCCACTTTCCTGATCCGCTGCTTCAATACATCCTGTTTGTATTGTTTGTGGATGTTCATACTGATCGTACCAAGTGGTAACTGTCGCGTCATATTCAATTCGAAATTCTGTATATACATTATCGGTTGTTCCATTAGGGCGTATTATTTGTGG
Organism: Sepiola atlantica; assembly: GCA_963556195.1. Taxonomy (NCBI): domain Eukaryota; kingdom Metazoa; phylum Mollusca; class Cephalopoda; order Sepiida; family Sepiolidae; genus Sepiola; species Sepiola atlantica. The sequence continues at coordinate 54,193,105 of OY744525.1, forward strand.
TAGATTTATGTATACGTTTTTGGGTGGATCTTCCGTTGTGTATAATTCATAATTGAGTAGAGTTCTGTTTGCAACTGTATACGCCCCGGGACGTTGAATATGCGGGTTTGTTTCTGGATTTGGCGGGGATGTTTCGTCTGGGCGAGTGATCGGTTGAAAGTTAGTGTTTATATTAGCAACGTCTGTTAAATTGTAGTCTTCTGCATGTACTGAATGTAACACTTTACGTTTTCCTCCGGGTTGTTGTATTTTTAGATATTCTGTGTTTGTTGGTGTGTCAAAGTTGGGCATTGTGCAAACATTGAGCGAGCCATCGGTGGTGAGATCGTGTTTGTGTTTATCCTCGTGTAAGTAATTAGAATTGTTGAATAAATGTCCGTGTACTGTAGTTTTTCCATTTACAGTAACATTTGTTAGTGGATGTTTAAATTGTGATGGATTAATCCAACCGTGATTGAATTCAGTGCCGGCTTGAACTGTGTACTTGTTTAAATTTTGATCTCGCCAGTCATGTAGTTTTATGGAGGGTACGTTTACTTTAGCCCCTTCCTGATCCATTGTGTAGCCTAACATGTTTAAATGATGTACGTTCATGCACTGGCATAGCTAGGGGGGCGGGCCGCCCCGGGCGGCACACCTGAGGGGGCGGCATTTTGAGAGGGTAAAAATAGAAAGTAGAGAAAAAAATTAAAAAAAACAAGTTAACAAAAAATATGAAATTTTATACTATAATTTTATATAATAATAAATTTAAATGAGAACATTTGAAAACCTGAAAATGTTATGAAATGATAAAATCATTTTTATTTACTTTTTTGTCGTTGTTGTTAAAGTCCGAATTTTCGCCAAATAACATGGATGTATCAAGGAGAGAATAGTCCGATGTAGTTTTCTTTTCTTTGTCTTCATAATGTTATTATTAAGAGGGCGAGCCCTCCGAAGAGAAAAAACGTCTTGTATCGGTGCTTTTTTAAATCCGTGTGTGTAATCGCTCGGTTTTCAGAAATTTGTTGTTGTTAATAACGTTTCAACTCTTTTAAAAATAGTTTTAATATATTTTAAACAAATGTATTTATGAATGGCAAATAAGGCTATAAATTTATTTTTTGTGAGAGAACTGTCGCAAGGCATCAAGTCGGTTGAAAATTTACAAACAGATTTTTCGTGCCTTTTTTTCGGCAAAGTTATCAATGACTCTATCAAAATTCACTTCCTCGACAAGTTCCCTCTCTATTGAGAGGATTGCCAAGTCTGTAAGTCTTGTCTGGCTCATTGCTGATCTAAGGTAGTTTTTTATGAGCTTCAGTTTTGAGAAAGAGCGCTCACAGCTAGCAACGCTAATAGCTCTGGTGAGGAAAATTCTCAGCAAGATCACAATATTAGGGACGGAATCCCCAAGTTGGTATCTTTGTATAAAGTTCAAAAGTTCAAGAGGTCCATCGATTTTGTCTTTTTCTGAAGCTTTTACAACATACTGTAACCTCTTCTTTTCAGCAAAGAATTTCTCTTTTTCTATATCTTCGTCAAATCCACCAAGCTGACAATCATAATTATCATCAAGCAGATTTGACGGTATAAGAAAAGCGTATTTATTTGCAAGATTGTGAACTTGTTGAAATCTGCAAGATATTTCTTCAGTCAATCTGTCTATGACAGACAGCATTTCCTGTCTCAACTCAGTATCAAAACTCAGCGCTGCATCAGTCAATCCTTCACCATCCATTCGTTTCTTTTTGCGAATACGACGCTCCATGCTTATCCCCATTTCAGAGCAGAGTGTTTTTGACTCGTCTATTGCAGTGTCCACTATCTTTTCTCTATTCTGAAGAAGGAAATCTTTCAACGCCGTCAGCCTGACAGAACTTTGTTGCAGATCCAGCCCTTTTTTTTGAAGATATTTCTGGGCATCATTGATTTCTGGGAGAATAGTTTTCCAAAGGTTCAGAAATAAAAGAAACGGAAACGATAGTACCGAGTTGAGAATTAAAGATGCATCTGATCTTGTGGTTGCATTTTCTCCTTCTTCTGTGAGCTGTTCCAGGGCAATGACGACTTCCAATATTGTTTTTATCACATCTACAGCATCTGCTCGACTACTCCATCTAGTATCCACAGTCCGTTTGATACTTAGACCGGTCAACTGAATCAAGATGTCCCAGCGATGTGTAGATGCAGAAAAGAACGAGAATAACCGGTCCAGTGTGCCAAAAAATGTAACAGAGTGAACCGCTACTGAAGCTGCATGTACACAAGCCAGATTTAGTGAATGGTTGGTGCATGGCACAAATAGAGCTTTTGGGTTGATTTCAGAGATTCGTTTCTGCACACCCGATCGGTGACCTGCCATAACAGCGGCATTGTCAAATGCCTGGCCAATACAGTCACCAATCTGTATCTCATCATTCTCCAATTCTCTCAAAATGAGTTCAGAAATGTCCTCCGCGCTTTTACCCTTTGTTTCGATGAAGCGGAGAAACGACTCCTCCACCGTCACTTCATTTCTGTCAACTTTCACGTAGCGCAACACCTCACTCATCTGGTCCTTGTGAGATACATCGGGAGTACTATCAAAAATTATACAAAAATACTTGCTTTTCTTTATCTGATCGATAATTTTCTTTCTGACCTGCTTTGCTAAAATGCTCACAAACTCATTTTGAATTTCTGGTGACAGATAAGAAATAGTGAATTTCTTCCGTAGGTTAACTTTAACCAAATGTTCACGGAGTACAGGGTCATATTTAGCCAATAGATTTACCAATTCCAAGAAATTTCCTTTGTTTTCTTGACCCCTTTCATCATTATGGATGTCTTCCCGGTGACCTCGTAGCGCCAGATTCTGCTTGGCGAGAAATCTGATAATGTCCAGCAATCTAGCTAGGATTTCTCGCCACTTCTTTGTTTTTTTCTCAATGATATTTTGCTCAACTTTATCAACTACCTTTCCTTCAGCAAGTCGGATCTCTAGCTCCTTCCAGTCAAGAAACGCCTGAGCATGAGATGTGCTTGCTTCATGTTCATGTACTTTTGGATTTAATTTCCACCAATTCTTGAAACCCACATCAGCAGAAAAACTCGAGAGTCCAATTGAAAATAGTCTGCAGCAGAAGCAAAATAAGGCTTCTCTGGCAGGAGAATACACCATCCAAGTTCGCAAACTTTTCTCACCGTTCCGCAATACCTGATAGAACCAGTTTTTTGTTAGCTTTCTAACGTCGCCTTTTGTTTTTGTCCCTGGTCGCACTATTTCCTTGAATTCATGATCAAGGTGCTGCACAGCCGCAGATCCCTGCCGAACAAGCATAGCGCGAATTTCATGACTAATCTCAATAGGCCATAGACCAACATCTGTAAAATCGGTCGCGACAACCAGTGATTGCCTTTCCAATTCTTCAACTTCACGCGCATCATCATTGGCAGTTGTTGATGTATCAACGCGGGCAATGTCGACTTCCGAAGTAACAGTATCAACGTTAACTTCATCTTCGGTTTCAGCAAGATTTTCGACTTTCATTTCCGCCATTTCGGCCATAGAAGTCTTTTTGATGAATTTCAACAGCGTGCCTTTATTCTTGTTTTCTTCCTCTTTTGTTTTTCGCTTTTTATGGAATGCCGCACCACTCTCCTTAATTCTCTTCATTTTAAAATTCACGTTAATATTCTGAAAAAAAATTTAAATACTATTTTAAAAAATAGCACGCTATTTCTCTGCATAAGCACCTTTTGTGTTGTTCCGTAATAGTACCACAAAAGGTGAGATACCCCCCCCCCCCATAAAATCTTAGATGCCTATCCCTAAAAATACATATATACTTAGAGAGCGAGACCCGTCACTACCCCCCCCCCCCCCGTAAAATAGAAACTTACGGGGAAAGAGTCTTTCAAACTACTTTAAAACACCAATAAATGATTCAATTAACTTTTATAGCCAATAGGAACATTTATTTGTTGTATATTTTTTGCACCTTTTCAAATCTCTTTATATTGTAAAACAAACCCCAAAACTAATTAAACTAATAAGTAAATATTTTTCAAAGTATTTCCTTATTTAAGGAATGTTATAGAAAAATACAAGGAATACATCTTCACTAAAGTCGTACGCAAGATGACGGCCGCAAACGGATGTAAAAAATTGAAGGAAACGCAAATTTTAGCGAAACGAAATTTAGCGAGTTGACTGTACAATCTAGTAAGCAAAAAACAACAGCTGATAATAACAACTAATAATTTTAATTTGTAAATATTCTGTACTTGTTATGAATATCTTAATAATAAAATAAAATAATTAAGAAATTTTTTTTTTGTTTCACATAACATTTTAATAAATACAAGATACCATAAAAATTGAGTTTCATGGTCTTTTCTCTGCATAATTACCAAAACAAAACAATCAAATGAAAAATAAAACAAACAGAATCAAATGAAACAACTAAAAAATAATATAATCTTCCAGAATATCAAACAAAGCAATTTTAATGTCTGTTTTTAGTTAAGAATAAAAGTAGTATTAAAAAATGTAAATAAATAAATTAAAAACTGAAAAAAAATTATCTAGTAAGGTAAAAACGTAACTTAGCTTGCCTTTGGTAACATTTGTTTCATTCATTTTTAAAAATAAAATGAAAAACAGTTTCTTGTTTTTTTTTGTCATTATGCAGAAAAAGGACGATGAAATTCAATTTTTACCGTATCTTTTGTATAATCTCATGTAAAACTACAGTATAGTTGAAAAAAAAACATTTCTTATTCATTTCATTTCATTATTAACATATTCATAACAAGTACAGAGTAGTTAAAAATTAAAACACGTTTATTATTTTACATTAAGTACAAACACTATAACTTATCCAGCTATGTAGAAGAGTAACTTATATTACCCTTGCTAATATTTATTTATTATATATTTGTTGTTTGAGACATTTTCGAATCTGTAAAACAAGCCCCAAAATCACGTAAATTTCCTATTAAAACCTCCAAAATGGTTTTAAAAATGTGTGAAATGTCGGATATTTTCTCGTGTTCTCACGTAACTAAATAAAAGCTTTAAAATAAGTTAAAATACTAAAAAGTTATCCAGCTCGGTAGAAAACGAACACTTAGAAAAATCAATTATCGGTTTTAAAACAAAAGTAAATAAGTAAAAATATTTTGTTAAATATATTTTTAAGAAAAAAAGGCCAAATTCTAAAATGAAGCCTCTCTTTTGCTGTAAAAAAAGGCCCCTCAAAAATGCCAAATTGAAAATTAAAGAAAAATTTCATATGTTGAAGATGTTAACATCTATATCTTTGCATTTTTATTTCTCTATTAATTTTGTAGTATTTTCTTAGCGATGATGAAACAAAAACGTTAATAATGAAACCAAATCGAAAAATATACTTTGGCTCTCACATATTTTTCTGTTTAAATTAGTTCTATGTTTAATATTAAAAAGAATAAACTCATTACATTCAAAAGTTTAAACAGTTTTAAAATCGTATCAGAAATTTAAAGAATAATTTTAATACTAATTTAATATAAAATAATTTGATGAACAATTGGTAAATTTGTAAATAAGAATATCTTGAAAAACTGTTATAATGAGAAAATTATTTTAGGAATTAAAGTGGGGAATCAGTTTCTCATATATATTTGATTTAAGATTATCACCCATTTCCAACAGAATAGAGCCATTGACTAACAGAATAGCGTTTATTCTTTCTATGTAAATTTTAGATAATTATTAACGTTTCTTAGCACGCATTTATTTATCTAAATATATTTTTACGTCTCCCTACCACCAAAATAAAATATATCGAAGAGCCTACAATTTCAATTTCATAAAGAAAGACTTGACATTGCCATCGTTAAGAAAACAGTGTAAACCCAATATAGGAAACGTGCACATTTTCCCAGGCTTAAATATATTTTCGCCTACTTTAATAACTATTTTTCCACTTGGGCATTTTAAAGAAACGAAAATGTTAATGTGTATGGCACTAACCTTTGTTGCTGGTAGTAGGAATTAGTTTCTCTTGGGCTGATGTTCTGGTGTTCCTTAGTAATTTTTCTTATGAAGATTCAGTAGTAACAAGTTGAGTGTGTCAGTCTGAACTGTCATATTTTGTCAGCTAGTTTTGGCTTATATTAGAATTGGTTGGTTTAAAAGGATCATAAACAAGCCATTCTCATGGGTTTTGGTGATTTCACACCTACATGTGAATACTTGAAGAGGGCATATCAGGTTCCGATTTGATTGAAAACATTTTCTACTTAAAAAAAAGGAATGAATGGAAATAAAAAGAAGGAAGACCATAAAACTTTATTCAGGGCACATTTGAATAAATTTGACTTTTTTAAAAGTATGGACACAATTATTTTACGTTTATAATACATTTGAGTTTGTTTTTAAAACTTTTACATTTATTATTTATAAATATAATAGACATTTTGGGGTTGTTTTACTATGCACATAGATTCGAAAAAACTGTCAAAAATATATAACAAATAAATGTTATCAAAGGCAAGATAAGTTACTCTTCTACCTATCTCGACAAGTTTTTAGTGGTTTTTACTCACTTAAAACGTGTAATCAGTTAGAAAAACATAGTGGCTATCGGTATATGCGAAAAATACAAATGAAATCCATTCAATATATGTTAGCGTGAGTCGTGACATAGGGTGACATATATTCGGTGAATTTCTAAGAGTATTTTCAATATGTATTTAGTTTTAAGTCAATTTCCCGAACTTGCCGCATTCTAAACGAAGTCTGGCGCCATTTTTTATTTTTTGACAGTTTTTCTTCGAATCTATGTGTATAATAAAACAAACCCGAAATTGTTAATTCGATTTACTTCTCTTACTTTTCATTTTAATAAATATTCGATTAATATTACATGATATATATACATCCACTAATATATATATATATATATATATATAAGGTTAAGATTTTTTTGTTATTGGCGTTTGTTCCGCGATAAGCGTTTGTTTACATTTTTTATATATTTTTATACATATATACATACATATATATGTGTATATATATATATATATATATATATATATATATATATATATATGGCTGGTTTTAATTCTTGAACAATTCGCAGTCAGCGAAATTATTTGGGTTAGCATCTGTGTAACCTTTGTTTGGTATTTTTGTAATTCGATTAAGATTACCGAAGCCTACATAGTTTCCTGGGTCTATGTACAGTTCTAAATTTAGACTGTCGTTTTTCATGAATCGTTCTTCACCGTTAACTGTTGTCCACTCGTAAATTTTGACATCGTATAATCTGAAACCGATAGATTCAATTTTGTAATGTGTAGCGTTAGCGAAAAGTACCTCCTGTTGTGTATTCTGAATCCACCCTAACATGTGGTATGGTAGGATGTAGTCCTCGCTCTTGCCAATTCCTTCTGCTGAATTGATAGTTTGAAAATTGGCTAGTCGCATCTTTTTGGCTTTTGTCCAATCGCCCAATTTCGGTCTTTCTTTTAGTGGTCGTTGTAAGCATCTTGTGAACTCGATTACGCCTTTGTTCATGTTTGTCCCTTTAACAGCACTTTTAAAATCGCGTGTAAACGTTGTAGTAACGGGCGCTAGTCCTGTGCTTCTGGGTCTCGGCGCTCCAATTGAACTGCCACCGCTCGCGCTACCACTCCCGCCTGACGACGTGTCAACACCATTTGAATCTGTTGAATCACCTTTAGCAGGCATTTCCTCAGAACTAGTAGGACCAGATATATACCCAGAAGTATCTGGATTAGTTGGTGGTTGTTGCTTTTTATCTTCTGGTCGAACCCTCAAGACAGCTAGCATAACTCCTTTTGATAAACAAGACTCTGAGTCGTCGAATATTTTAACTGCAGGTTTTATTATCCATCAAAAAGGTAAAAAACTGAAAAGAAATAAAAACATTGTTCAGAAATGTGAATACAATAAATGACGACGAACAGGAACGAGGAGTCTACTAAAATCTAAAAAACTGTTAATAGGAGGTATTTTAAGGGATGAAGGATACTGCGAAACAAGAGGTACACATCACGAGCGATCGGCGTGGGGATACGCACGTGGGAATGAGAAGGGAGATTAAAGTTCGTTTAAACTAGAGAAATGTTCAAAAGAAATAACGGGCACGATATTCAATTCTGTTTGAGGAAGGAGAAGGGATAATGTCTCTTACCGAAGATGGCCAAAATGTCAGAATCTGTGGGGAGATAGAATTTCCACCATGCGGTTTTCTCCGTTACACAGCGGCAGCGAGCATTCAGAAACAGAGCACCGGCAGCTCCTTGCCAGCCGGTGTCTGGGATAAAAAAGTCCCTAACGAATTGGGGGCCGGGAAAGGGAGATAACTCTAAATGACTTATTCTAGGCTAGACAGAACACTCTTCGCCTGGCGTCTTCGACGTCATGACATTGCACTATTCCCTAGCACAGAGAAGAACGATTTCCGTGACGGGTCTGAGTAGGTGTTTGGTACCGTCCTTTCTAGAAATCTTCACCTCCACTTTCCTCACTAGGTTGTCTTTGCTAGGGAACACCCGCGTGATCAATCCTAGGGGCCATTCGTTCCTGGCAGCCTGGTTGTCCTTGAGCAGCACGACATTCCCGGGTTCTAAGTTGGGTTCGTCTGATCTCCATTTGGTGCGGGTCTGGATCGAGGATAGATACTCTCTTCTCCACCTGCTCCAGAAGGTCTCAGCCAGATGTTGGACGAATTTCCATTGACTCCTGAGGATGTCTTTAGATCCATAGTCACACTCGTGTGTAAGAGGCACGCTCACCTTCTGAGTAAGGAGGGTAGAAGGTGTGAGTATGCGAGGTTCGTCAGGATCCGTTGATACCGGGACGAGAGGCCGGGCATTGATTATTGAGGTGACCTCTGCCAGGAAGGTGGTGAGTAGCTCATGAGTCAGTCTTTGCTTGTATTGCAGAAACATGGCGTCCAATATTCTTTTGGTGATGCCGATCATTCTTTCCCAAGCCCCTCCCATGTGTGGGGCGTGGGGAGGGTTAAACGACCAGGTACAGCCTTGCTCTGTTAAGTATTTGGTGACGGGGCTTGCGTCTGTATTTGACTCGATATCCAACTCCTTACAGGCGCCCACAAAATTGGTCCCACAGTCGGAACGTATGTGTTTGGCAGGTCCGCGAGTGGCGAAGAAACGTCTGAGCGCGTTGATGAAACTGGGTGTTCATCGATTCAATCACTTCGATGTGGATGCCTCGAGTGCTCATACATGTGAACATTACTGCCCAACGCTTGCTGTTGGCGAGACCGCCTCTGGTTCGACGTGAGGAAACAACCCAAGGCCCAAATACGTCCAAGCCGATGTTGGTGAAGGGGGGACTGGCGCTGAGGCGGTCGGTAGGGAGGTCGGCCATCTTTTGTGTCTGAGTAGGACTACGGAGCCTTCGACAGGTGATGCAATGGTAGATGTATCGGCTCACACACCTCTTCCCGCCGACTATCCAAAATCCAGCTGCGCGGATGGCTCCCTCAGTGAACAGGCGTCCCTGGTGTCTTGTTTGTCCGTGGTAGTGGCCCACGAGTAATGACCCAATGTGGTGTTTGCCAGGGATGATAATGGGATGCTTCTCTTTCATCTCAATCTCTGCCCTGCGGGCGCGGCCCCCGATCCTTAGGAGACCGTCGCTGTCAACAAAAGGACTGAGGCCTTTGAGCGGACTGCCTTTTGGAAGCTCTTCTTTGTTTGCTATACTCAGAAGTTCTTCGGCGTACGTTTCTTCTTGTACTGCGCGGATGATAGTGTTTTCGGCATGAAGTAGTTCCTTGATGGTGCGTGCCTTTGGGCAGTAGTGCCATCCCCTGCATTTGTCGTTAGTGGTGGCATGCGCTTGACGAAAACTGTGAGCGATGTGTTGGAGGTTGGCTAGGGCCCTGGTTATTGACGTCCAGGTGGAAAACCTTTCAAAACGTGGGGATCCGAGCCGCATGTTCGCGGAAGATGTGGTTAGGGTGGACACTTGCGGACGGACCTCCGTGTCTGTACCAGGGCTGATAAGGTCGTAGCCGACGTTCTCGGGACAGCTCTTGTGTCCCGATAAGGGAAAATTAGGACCGTTGAGCCAAACGGTTGTCTGGAGGTGGGATGCAGGTACAGAGCGAGTGCCGAGATCGGCGGGGTTCTGATCGGTGCTTATGTGTCTCCACTGTTCGGGGTTGGAAGATCTGTGTATACGCAACACACGATTGCTAACGTACACATAAAAGCGTCTAGTCTCATTGTGGATGTAGCCTAGGACTATCTTACTGTCCGTGTAAAAGACAGTGGAGTGAAGTCGTAGGTCTATCTCGGAAGAGATCAATTCGCTCAATTCTGTTGCAAGGAGGGCAGCGCAGAGCTCCAGTCTGGGAATGGAGTGTTCGGGTCGTGGGGAGAGTTTCGCTTTCCCCATGACGAAACTGGTTTGATTGTTCCCCTTGCTATCGGTGATTTTAAGATAGGCCACTGCGGCGATGGCTTTGGTGGACGCATCGCAAAAGATGTGCAGTTCCCTACGTACTGCTCCTGAAGGTGATATTGCTGCGAAGGCCCTGGGGATTCGGACCTCATTTAGTGCTTCCAAGGAGTCTCTCCAGGACGACCAGGTTTCGTGCATTTCCTGAGGCAGTGGTGAGTCCCATTCACTGTTTTCGTTGGTCAACTCTCTCAAGATGAACTTCCCTTGAATGGTGACTGGAGCTGCAAACCCCAATGGGTCGTATAGGCTGTTGAGGGTTGATAAGACGCCTCTACGTGTGAAAGGTCTTTGTATCCTAGGCACCTTGAACGTAAAGGTGTCGGTCTTCAGGCGCCACTCCAGGCCGAGACTACGCTGTACTGGCAATTCGTCCCTGCTCAAATCCAGATCCTTCAGACTATTTGCATGGTCCTGAGGCGGAATTGCGATCATCACTCCTTCTTTGTTGGAGGCTATTTTATGTAGCCTCAAGTTTGATCCGGTAAGGACGTCTCGTGTCCTTTGAAGCAAGGAGACTGCGGCCTCGACCGTAGGGAGCAATTTCAGACAATCATCAATGTAGAAATTTTGATTGACTAATTGCTCGACTGCCGGGTCATAGTTGGGTTGGCCCTTTCTGACTGCTTGCCTGAGGCAGTATATTGCTACGGCCGGAGATGGGCTATTGCCGAAGACGTGGACCCTCATTCGGTATTCGGCAATTCCTCTGGTTGGGTCGTTTTCGCGGTACCAGAGGAATCTCAGGAAGTTCCTGTGTTCCTCTTTCACCAGGAAGCAGTGGAACATCTGTTCGATGTCTGCAGTAAAGCCGACGACTTCATTGCGGAAACGGGTGAGGACCCCGATCAGGGTGTTGTTAAGATCGGGTCCGCTTATCAGCACGTCGTTTAAGGACACTCCATTGTGTTTGGCACTGGAGTCGAAAACCACTCGGATTTTTCCGGGCTTTTTGGGGTGGTATACGCCGAACATAGGCAGATACCAGCATTCCTCTTCTGCTCTGAGTGGGGGGGCTGCTTCGGCGTGGCCGTCCTGGAACAACTTTTCCATGAATGAGAGGAAGTGTCTCTGCATCTCTGGTTTCCTATCGAGGCTACGTCTCAATGAAGAAAGTCGTCTTTCAGCCAGTTTCTTGTTATGTGGGAGACGGCGTCGGGGGGATCTGAATGGCAATGGAGCAATCCAACTGTGGTTTTTATCCTTCTTGGCTCCCTGTTCCATGATGTTCAGGAAGGTGATATCTTCGATGGAAGGTGCTATCCTTTCGTCGTCCTTGGTCCGTTGGAACAGGTGATCTCCCATTTCGTATGAGTATGGTTTGTTGTCGATGCCATAGCTTTCTTTCACTCTGAGGGTGTTCGGACATGGTTCAAAAAGGGTGGGGCGTCCCCCGTCGGATACATATGTGTGCAACGTGTTTATTGTATGAGGGGGGTGAAACCTCCCCAGGCAGACATTGCCTACCATGACCCATCCAAGGTCTAGTCTCTGTGCGTACGGTGCGTCGTGGGAACCGTTTATTTGTTGTCGCACTTTATGTACCCTTAAAATGTCGCGTCCTAGAAGAAGCATTATGGGTGCTTTGGGTTCTGCTGTAGGGATGAGGTGAGCTATCCTCTTTAGATGGGGATGGTGAAGAGCTGCCTCGGGGGTAGGAATACCGGTCCTGTCATTGGGTATTTCGTCGCATTCGACGAGGCTTGGGAGTGGAAAGCTGGTTTTTCCGTCTAGGGATTCTATTTGGAAGCCTGTCGCTCTTCTTCCTAGGGTTTGTATCACCCCAGCACAGGTCTTGAGGGAATAGGGGAAACTGGGTCCGTCGTTCTTGAAGGTGTCGAAGAAGTCCGAGCGCGCCAACGACCGGTTGCTTTGCTCGTCGATGATGACGTACATCCTTACCGCCTTGTCTGGTTGGTTGATTGGATAGACATTGACGAGGCACATTTTACAGCATGATTTTTCTGACAGGTCGCCGCCACAAACCTGTGTGCACTGTGACACCACTCCGGTAGCTATTGGGGAGTTATGCTCCCCGCCGTGCTCCGAAGTGGATCTCGCGTCTGCGGTCTGAGTTGATGGTCCCGGATGAAGGATGGTATTGTATTCCTCACTGCTGCACTCACTGCATTTGACACTGACCTTGCAGAATTTTGACACATGTGCTGTGGACGAGCAACATCTGAAGCAAATGCCGTTGTCTTTCACAAATGTCACACGCTCTTTCAAGGGTTTATCTCGGAAGGCGCGGCATCTCAACAATGAGTGGGAGGTTTCGTGCAAGGGACAATATTGTGTGGGGTCCTTGTTTAGCTGGCGCGTAAGGTTGGGGGACAATTCGGTTTTGTTTACCGATATCACTTTCTGCTTGTTCTCTTGTGAGGGGAACCTGCTTGCTAGTGAATCGATTTTGAAGCTTGGGTCGTTTTTGATCCTGGCCTGTTGCGTGACAAAGTTCACAAATACATTAAAAGGAGGGAAGGTTACTCGATTCCGCTCCTTATATTCCGAGCCGACAGATAGCCATCTGTCCTGGAGCGAGGATGGTAGCTTGGTGACAAGGGGGCGAAGTCCTCGAGCAGTGTCCAGGAAGGAGAGGCCGGGAAGGTCTCCATCTTCCTTAGCTGAGAGGAGTTCCGTGGCCAGATCGCTGAGTTCCCTAAGCCTCGGGAAATCACTGTTTGACAACCTGGGAAAGTTGTCTACTCTCCGGAAGAGGGCGTCCTCTATCATTTCGGGGGCGCCATAGCATTCCTCCAGTCGGGCCCATATTCTTGCGAGTCCCCTCTGTGGGTGGTTCAGGTGGGCTGACCGTAGTCTTCTGGCGTGCTCTGCTGACTCTCTGCCGAGCCATTTTATGAGAAGGTCCGTCTCTTCGCTGTAGGTGAGACCGAGGTGTCTGGCGGCACTCTGAAAGGACCGCTTCCAAGCCCTGTAGTCTTCTGGTCTGTCGTTGAAGAGTGGCAGCCCGGTTGTAATGAGCTCGCGCCGGGTGAAGTACCTCACAAGATCCGATGTATACTGGGACTGAGAGGCGTCCCTGGAATCGGTGAGGTGCCGGTTGTTGAATGGTTCTGTACCCTCAATACGTGGGGCCGCCGAGTGATAGCTGATCTCGGGAGGTGATCGGGTGTGTCCGTTTGGGTTCCCCCCACCTAACCGGGGGGAGTTGGTCGGTGCATTCGAACCGGTCGTGTCGGTACCCCTGAATGATTTCTTCATTAGGTTGTTGGGGTCCAGTTGCCTCTTGTTTTGGCTGATTTGCCTGGTCGGCCAAGTATTCTCTGACCCTTGTGCTAGGGTCGGCAGGGGTGCAGTCGAGTCTTGAGTGTCTGCAGCTAGACAGTTCGCTTAACTCGTCGGCAGCTTCCCTCAAAATCTGTGCTTCAGCCTCGGCAGCTGCCGTCTCCTTTTCGAGCTGTAGTTTTTCCAGCTCCATTTTCATCTTTAATTCTCTATCGATGAAGGCCAAACGTGTTCTGGAAGCCTCGGCCTTTGCTTCGGCGATAGCGGCGGCAGCAACAGCTTTGGACGTTCTGCCTGAAGACCGCGAGTGGCCTGAAGACCGCGAGTGGAGAGACCTGGTCTGCTTCGACGTGTTGTCTGCCATCGTTGAGGTTCAAAAAAGAAGGGTGGTTGGTTGAAACCGGAGCTTGAGAAAATAGCTGAAGTAGGACGAACGTTAAGGGCGCTACCACTTTTAAGGTAGGAGTCCGTAGTTCGTATGAATTATCTGGGGGCCCGTCCTTCCGACGGTGGGTGTAGACCACGTAATTCCAAACATTAAGAGGCCTTCGTTTTTTACTATGCTGCCTTAGGGCCGGCTTTAACCCTCAAGACAGCTAGCATAACTCCTTTTGATAAACAAGACTCTGAGTCGTCGAATATTTTAACTGCAGGTTTTATTATCCATCAAAAAGGTAAAAAACTGAAAAGAAATAAAAACATTGTTCAGAAATGTGAATACAATAAATGACGACGAACAGGAACGAGGAGTCTACTAAAATCTAAAAAACTGTTAATAGGAGGTATTTTAAGGGATGAAGGATACTGCGAAACAAGAGGTACACATCACGAGCGATCGGCGTGGGGATACGCACGTGGGAATGAGAAGGGAGATTAAAGTTCGTTTAAACTAGAGAAATGTTCAAAAGAAATAACGGGCACGATATTCAATTCTGTTTGAGGAAGGAGAAGGGATAATGTCTCTTACCGAAGATGGCCAAAATGTCAGAATCTGTGGGGAGATAGAATTTCCACCATGCGGTTTTCTCCGTTACACAGCGGCAGCGAGCATTCAGAAACAGAGCACCGGCAGCTCCTTGCCAGCCGGTGTCTGGGATAAAAAAGTCCCTAACGAATTGGGGGCCGGGAAAGGGAGATAACTCTAAATGACTTATTCTAGGCTAGACAGAACACCCAAGGTAATGTTTTGCTCCGACAGCGATTCCAGCTGGTATCCCTAGTATCTCACCCGAATTGATGGCTTTCTTAATGAATTTGTCGTCTGCAGTTTTCGTGTCGATCTCCGAGTGGGGCTTTTCATAATCTAAGTCATGTTCCTTGGCTGCTGCATCGAGTTCAGATCTCGGAACATGAAATCGTTTTCGATCTAGATCAGTTCCCGGTCCTAAGAAGTCGTATCTGTGGACAGTTAGGTGTAAGTTTCTTTTCTCAAGTTCTTTTAACTCGTCTTCGTCGAGGTCAGACTTTTCGGGTTTACTTCTTCGTCATATATTTCTTTAGGGATGTATTCTCCTTTATAGAAAACTAGCCCGTCAAATTTGCTACACTCCTCGTTTTCAGCAGTCGTTCGCTCTTCCTTCTTTGCGCGGCAATATACTGGAGGCATTTGAATTATTTTGTCGATGCGTACTGTATTTATAGAAGTGATGCAAGAGAAGGAGATAACTTTGCAATCAATTCAAAGCCTGTGAATACATAATAAGGAGGCACCTCTTTAAAAATGGCACTTTAAAGGCTGACATTAGTAACACAGAGCGACCCATTCTAAGCAATACAATAAAACACGGTGAATGGGTCGCTCTGTGTTACTAATGTCAGCCTTTAAAGTGCCATTTTTAAAGCGGTTTTGTCTGCTAATACACTACACTTGTCTCGGATGCGTGTTATTTCATTCATCGCATATCCTATTTTGGCTCTTAGAGGGAGGGCCGACTTGTAATGCACAAAGATGTTTCTGCTAGCTGCCTTCCTGTAGAATTTTGTTATAAGAGCTCCCTCATCAGACACCTTAAGGTTAAAATCTAGAAGTGCTAGGGATCCAGAAGCATCAGGGTGGTCAACAGTGAACCGTATATATGGATCTGCATTAGAGAATGTGGTGTAAATATTCTCAACTTCCTCCCGTGATGATGTTAGGATCAGAAAGTCGTCGTCGACGTATCTCAAAAGGAATATAGCTGAGTAGCAGGTGTCAAGGGCTGGACGCTCCAATCTATCCATATACGATATAGCAAGTAATCCTGAGAGACTGGATCCCATTGGAAGTCCTGTTATTTGTCTGTAAGTAAGTTGTCCGAAGGTGAAATAAGTATTGCCAACTATTGTAATAGTTCGTGAATATCAGTGGCCTGATTTTGCTATTCTCAGCCTTGAATGTCTAGACAACTTCCTGTCCCATTTTTAGTGTGTGTTCGCTTTTGGCGAATTGCACGCTGCTTTTTGTGCGTAGGGGAACATGTGCCAACAAGTCCCCCTATTCTTCCTTTTATACTTTATGGGGCAATATATGTGGATATAACAGATTTCAACCCATAATGGTTTGTTGGGGGTTAGCTCTAATAACCTTTATATAGAGTTGCACGCAGAGCTGGGCTACAGTGTCTAAACAAATTCAAATGTAATATTTAGAAAAGTGACAAAAGTAATAGAAATAATAAGATTAGTTACAGACAGAGATTGGAAAAATTGGGATTAACTACTTTACTAGAGAAAAGAATGAGAGATGATTTAATTGAAATTTCTCACTATGGTAGACATTTTTTTTTTTTTTTTTTTTCTCCTTAATCTGAAAATTTACTGTCAAGGCACATTTGAAAAGCTAAATTTATGGATCAATTAGGTTTATGGCACCCAAGAATCAGCAAAAACCAAAAGGACATGTTGGGTTGAGACCGGAATCTTTTACTTCCAGTTGAACCTGTTAGGGTTTGGGGTTAGAATACAATTACGAATTACTTAAAACATCTACCCAATAATGATGGAACGTGAACAATCTACCCTCGTAGATTAAATAAAACGTTCTGTTCGAAATTCCGCACAGATTCCCGAATCTGATAGAAAGATTCCCGAGTTCGACAAGATACACCTGAAGAAGGTCAGAGGTTACATCGTGCAGATTTAAAAAAAAAAAAGTTTTATTTACAAAACCGTTTGTTTTGTAAAACTTTTTTTATAACAAAAATATGTGCATATAACAAAAAATATGCTTTACAAAAGTATTTAAATAAATATTTGATTGTTTTAAAAAGGCACACAGAAAATACCTTTTTACAAACGGTCCTTGACCTTTTGGCTAAGAACAAAGTATATCTCTTTCCTGTCCTTGGTCAGTAAGGGAGAATTCCTTATAGACTGAGGTATTTTTCCCCTAATCCAGAGTACACCTGTTTGGGGGAGCTGGATTTTCCCTACATCAAAAAACCGACCTGAGAAATTTCTCGGTCTAGAAGGATTTCTCCTTCACTGACCAAGAAGAAAAAAATGAAATGTAGTATCAGAACAGATACTACACTTTGCTCGTAGCCAAAAGGTCAAGGATAGTTTTTCAAAAGGTATTTTCTATGTGCCTTTTTAATACAATCCAATATTTACTTAAATATTTTTGTAAAATATTAACTTCAGTTACGAGGAGTTACAATTATTTTTAAAAAAATAATATTAGAACTAATTAAGTTAGTAAATAATAATTATTTGATTTTCAGAAACACAAGTAATATTTGTTAAATTAGTACTTGAATTTTTAAAAAAAATGGAAGAAGAAAGCCGGTTTCCAGAATTTTGCCTTTTGTTCAATGAAAATGTCATCTGTTTAGAGCAGTTTTTCATGAAAAGTGAAACTTTTTTTTTTTTTTTTTTTTTTTCAAGAGAAATTTTATCGCCCACTGATGAGCGAACTAAAAAAAAAATACACGAGAATTCCAACGTCTGTAAAAAAAAAAAATATTTAGTGTAAATTGTGAACTGTGAGTGAATTTTGTTTAATATTTTCTTTTTTGAATGACATGAATATATATATATATATATATATATATATATATATATATATGCATGTCTACCTTTTTTGTTATCTTAATCTTTTTTTTCCCCATTTTATTGTTAATAAATTTTCGATTCTTTAATACGCAAGTAAGTTTTGTCTCTCTTTTTTCCCATTATTGTTAACAAGGAAAAAAAGGGCGTATAGATGAACACGTCTTGTGCATTAATTTTTTTTTATATCATTTAAAAGAAAAAAAGTGTTTTGGCTGAGATTAAAGAAAGTTTTAGCTTTTGACAGTTTTAATTTTTTCACATCTAATTGATCCAAATCTATTAACTAATTGGCCGTTTTTGCTAATAGAGTAAATATTTTTGGAATAGGTTGCTGGATCAAAGTAAAAGCAGCAATCATGTGAAACATTTAAAGATGAAATTGGATCAATTGAGAAATAATGATACAAAAAGTAATTAAGAAGTCATTGTTGGGAACTATCAGATAAAATATTTAATAGCATTTGATCTGTATATTAATATTATATTCATAGTATAATAAATATCTTGTGCAGTTTCTATTATTCGGACTATTATTCTCATCTTGGCTATTGTGACCGATATAACCTCTGACCATCAGGTGCATCTTTTCAAACCAAGGGACCTATAGGAAATTTTAAATTGTGGGTTCCCGAGCTCAAAAAATGCACCTAAGGAAGGTCAGCGGTTACATCTTTCGAAACGTAACAATAACAACCAATATTAGAATAGTAGACCAAATAATCCTAATATCAAAAATTCCCAAACATCCTGTGCAATGATTTTTTTTTTTTTTTACAAATTTCAATCCTTTCTAATTTTCAACATCAACTTAATCTTGTATAAATTCATTACAGTTTTAATTTATTGAAATAATTTGGAAACTTTTATGCACAGCCATTAAAACTTAAATGTATTATGAAACAAGAAAAGCAGTGTACATAGGGGGGGGGGGGGGTGCTGAACAAAAACAATTGTTTTTGTTTTTTCAATTCTATAAACAAAAATGAAGAACGATGTACATACCATATAGCTCAACCAGCAGAAGTGAATGGTGAACACCAACGTCTGATACTTTGAAACATCTTGAGTTTTAATGCTAGACAACAATCGGCAGCAGATGGCCTATAAAATCTCAATGCCTATTGGCTGAATATTTTCCCAAACTTTTTAACATCAGTGACATTATTCATTCTAATGATTAAGCAAAAAAAGAAGATAATTAATTATTCAATTTCACAATTGTATTTAATAAAGTTTGTTTTTAAATTTGATTTTGTCTTTGTTGTTTATTTCCAAACCAGGATACCAGCACCAGTGAATAAAAATGCAAATCTGGATTTACTCGTAGAAATGTTTTACATTCACCTGGAGAGTTTAGGGAGATGTGTGCAGAACAGGACGCTTTGTTGGTTTGGCCACGTTAAAAGAATGGATGAGAGTGCTTTGGTTAGTTGTAGATGTAGAAAAGTTGAGGTAGCAAGGTCAGTTGGTAGGGGAAGGCCAAGGATAACATGGGAAGAAGTGATAAGGATGAATTTGAGAGAAGGAGGGATAAATAAAGAGCTGGTCAGAGATAGGTTAGTTTAGAAGTACATTTATAAAAGCTGCCCAACATGGGCAAGCATGTAAAACAGAAGTGATGATGATGATTTCAGTTTCAAGGGATGCACAAATTGAATCCGAGAAAATAACTTCTAAGTCATCTTATTGTAATTTTCGGTGCTTGTTCACTGTTTCGGCCAGATGGAAAAATTATTTATGTGTGAAAACAATATTATGTACTTACTCAGTGGTATTTTATTGTTCAATGTTGAAAAAATTAGGAAAAATTATCCAGTAGAACTTTAATTACAAATATTTTTACATTTTCTGTATCGTACAAGTCACTTCGATGACTATGCGTCCGTTTGCTACCGTTGGACAGAAGTCAAGGGTAGGTAATCAACAAGCTAGGCAGTCTCTTCCACGAAATTGCGGAAAGATACCCAGTTTCAATTTAATTACTTTAATTTTATTTACTTTCACATTAAATATACTCATTACAATAAATTGTTTTTATCAATGTACTTGTTTTTAAATTTTTTTTTGTTTTTTAAATGAGTATTTGATACAAATGCGTTTTTCATGTGCTTTCATCTGTATAAGCACCGAATTGTCTATTTTAAGGGGCAAACTTTAATAGAAGACAATGAGAGGAAGTTAGACAGTGACAGAATATAGTGCTGACAAGTATTAGCCACTAAGAGGAGATGGTAACGGTACAGGCTATCTCTATTTCTCTCTCTCTCTATCTAGTCACAATAGAGACAATGTGTGTCATGCATACAATAAAAACCTTTCTTTTTTCTTTCTTTTTTCTTTTTTTTTTGTATCACTGCATGTTTTATTATCCATGTCTATGATCAGGCCATGAAAATGTTCTTCAGTAAAAAATAAATCTCCACCTGACGAAAGGTATGCTTCTTGACCAGCCAAGAATATAACCCGAGGAAGTTTTCCTCACTACCTGGGAAAACTGGTATCTATTAACAGTGACCAAATTTGGCTGAAATTCTTGATTGTGTTAAGTTTCATGAATTTTATTTTATTTTTGTTTTTTCTGAGACAGACGGAATCCCATACTATTATAGCGGCTGATCTACCAGTATGATATTACTATACAATCTCAATCAGAATTCGATGCTGATATCGAACATGTACCAGTTTCGGGAGCTTCGCGTCGGCAGCATTCAAACATGTTACGTAAACACCCGAGAGATACCGAGGCGAAAGTTGACAGACGATAACTTCGATATGTTGCTGAGTCATATTTTTCAGGTTTATTTTCAAGAAAGATAGCAAATAAAAAACAGACAAAACATAGCTAAATCACTGTTAATTAAAAAAAAAAATTTAACGGAACTTGATACATTATTATTTTTATTTTTTATTTTTTGTATTTGTTTTTGTATTCAGTCAACGGTCATATTCAAAGAAAATGGTGAGCCCAAATTCTAGTATATATTAAATATTCAGTTTTTTTTTTTACATGAATACATATTTAAAGCAAAATAAATTGTTTTGAATGATTAAAATAATTTCTAACGCTATTGATAATGTTTACCCATTCATTTATTTATTTTTTATTACTGTTCATGTTTGAATTCATGTTTTGAAACATGATGTAGATCATAAATCTATGACGTTACGCAAAAGCTATAATTATTTTGTTACGGTAATGTTTTAAGCTCTATTTATAAAGTCCAAATAGGTCAGTTAGTAGAACGTCAGACTAAACATCTCATGGTTTTGATTTCCGGTCATAGCATCTGCTTTATTTGCTGGGAATTTATTATTTATTATTAGCGCAATATTCTCCATTTCTAAAAGTAGTTAAGATCTGTGACAAATTCCACATGTATTAATTATGTTTAAAAAATATTGTGAGTGACTGATAGACATGCAGATAAAATCTCTTTATATACAATGAGTCAAAGAAAATATTGAAAATAAATATGATATCAACGTTTAATGACTGTTTTTTATTAGAATAGATAATAAATCTTCAAAATGTATTTGTTTACATTTTAGCATAGAATATTTATTGGAATTTATATCAGTGTTTGTCTCCTTTCTCCGTGTGGGGTCCCGTGGATTGGACAATAGGTAACCCCATCCCTGCTTCCTTGAAGGTCAGATGAGCAAGCCTATATAAACTAAAAAAAAAAAAAAAACATGTGTTGCCTTTCTTTTATTTTTATACATAAGTTTCGCAAAAGCACGTACTCGCAAAGCTCCTCATTCTGAATATTCCTAATTTTTCTGTTGTATATTATTCTTTATTACGTGTCAAAATAAAATTGTTAAATTATATTAGGTATCCCAAAATGAATTTTTTTTTTTTAACATATCAAAAAAACATTTTAGGTATGCATATATAATGCTTCAAGATATTAAAAAAATACCAAATTTATCTTAGTATTTCAATTAGTACCCGTGTTATGGCCATTCATAGTTAGTTGGACATTGCGTTTTGTATGACACTGAATACAATTAAGTAGTTTATAAGTGAAAAATCCTTATGAATATAATGCAATAGTTCATTAAAAGAAAGATGATATAGATGGAATTAATAATTCTTAGATATACCCAATCTTAAGTATGGGTGAAAATCACATGCCATCACAAAAATTGTGCAGAAACGGAACTTTGACTGTTCATATAAGTTTTATTTTAGCAGCTAACGCGCTGAAACTTATGATTCATGACATCATACAGATTACACTAAAAGAAATTTTAATTAGTATCAGGTTGGAAAGAAAGTAATGTCGTATTTTTTACTTCATCACTTTGCAGCCTCCTAAGTTGTACACAGTTTTAGATTTGTTGGTGAATTGGTGTCTTAATATCTTGCTTTGCCTTTCAGATATTGTAATTAGTTGGAAAATATTAAGTTTAACGGTCTCGGCTGTCAAAAAATGGATATTAGTGAGGAGCATCTGAGACATTGCATGCTCTATGAATTCAAAAAAGGAAACTCAGCTATAGAAGCTACAAAGAATATTGGAACTGTCTATGGGATAAATGTTCTGAATGATTAAAAATGTCAACGGTGGTTTGCAAAATTTTCTTCTGGAGACTTTAACCTACAGATCGGCAACGTTCGGGAATGCCAAAATCAATTGATAAAGACACCATTAAAGACAGTGGAGGCCAATCCAAAGTTAACCAGCAGAGAATTAACTCAACAATTAAATACAACCCATACCACAATTATTTCATGGCTTCACGAGTTAGGAAAAGTTTTAAAACTTGGACTCTGGGTTCCCCACGATTTGACCGACGCTCAACAAAATCAAAGATTGACTATTTGCACATCGTTGCTTTCCAGGTATTATCGAGAACCATTTTTGCAAAGAATTGTGACTGGAGATGAAAAATGGGTTCTTTACAAGAATACCCAACGCAAAAGACAATGGTTAGACAGAAACCAAAGTCCACAGCCTGTTCCAAAACAAGGACTACACCCCAAGAAGGTTATGCTCTCTTTATGGTGGGGCATGAGAGGACTGATTTATTATGAGTTACTAGAGTCTAATCAAACAATCACAGCAGTAAAATATTGTTCGCAGCTGGATGATCTAAGAATTGCTCTATCAAAACAACAACCAGCATTACTCAATAGGAAGGGTGTCGTGCTTCAGCATGATAACACAAAACCTCAAACAGCAAAACTCACCCAGGAAAAGGTCATGAGTTTCAATTGGGAAGTTTTGCCTCATCCGACTTATTCACCTGACATTGCTTGATCTGACTACCATCTTTTCCTGTCGTTGCAGCATCACTTAAACAATAAAATTTATGAAAATGACGATGAACTCAAAAATGACCTAAATTTGTTTTTCTCTCAAAAATCAGAGAAATTTTTGAAAAAGGCATCAAGAAGCTAGTTGATCACTGGACAGAAGTCATAAAAAATGAGGGAAATTATTGTAAAGATTAAAAATGCCCTAATGTGAATGTTTCAGATGAAATAAATGTGTTGGAAAAAAACGACATTACTTTCTTTCCAACCTGATACATCCATAAAAACTCTTATTTTTAACATGTAAACGTGGCCCGAAGCTCAATTGGGGACAGAAATGGGCCAAATATACACTTTACCAAACATTTTGTAAAAAGTTACCCATTAAAGATACAAGCCTAAAACTTTTATACTTTACTAAGGTTTGGATGAGGAATTGAAAGATAACTTTTTTTAATATTAGATTATTGAAATAATAATATGAAATTTTCCTTCTGATTCCATCTGGGATCACTAGGAGCAATTATTGATTAAGTCCATAAAGTAACTAAAATGTATTAGAATGTAAAGAAACAAAATTCATTTTTTTAAATAGATTTTCTTTGTTTCATAAAATTAAACAAAGAATATCTCAGTGAATAATGTATAAAAAAAGTTTAAACATTTAAATAATTATTTTTATTGGTATTTTTAAGATTTAAAATAAGTAGTTAAAAAACACCACTGTGCTGACAGTTTTTAAAAATTATTTGACCTCGTATCATGTCATTTTTAATTTTACTTTCAATTAAAAATTGTAAACATAAGGATATTTGAAATTATTTTTGAACCAATAATTAATTAAATCAATTAAACCTACCACTAGTTTACAAAATAACTACACTAATAATTTTTAATTTTACTTTCATTTCAATTACATTTTTAAAATATATTTTGCTTAAAAAAATCTTACCACTTTTTGATGTCATTTGAAAGTAAATTTTAGCATTAAAAAAATTATTTCACAATCAAAAAAAGTGCATGGTTAATTTACGAAGTCTGAACCTTTTGCAGACTGATTTTGTTTTTGGCTGTTTAGGTATGACTCCCTTCTCTCATCAAAAAAAAAAAAGAAAGAATTAAAAATGTCAATTCAAAGTTTTATTCTTCCTGAAATCTTTTATCATGGTCTTTGTTTTAGAATGTTAACTGTCAAAATGAAATAAATGAATAATTTCAAGAGTTAACTTATTTGATAAGAGATTGATTGAGTCACAAATTGACCAACTCCGTATTGTAATAGTCGCATAATTCACCAAGATGTAGAATAATTAAAGATTATCACTTAGTTCATCTATGCACTTCAAGCAGACAGCTGATCTTTAAAGGTATCAGGAAGAAGGAACAGTGGGAAGCACGCTTTCCATTTGTGTCTCATAGCTGGACATTTCTCAGATTGACTCCTCGTCTTAGGCTCCTTTCATTCAAAACTGAATCTGTGACATGATAGCTTCAGGTCTTGCCTATGTGAAGAAGAAATAGCTGACATGGTAAGTGTAGGAAACAAAGTTGTTGAGAACTCTGACTGAATTTGTATATATGTGTGAATGTATATATGTATGTGTAGAAAGAGGTTTTTTAATTTCAAAAAAAAAAAAAAAAAGTAAAACTAAATCAATTCGTTTTGCAGACGCATCCATTTCAACAGCTTTTTATGTGTGAATTATTAACTGTGATTCATTTCGATTGGGTGTGGAAAGATTTTTTTTTTTTTTTAAGTGGAAGACAACTCACATGATGTTGGTTTAGTTTCAAATTGTTACTGGCTATCTTCCTTTTGCTTGTAACTGAATTTAACATTTTGAACCGAGGGAGAGATCTAGGTGTCGTACAAAGCTGGATTTCTTTATTTACAATCTCCATACAAATACTCCTTCAAACAATGAAACTTTTCTTACTGAAGGAGTGGCACTCGTCTGACCAGACGTAGAAGTCATCATGTGTGTATACGTATGTGTATATTAATGTGTGTGTATATATATATATGTGTGTGTGTACATGTATATATATATGTGTATGTATATATGTTTAAAACATATCCGACCTTAGGCCAGAAAAAATATTTCAAATATGTGACGGTGTTGGGACCCTAATCCCCTTCAAAGTAGGCCCCTTGTGCTTGCACACACTTAGCCCACCGATCCATCCACTGCTGGAAACACCTCTGGAAGTCTTCTTTTGGAATGGTGTTCGTTCCGCATTATCTCTTTTTTCACACGCTCTCAACAACAGCTGCACTCCGAGCAGTTTAGGGCATGCCAGAACACTTGGTCACTCTCCGCTGATGTGCGGCCATTTTTGAATTGATTGAACCACTCCTTAATTTTTGTTACACATCGCATCTTCTCCAAACACCTGCTGAATTTAACGCGACAGCGGAGATGAACATCATTCCAAAAGAAAACTTCCAGAGGTGTTTCCGGTAGTGGATGGATCGGTGGATTAAGTGTGTGCAAGCACAAGGGCCCTACTTTGAAAGGGATTAGGGTCCCAACCCCGTCACATATTTTAAATATTTTTTCTGGCTTCAGGTCAGATACTTTTTAGACAGGCCTCGTATATTTTCTAGGCCGTAGGAATGATATCATGATGAACGAACTACATACACTGACCCTCAAAAGAGGAGGTAAAGCCTGGGAGGACCCCCCCCCCCCCTCTAGATAAAAGGAGGTGGTGATGCATGTTCGGATGGTATAATGATAACAGAGAAGATACTACAATACTCACGCAAAAATAGAGGAGGTAATACCTGGGACAACACCCCTATAAAAGGAGAAGGTAAGGCCTGCGAGTATGGTAAAAAAGATACTACACTACTCCAATCACCCAACATAACTTAGGGGTGTTAATGTTTTCTTTTTTTACTAAAACATGGTTTAATGTTGATAACAGGATTTATTTATTAAGTGAAAAAACTTTGACCAAAAAAAAAACTTACATTGAATTTTCTGTTTAAATTGTATTTTAAGTGTAAGACGTTTTTTATTTTGGACTATGTAAATTTATAATTTGTTGCTCTTTTATCTCATAAACATGGGCTTTAAAACAATAAGAAAAAACCGGCATCGCTAAAGGAGGAGGTGAAAGCGTGAGAAGAGGAAGAAGAGACAGTGAGAACACCAAATTGTCTTTTTTATTGTTTTTAAACAGCCCCTCAGATTGAGAGAGAGAGCCCCCCCCCCCTCTCTTGTGCCCCATCGGTATATCTTTCTAGTTTGCTTGAAATTATCTCCCTTGATAATGATTATTTTAAAAAAGGTTTTTGGAATTTTTTTTTTTTTCATTGACTTATTTCAGTTACTGTTAATATCCACAAAACTATTTTAGGAAACATAACATAAAAAAAATTAAAATGAATAGTTAACATTAATTTATTATAGACAGTGTTAAAAACAATTATGCAAATTAGACAGATTTATTAATGTCTAGATGTATTTTATCATACTATATATACTGTATTTCAAAGTATTGTGTTGTATTATTCATTGATACGCACCATAAACTGGTATCGTCTTGGCCTTCGGGGCTTGATTTACGCCAGTCTATGGGTCTGTCCTGTGCAGTCCTAGGAGGTCCACCCTCCCAGGCTTTGCCTCCCCTCTTTGGGGAGGAGTAAGTTTATTGCTTACTGCCTGAGGCGCTCCTACCGGGGAATGCCGACGGGGCTGCCCAAGCAATTTTTAATGGCCAGAGTGCTCACCTCTCGAGCGCTGGCTTATCTAATCCCACTTTCCCGACCTTGTGTCACATCTTACCTTGTGGGAGGTAGATAAATAAAATGTTGTATTATTGATTTAAATAACAGTAACCTTTTATGATAATATAAGAGGGATAAATTTAAAAAACTTTTGCATTTATTCATTTAGATATACGTATGTGTATATATGTATATACGAGGCCTGTCTAAAAAGTGTCTGACTTGTTTTTTTCCATGCGAAATAGAGATAAGGCGGCGTCACTCTACAAAGGGAAGGAAGACACCTTCATGCGCATGTGTGAATTTTACACCGCCTTCCTGCACGTTAGTTGCTGCCTGTCGGTCGCTGAGTGAGGTGGTATACAACGTGTTTGTCAATTTACCGATTCTCTCAAGATGACTGAACGTGTTGAGCAAAGGTCAAAAGTTAGGTGATTTTACAAAGCGAAACAATTCGTAAGATTCAGCTAGTGTTTGGAGAAGAGGCAATGAGTGTAACACAAATAAAGGAGTGGTTCAACCGATTCAAAAATGGCCCGCATATCAGCAAAGAATGACCAGTGTTCTGGCAGGCCCCAAACTGCTCAAGGTGTTGTTGAGAGGGTGCGAAAAAAGAGATAATGCAGAACACGACAGCTGAGATGAAAACCATTCTATGTATGTACATATATATATAATGTGACAAGTATCCGCCAGCCCCATGAGAGTCAGGAAAACTCTGATAGTGCACTAGTATGCATTTAGTGAAAATGCTATACTGAGAGAGAACCCTACGAAATAGAGCGAGGGTATGAAACTAGCGTGAATTTTGCTTAAAAATGGAATTATCAGTGCAACAGAGTAGGGTGTCTAGAAGTTTGCTAAAATCTTGTAAACTTTCACGCTTAATTACGTGGAAGAGCCCAGGGAGATTGACCAGTCCTGCTCGGGGCAACAAAGGAATCATGTAAACTTTCACGCTTAATTACGTGGGAGAGCCCAGGAAGATTGACCAGTCTTGCTCGGAGCAGCAAAGGAATTTTTGCCATTTCGTTTTATTTTGCTATCATTTTTCGATGACAAGTCCGACCCCCCCCCCCCCGATAAACAGGGTTAGAAAGAATTAATTGGTTGTGACCAGACAAAGAGGAATAAAAATTGTCTTAAACTCATCGTGGGCGAGCTGAATTGGGAGAGGTAGGAGGTGACGAGGGAGAGAGATGTCAGCCGCAAAGTTTTCAATAAAAGAGAATTGGCCTTCATCCACAGCAGAGTCTGTTGAAATTCGTGAACAAGCACGTACGAGAGAAATTCTGCTCCCCAGACATCGCCATTGCCCATCATAAAGGAGGAAAGTGTGCCTGCCCGATTTAGAGAAATTCTTTTCACGGACAATTAACAACCACGACTGTCGCTCACACAGAAATAATAGGGACTCGCTTTTTGTTGAAACAAGAGAGTGTAATTTTGATTCTTCCTATTTTTGTTTTTATATTTCTTCCAGAGAACACACACAGAGTTGAACTTTATGAGTACCGAACGGACTTTATTTTGCAATCAACCAAGTGTAATTTGATATCATAATTTTTTTTTGTTGAATAATTATTTTCCAAAGGAAAACACAAAAACCCAGACCGAGTTGAATGTTATTATTTATTTATTTTTTGTTCTGCTTGAATGACCCTTCCTTCTGCAGAGATAACCGGTTACTGTCCGCCCTATGATTGCTCACTTATAAACAGTCACGACGTGGGGAGTGTGTTAGTAACTAGACGAGAACCCTCGACATCGGCGACCTTCATCTAGACAACAAGTTCAGCAGATCAACACCGAGTGACCGATCGATCTCAGGGACGGCTAGACCGGTGACATCATCACATCGTCCCGACCAGTGCAGAGGGTTGGGGTACATTTAATGCTGCCATCATGACCAGGATATCACACCTTGGTGGTTGACCACCGTATGCAGAGGGGGGGGGGGTACATTTAATGGTGCCAAATGACTCAGGATGCTACATTTTTGTGGCACAACTTGACCGGGACACTACAATTTCTTTTTGATCAGCAGAACATTGTTTTTTTTTATGATAGACCTGTTTTTGTAAAAAAAAAAAAAGAAGACCAACAGGCAAGAAGAAAAAATATATAGTAAAAGAACTCTGAAAGCACAGCCAGATCGCGGACTGTAGTCAATCGACTATAAGGTCTAGGCAAGCTCGCTAGAATGGCCACCCATCAGCAGAAGACCACAGAAGGAGCGCACCGCCGAACGAGAGGGTAAATGACTCTTTGTTTTCTTTTTTTATTTTTGATCAGTTCTGTACTCCGTCAGTGTATAGATTGTTGTCCAACTTTGCACGGAGTTGGGTAGTTCTGTTGTGAGGGTGGTATCAAAATAACACAAAAAGAAAATGAGATCGGAAGAAGATATAGTAGGAAGTGTTGCAGATATGGGGGAAGAAGAGACTAGGAAAATAGAAAGACCAATAGGGGGGAATACGGATACCCCCCTATAAGGGAGATCCCGCCGGCCTAATGGAATGATTGGCGGTAATCCAAAAGAAGAGGGTAATCTACCGGCTACGAGATGGTGCTGCTTGCTCTGCATGGAGCGATTGGCCCAGTATCGAAATTTATTGGGGGGATGTACGAGGAGAACCCGGGGATAGCTTGGACGGAGCTCCGCAGGCAGCTGGTGAAGCAATACGCCAGCGAGCGGACCGCGATTGAGGCCGTATGCAAGCTAACCCGGCTAAAGCTAAACAACGGCGAGGGACTCGACGAGTTAGTTGAGCGGATCTAGGGGTTGGCAGTTCACACCTTCCCAGATGGGGCGATCCGAAATAGGGTCCCATCCTGGTGGATGCCTTGGTGGACAAGTTGGGTAACAAAGAGACCAGAGAAAGGTCTTAAGGAGTCACCCGCTCACCCTAGTGGAGGCCCAAGAATTAGCAAGAAATAGCATAAGGCTATGAGAGTACATAGAGAGGGGCGAGGGTGAAGAAGCGGTTAGTACAAAGAAAACAGTGGGGAGTCCGGGGCCCCGAATAGGAAAAGGGGGCATGAAGGATTGGCAGTCAAAGTCCGATCCTGGAAGGAAGACATGGGACATTCGATATTGATTTTATAAGCCCACTCCGGCTAGACTGAACTGCACTAGGTGTAGCCATTTCAGACATGAGAGTCGGTGGTGCACAGTAGCAGGGGGTCAGAGGTTAGGGATATGGCCGCCAAACGTTGGTATGCCACCCAACGCTGGAACAAAATACCCAGGGAGGCATCAACGGACCACCCAGCCGAAGGTACAAAGTAGGGTGGCCCCAATAAGAGTGAAGTCCGTCACATGTTGGAGCTGTGGTAAAAGAAGCCATTTCTCTACCGACTGCCAGTCACAGAAGTGCTGGCAGTGTGGGAATGAAGGCCATGTGAAAAGGAACGGTCCTCATGGGGACGATGTAGTCCCAAGAAGAGGAACCCTCAGAGAAAAAGGGTCAGCGTTGACCCCCCAACCCCTAGGCGGTGCTGACAGAGCATGGAGACCGGTAATACAGAAAAAGGCTCCCCATATAGGGAGCAAGGTATCCCCAAGGTCAGAGAAACCCCAAGGCAAAGGAATCCAGACAAAGACCCAACCCCGAAAGATAGAAATAGGGAGAAAACCGATGGGTCTGAAGGGGCATATTATTGCCAGCCCCCATGTCCATCATGACGGAATACGATGGATGAGCTCCAAGGCGGCAGGTGAGAGAACTTACTTGTGACGCCTTGGTCGGAACCATGCGGGTAAGGGCTCTGATCGACACGGGGGCGTCGATCTCCTTGATAAACGCTAAAATATACAATGGGTTGGCGGGGAGAAGAAAGCTGTGCCCGCCCGACGTAATCGTGAATCAGGTGGACGGCTGAGAAATGCAGGTTGCCGGCATGAACTGGCTACCCTTGCAGATGGCCAGAACAAAGGAAGTCTTCCCATTCTATGTGATCCACAATCTATGCAGCGACATGATACTGGGGGAGGACTGGCTCTGAGCAAGGGGAGCCAATATAAGGTTTGACCCAGCGAAACTGACAGTGGGTGGAGTGGGGGTTCCCCTGGGAGGTGCAGAGCGTGGCAGTCTGACGGTGGTAGCTGGAGCTTTCCGATAGTAATTGTAGAGAAGAAGGATGGGGGGGGGGGTTCATCGTTTTTGTGTCGATTTCTGACAGTTAACCGCAATCACTAAACCTTGATTGACGACATTTTGGCTCTGTTGTGGAAATCGACCTGCTTTTCAACCTTGGATTTGAGGTCTGAATATTGGCAGGTGGCACTAGGGAAGAAGGATCAAGAGAAGGCAGCCTTTGGTTGTCATGCAGGGCTATTTAATTTTAGAGTGATGCCTTTTGGGTTATCGAATGCAACGGGAGTGTTTACCCAATTGATGTCGATAGTGTTGGGGGGCATGGAGGATTTTGCCATGTCCTACCTGGACGATATACAGGTATTCTCCAGGAACCCCGAGTAGCATTTAATGCACATACAAAAGGTGTTTGGTAGGCTGCGAAAGCATGGATTGAAGCTCAAACTACCTAAGTGTCAGTTTTTGAAGGAAAAGACGAAGAACTTAGGATTTATTATAGATAGGGATGGGATCCGACCAGACATGGACAAGGTAGAGGTCATCCAGGCTATGCCCGAGCCGAAAACGGTCAGGCAGGTCCAAGGATTTATCGGAGCCATCGGTTACTACAGGCGCTTCGTGCCTGCCTTTAGTCGATTAGCGGGGCTCTTGATAGCCTTGATGAAGAAGTATGCTCGGTTTAGGTGGACGGATGACTGTCAGGGAGCCTTCGCTGCCCTCAAGAGACAGCTCACAACCGTGCCTCTAGTGACATACCCAGACTTGGGCAAACCCATGATCCTGTATACGGCGCAGTACTAACGCAGCTCTGCCCAGAGAGGGATGGTCCGGTGCCAGGCATACCCGAGGAGGTACCGATATATTACCTGTTCCATCAATTATTCGAAACTCGACAGCGATGGCCGGTGATCGAAAAGGAGGCGTTCGCGATCATGTACGCCATCCAAAAGCTGGACTACTACTTAAGCGGTGCGGTTTTTACAATCAAGACTGACCATAAACTGCTGAAGCACTTGTTGGAGGCCGAATGGACCAACAAGAAGATACAACAGTGGACCCTGAAACTGAGCGGATTCTGCTGTAAGATCGAATATCTAGCAAGCAAGGACAACACCGGTGCTGACCTATTGTCGAGACTCCCGAAACAATTAGAGACCGAATCGATTAGATTAGAGTCAGGGGTGGATGATAAGGCATACCAAATCAATGTAATAAATTCCCATAAGCAAAATCAACGCCCAGTCTGTGAGAGGGAGGACGAATCAGAGATCATTCAGGACCCCCATTGGGTGGGGATAATAGCAAGGAGCTGGGGGGGGGGGGGGGGGGGATGACAAAGCCAGGAGCACTTCCAAATTCGGAATACAAGGTGGAGTACTGTGTTATTTTTCCAAGTGAGACGAACGGGTGAGCTCCAGGCTGGTTGTGCCCAGAGAATTGAGGGCAGAAATTCTAGAACAGTGTCACAAGAAGGTTAGTCACATGAGGATCGATAAGACATATGAGCTGATAGGTAGGAAGTATTACTGGCAAAGGTTATATAACGAGGTGGTCGGACATGTAGATAAGGGCATGCCTTGTCAGTTGCAAAGTAGGAGGGGGAGATCCCCCCCCCCCCTAATGAAGAGCGACGTCCCAAACTATCCATTCCAAAAGGTGAGCATGGATATCTCTAGACAGTATGGGGAGACTACGCAAGGTAATCTCTACATTCGGAGTTTTGTGGACTGACTGACGAATTGGCCAGAGGCCTTTGCTATACCGGACAAACGGGCATAGACGGTGTCGGACATAATATTGAGAGATATTTCCTAGGTATGGAGCCCCGGAACAACTGGTCACTGATAATGGACCAGAAAATGTCAACCAAATCATGGTAGAAACCTTGGCCGGTCTGAATGTGCACCATGTGATCACCTCGGTGTACCACCCCCAGGCGAACGCAAAGGTTGAGCGGTTCCACAAAACCTTGGCCGATGCACTGAAAAAGCTGGCCAAAGGTGATAAGCAAAATGAATGAAACCTCAAAATTCACCTCCTATTATTGCTGTTTGGCCGAGATGTGGTTTTGCCCGTAGATATCCTGCTAAGGCCGCGTTGGAAATACATGGGGGAAGATCACCATCAGATGATCTTAAAGAGACAGCATAGGGTGTTCGCGCAGGTCAGGAGGGGGATCAAGGGAGCGCAGATAAACAAGGATATGAGGGATGTTAGTTTACAGGTGGAAGACCCGGTGTATTATAAGTTGCCCACCAGGGACGGTAAGCTGGACCGGCGGTGGGTTCCCTTCTACCGGATCGTGCAACAAACGGGTCTGGTATCTTTTGTGATCTGGGACCAAATGGCTGGGAAGGTGAAACGGGTGCACGCCAACGATTTGAAGTTGGCCAAGGTAGAAGGATGGGACAGACCTTTGGGGCATCGATTACTCTCCCCCCTTATTATCAGGTGGAGGAAAGATTTGAAAACAGGGGCTCCTTCTTGGGG
>OY744525.1:54231445-54258945 GCA_963556195.1 Sepiola atlantica
CGAGTAGCAGTATAGTAACAACAGCGATCGGAGAACGCGGAACCTGGCTACGACATATCACCTGAATCAACAGCGAAGGTTCTACGACGACCAAAGAGTTACAGGTGGCCAAGAACGTGTAAATGTAACATATATATATGTTTATGTGTGTGTATGTATATATGTGTATATATATGTGTGTGTATGTATATATGTGTGTATTTTTTATTTTTCTGGTCTTTCTGTTTTTGCTGGAGATGGGGCATCCTACCGGATGCCAGACATTCACCGGCTATTTCAGACACTCCAGCCTAGCGATCGTTTTAAGATTCTAACCGTCCCCTTAAGTGCAGTTGTTTGTATTTCTCTTGCACTCGGTTCACCGGGTATACTCGCCAGATAGCTCTTGAAATTCTTCTTCATTAGTCCTGTTGCTCCTATAATTACTGGTATGATGGAGATTTCCCTAAGATTCCAGTTTCTTTTCATGTCGTACATAAGACCTTGGTATTTCGTAATCTTTTCCCTTTCTGCTCTGTTCAATCCTGCATCATTAGGGACACTGACTTTAACTAGGGTTGCTACTTTCTCCCTTTTGTCCCATATTACGATGTCAGGTTTAACAGCTCCGTTTTCTAGATATGTAGCTGTAGGGATTGCATAGTCATAGTGGATGGTGTATAAATTATTTCCAACTGTTCTTTCTGGTATATGCTCCCAGGACTTGCCGCTACACTGGATATTCAACTTTTTACAAATAGTCCAGTGAAGATATTTACACACTCCGTTGTGTTGCATTGTATAATAGCCATCCCCCAGGAGAACCTTACAACTGGATGTCAGGTGGCTCACACTCTCTACTTCTGTGTGGCAGAACCTGCACTTGTTATTGTTGCTAAGACCACTCATCTTTTTAAAGGCATTGGTCATCAAGCCTTTATCTTGAGCAGCCATTATCATTCTCTCCTGATCATAGTGGAGAGATTCTCTTTTAAGCCAGTCTACAGAGCCTTCCTTATCTATATATTCCTGGGATAATTCACCTAGGAAATACTTAGCACGTTGTTGGTTGGCCCATTCTTCCAGTTTTCTGGAATGGAAGGTCTTGGTGTATTTCTGACAGCTTTTGCGAGCTATTTCTGTAGCAGGATTGTTGTCTGTTTCTGCCTCATTTGTAAGACAGTCCTGTCAAATGTTTGGCCAGTTTTGTGATAGAGGTTGTTCTGCTCGCTCTGGTTTCTTGATGTTGGCATACCATCATAAGGTTTGGGTTCTGGGAGCTCATCAGATATTGGCCTGTGTTGGTGTATGTATATATATATGTATATATATGTGCATGTATATATATATATGTATGTATGTATATATATATGTATAGTGTATTTTTATGTGATTATTTTTATTGGTGACTGCAGCGTTCGTTTATCTTTTGCTTTCTACTATTTTGGTTAGTGATTAAGATTCAGAAAAGTGCATTATTAGTTGCCCTTATCTTTATAGGACGTATTTTTTGTTAATATATATATCAGGGCCACCACATTGACGAGACCTCAGGTCAAGGGTAAGGTGCACCTGCGCATAGGTGTTCTGTGACGTCACGGGCTTTTGTGTGGAAAGCTGTGTTTTGCGAGTCTGGGTTTTGGAAACAAGCCGAACGGACGATTTCTCTATGTAGTTTTCAAATGATTAGGGGAATTAAATTCCCTAAGAGAATACAGGCATGAGATTCCTTCTTCCTCCCTCCTTGAATGGCTAAGGACTTAAGCTAGGAATTAACTACGATATAGTAATTTGGTCACTCCCTTAACGTTGGTGAAACATCTCCAAGATCGACGGTAGACTGACGCCTGAATAAAACAGAATCAAAATTTAAAAGGTTGTTTGCCTCGTGAATCGAATTATGAAGGTTTTGTTGCAGACACAGCGGACGGCGATGTTCACGGCAGTACAGAAATGAAGAAAGACT
Organism: Sepiola atlantica; assembly: GCA_963556195.1. Lineage (NCBI taxonomy): Eukaryota > Metazoa > Mollusca > Cephalopoda > Sepiida > Sepiolidae > Sepiola > Sepiola atlantica. The sequence goes on from OY744525.1 coordinate 54,233,391, forward strand.
CAACCACTAGACGACATCGAAACGGCGCACCTCCACGCAACGAAGAAGAGAAGGTACGAGAAATTAAAACTATGTAACATATTCCTTTTTGGTGTTAAAAATGACCAGTTGTTTAAGCATGAACATTTGAAACGAACCGATGTTCCCACGGGTGCAGAGAGAAAGAAGAAAATAATAATAACAAAAATAATGGTAAAATTAGTGTTAAAAACCCGAGTGTTAAAAATGCCTTAACGAAAAAGATTGAAAACGCTTCAAACTTTCGTATTTCGAGAAGCGTTTAAAAGCCGTTTCGTGAGGATAATTTTCATTGATTATGTAACAAATGTGTGTTTGGTGGTGTAATGTAACATATAGTCTAGCATTTTACTATCAGACCAGACGTCCTGTCTAGAAATATATACTAAATATTTAGTGTATTTTTATGTAATTATTTTTATTGGTGATTGCAGCGTTCGTTGTTCTTTTGCTTACTATGCAGGGCCAGCGGGACAGTTATAAAAGTGGGAAGCTCTCCTAAAAAGTTGGGGGGCCCGGCCCACATTGCGCCCAGAATGCCAAATATGGGATTAAATTCAATATCTTGACTAAAAATGATCGTCCGATAGTGGGTTGAGAGCTCGTTAGAAGCAGAATGGAATTCTCTTGGTGATAGAAGAAGAAAAATTAAAAATATTTCTATTTTTTTGGCGTCTGGGCTCAAATTACCTTATTTGGGCATTTTGGACCAAAAATAGCTTTTTTGACATAATTTACACATCAAATGATCTTCTAATAGTGGTTGGGGTCTTGTTGGAAGCATATTAGCAAGTCGCTTCTGGTGAAAAAAGAACAAACAGAAATTTCAATTTTGGGGGGCCTGGGCTCAAATTACCATGTTTGGTCATTTTGGGCCAAATACACCTTTTTGGATTTAACCTAGACATAAAATGATTTTCTGACACTGTTTGATGGCTCATTTGAAACATATCAGCAAGTCGCTTCTAGTAAAAATGACAAAATTTAAGAATCAATTGGTTTATCAAATATAGAGAATACATAAAGTTAAAAGTATTAACTGACAAGGTGCATATAAAAGTACAAAAGTAACAAGTATAAAAGTTTAAATGTATTAAGTATAAATGTATGTATTGGAATTGGAATAGCTCGTTGGAAGCGTATTAACAAGGCAGACTTGCATTGTTTCTCTGTTCTTCACTTCAAATTGCATTCATTGTACTTTGCTCAAAAGATACTGTATCGGTTGTTCTGTGGACAGAAGAACTGGAGGGAGGATGAAATGAATAACTTTGGATATTATGCGGATCCTCAACAATGCAAAAAAAGAATATATCGATGCAATCCGAAAAATCACCGGTATGTTAATGGATGCACCATTTGCGAGTGGAGGAAATACAAATAATGGTCCGCTTTGCAACAGATTTTTCAGCCCTCAAAATCGCTTTTACGGATGTTCTCTCATCCGTAACAGCGTGGATCACAAAAATTTTGAAACGTTCATGAGTAACACCAACATCATCCTGTCTATCACCCAGTCTGTCACAAACAAATGTGTGCATGTGGAAGCATTGAAAACCTTGGGCATCGAGATAATGCTTCATCTCAGAATTGCCTTCGTCGATGAGAAGGTTAAACCATGAATTATGATAATCCCGAGCTACCATCAAGTGTGTGCCCATAGTTCAAGTGGAATAACGGTAACTCGATAGCAAAATGGAGTGAGAGTCCAGTAGAGTCTTGGAACAAGCACGTTCGGTCTTTCCTAAGTGGTCCAGCTGCATTGTCTCGGCAACTGTCCATCAAGGACAATATTCATGATATACTTCGACACATGTTAATAATGTCTCACCCTGAAATCGCTTCACGACGCCCCCACCTTACTATAATATTTGTGATGAAACTGAACACACACGAAGGTCAATCAGACATACCAAGTCGACTGCTTCAACTATGAAACAAGTTTTTTTTTTAAATTGAATGCAATCAAAGGCTTTTTCTTTCTACATATTCAGAAAAGGAATTAAAAAAATGCTTTCAGATAGATGGAAACATAATTTTTCCATCTTGTTTCTGTTGATGACTGTAAAGTGGGTGGGCCCAAGTAAAAAAGTAAGGGGGCTTGAAAAAATCAACTCACACGTGGGGAAAAATTCGCTAGGACCCTATTCTTAATTTTTATAGATCAGAGCTAGCACCCCTACCTCTAAAAAATTGTGCAGACATTTGAGAATTTAAATTCAGTAATATTACTTAAAATAGTTAATCAATTCTATCATTTATTTATAAAATACGAATTCACTCGAGGGTAATTTTTTACTTGCCTGATGTTACATCATTTATCTTACAAATGCTTATTTAAGTCATTTGAATAAGAAATAAAGTGCAAAGTAATTTCTTTCAACTTCACCAGTTAGGAGCTAGCTAGATATATATAGCCATCTATTCAAGAATTGCTAAGATTGTTATACTTCGGTGTTTTTGTGGATGATGTTTAGTATTTATTTATAAATTGCTTAAAGTAACACTAAGATAAAATTAATAGCTACATTACTTTACTTAAGTAGTAAGTTTCTATTTGAATGTGAAACTAAGAGCAGAGTTAATCCCTTTCAAACGCAAACAAATTGGAGCTACACATATATGATCAAATCTCCGAAATGAGCTATTTTAGATTCATTATTTTCTATTAAATGGTGCTTATTACCTCTTTATAAAGTATTAAGAGGATTAAAAAGTATTTTTAAGGGAATTTATACCTAAAGTTGATTGTGATTACATTTCATATTTAACTCATGTTGTGAGGGAAATAACGCCAAACACCAATACCCATATTACTCTCCTACATTAATTATATGTCTATATCTATATTGGAGTGAATTCATTTTTTTATCATTTATTTGGCATTATATTTTGACTGTTTGCTGTTTTATTGGTTCTTACCTCCTTCCCTAAATTATATTAGTTTTTGACTTACCATTACTTCACTAATTAGTACAGTTGAAATCTAAAAGATTGTCTTCTGATGTTCTCATGATCTGACTATCTTACCGTTTTCTTATCTATAGGTTAAGTATAGTCTATGCCACTTCGGCTATTTTTTTCTGTATGTGACCTGCTCTATATTTAAATGTTTTATAAGCGGGTATTGCTGTTCCATTATCTACTATTAGGTTTTCCGTTTCTATTGGCTACATAATCTTATAATATTGATATATTTTAGATATTTTTATATTTGATGAAAGGGTTAGTGTCTTAGGTGTCTATATGGGTCTGTAACAGGATAGGGCCTATGCGGTTCTATGTAGACAGTTCTTAACCACTTCCTGTCTTTTATTTAATAAATTTTCCTTAGACATAACTATATTGTAGAATTTCAGAATACAGATGTTACATCTCTTAGATTTGTTAGGTTTGTATTTTCCTGCTCTACCTAATATAGACCATTTCAGGCTGTATTGCATACTTTTACTATTTAGCTAAAGTTGAGGAGCCTTCTTTGAATTTGTATTAGGTTCTTTGAAAGAGTGTAGATGGTTTCTAAACCTGTCCTTGAAACTACATCCGTCGACCCAATGTATGTTCCAATTTTGTTGCCTTCTATGACGTTACATTTATGCACTATATTTGAAGTTAAACATCTCCCCTCTAAAGGGCACTCATTGATATTTTTACAGTTACATTTCGAGGTGTTATTCTGGTTCTGGACTGTACTGCTATCTAAGTTCCTGATCTTGTTAATTTTTGTGTTATTTGAACTTACTATAGTTGATGTTAAGTTTATCGATGTTGAAAAGGATAATTTTACTGTATTTTTATTTATAATCTCACCTAGTCTGCTTTCTCTGGGAAATTTTTTTTTTAGATAATTTGATAGAACTGTTTAGGTATGTTAGTGAGAATGTTCAAGCCATTAGGAGGATTGAACCAAAGTGAGTTTCTACGTCTAGTCTTCTTCCTGGTGATATTCTCTATCGATAGTGGGTTTGTTGATCCCCTAGTGTTAAGTGTAGTATTAGGTGCAGTATCCCACGTATTAGTAGTATTTATTCTATTTTTGTTTTGTCTAGAATTTCCCATAGCCATAATATATTAAGTAAGGTGTGTTCTTATTATGATTTACCGAGCTTCCTTTTATGTAGTTTATTTTCCAAGTGTATCCAGATCTGGCTAACGCTTCATTATAATATTCTTTATTCTGATTAAATAGTGGCTCGTTAGATGATAGCTTTGATATTCTAGGGATTATGTCTTTCTTAATGGGTCCCGGGTGGTTTGAGTTAAAATCTACATAATAGAGAGTATGATTTGGTTTATGATATGGTTCATATGTTCTATTGTTTAGGTCTAGAATGATGTCTAAGAAGTTAACTATCTTATGGTTTATGCCAAGGTCCAAATTTCTAAAAATGTTATGTATATCTTTTTTGGTATTCTCTAATCTTCTATTGCCAGAGTTTACAAAGAATAGTGCGTCATCTCTGTATAAACCGCCCCTCATACGTGGTAGATCTTTATGGAGCTCCTTCAGGATGTAAAGGCCTACCAAATCCGTTACCTGTGCAGAGTCCGATGCGCCCACAGTAATGTCGAAGTTGTTTTCCCTATCTTTTCTTGTCCATAGTTTGTTATCATACAGAATCAGAGTTCTTCTAGCTAGTTTTATGATGTCTATTTCTAGTCTAGTTATATTTGTTTCTATTCGTGCCATATCAAGAGCTTTATCTAGAAGGGTGGGGGAAATCGAGGATTATATGAGTCTATGTCAAACATGATGAACTTCCCATTATTCCTTTGGGGCAGTTTCCCAAACCAATTGATAAATGCATCTGAAGATGACCACAAACTGAGTTATCTTGGATTTGATGGTAGGTATGATTCTATCCAATATCGTTTTGCTAATTATTTCTATGCCCGATATACAAGGGGAGATTAATCTGATAGTAGGATTATTATTGAAACCTTCTTTGTGATCCTTTAACGTAAATCTGTGGCATTTATGAGCATATATCTCTATGTTATTATCTATATTGATTTTATAGTATATTTCTAAAGCTGCAGAACTGATATTACTGAGGTCATTTAGATTAGCTATTTTGTAGTTTTTCAGTAGTTCTTTCATAATCAGATTATCATAAGTTTCGAAACTCATGCTATAGAGGTTCATTGTTTTATCAGCTGGTACTATTAAGTTATAGCCTTTTTTCATTTTTCTAAAGGTTTGATTTATCTTGTTAATTGTAGGGTTGGAATATTGACACCTTTTTTAAATTTCAAATTACCAATCATGTTGAACATGTCTTGCTCCAAATTTTCCTGGGTTGGGCTGATGGACATTTTCGCATTTTGATGTAGAATTTCATGGGTGCTTTTCCCCGAATCGTCTTGTTGCTTCGTTCTTCGTTTACCTTCTTCAGAGGGATGATGATGGATTATCTTCCAACATACTCTTTTGATGAAAGAGTTCACTGCCTGTATCATGTCTTTAGTGTAGCATTTGTGGTTTGGAGTAGCTATATTCTTAGGTGAAAATGTTATTTCCTCCTTAGTCAACATAGTTGAGAGAGATAAAAGGTCAGGTGATCAGCTCAATGCGAGGAGCAGTAATATGAATTATGATCATATATGTATTAGCATATAGTATCAGTGCCGATATATATGTATGAATTAATATACGTCTGTATATATGTATATATATACATATATAAACATATATACGTCTGTAAATGTATGTATGTATATATACATATGTATATATACAATGTATATTATACATATATATATGTGTGTATGTGTTTGTATGTATGTATTTGTATGCATATATATGTATATGTATATATATATATATGATATTCAGCATACCGCTAATGTTAAGGACAGTAAAGCAATGTATGAACTGATGAAGACAGTCTATGGTCCTAGACATTCTATATATATATATATATATATATATATATATATATATATATATATATATATAAATATATGAGATAATTTATTTCATTTTGACTACAAAATTGATTTTGTTTCACGAGAGCGATTTGAAGTGCTCCCGATCGTCAGGTCATGAAAATTCATTATGCCTGTTAAGATAAGTTCAGAATCACAGTTTTATGAATCCTGTTGAATCGCCTGAATGCCTACATCTGTCCTTTCGTGCTTCCTGAGAGTCAGTGTGGCTTTAGAAGTAGGGGTACCACTGATATGATCTTTATGACAAATGTAGGAAAAGTGTATTGAACATTGTCTTGATCTTTATCAGGTCTTTGTGTCTGACAAAAACGTTCGATGCAGTTAATCGGGATGCGCTGTGGAAGGCATTTGGTAAGTTGGGATGTCCTCCTAACTTTGTTAGACTTCTTCGTGAGTTACACAGCAATATGAAAACAACGTGTCAACTGCAATGGTTGCCTTTCTGAACCTGTTACAGTTGAAAAATGTTGTTAAACAGGGTGATATTCCTGCACCTACTTTGTTTTCCATCTATTTTGCTGTAATTCTGTCATTGGATTTCAATAACTGTGACAAAGATGTGTATCTTCGATTTCGCACATCGGGTCGGCTGTATAATTTACAGCGTTTTTAGACTTCGTCAAAGACATTCTCCACTGTTTTTCGAGACTTGCTTCATGCAGACGACATGGATCTATCTCGTAGCTCACTCGCAGAATGATATGCAGGATATTATGAATAGTTTTTCATGGGCATGTAGAATAATGGGTCTCAAAATAAGCCTGGGTAAGATAAAGGCTATGTTTGCTCCGGCCCCTGGCAACCTGTATCAGGAACCGGATATATTTGTTGAAATCCACAGACAGTATGTGGTGGATCTGTTTATGTATCTGGGTAGTGTTATTTCGAGGAATGGGTCATTGGATGCTGCAATAAGTAGACGTATTGAACAAGCTAGTGTGTATTTTGGTCAGTTGGAAAAGCGGGGGTGGGCCCACGTGAGATAAAGCTTGAAACCAAGATCTCTGTGTATGAGGCCTGAATTGTATCAGCTTTGTTATATGCTTGTGAGACATGGACCATTTACAGAGCTCATATTCGCCAGCTAGAGCGTTTCCATCAGAATTGCCTTAGGAACTTGCTTGACATCCGTTGGGATACCTTTACCCCTGACACCGAAGTGTTGGAGCGAGCTACTGTTCACAGCATTGAGTCTTGTATAAGAAAACACAGACTTCGTTGGGCTGGCCATTTTGTTCGTTTTACTGATGACAGATTGCCCAAGCAGGTGATTTATGGAGAACTAATTCAAAATACTCACCAACAGCACAAACTGCCTAAGCGATTAAAAGATTGTCTCAAAGCCGATTTGAAATGCTTTGGAATTGATGTTGGAAGATCTGTATATATATATGTATATATAGATATATGTATATATATATGTGTATATATATATATATATATATTAGGGTAGGTCGATTTTACACTTTTTTTAAATATTAAAAAAAGGCACGTACCGAAAGTTGTATATAGACCTATTAAATACTCATGCAAAAAATTAGATCAAAAACTTCAGCGGTTTTTTGAGCGTTTGGTATCAAAGATCGTAGACAAGAATATACTGAAAATTCCTCGTTTTTGCAAGATTTGCTTGAATATTGGTGTGAAAACCAAATAATTTTAGCATTTAAAAGCAGGGAATGTCCTTTTATTTTATAAAAATGATATGAATTAAAGAAATCTTCAAATTGAAAATCCCCCCCCCTCATTTTCAGTATCTGCTTTTGTAAACTACCTTTTAACGTTATGAATTAAACAGTAATATTTGAATACCTAAAAAAATGATTTTTTCTGTTATTAGTGAAAATATAACAAGCAAAGAAATAAGGAAAAACCTAACACTATTTTAATGAAGCTTAATATAGAGAGTCAAATTGCTTCATATAAGACCCCTTAGACAAAAATGCTGGTCTCAATTTCTGACTCAAAACTTTGGCTGTAATGTGTTGATGCCTTGCTTCAAAACCATATACAGTTTGTGAAGCTTCTGTTATTAACTTAACTGCCCGTTCCACACCCTGAGAATGTGAGGGCAAATCTGGTTCCATTCATCAACGATTCTCGAAGTTCAGATTCAGTAAAATCTTCCGTCATTGGTGGTTCAAAAATGCCGCATAATTTTAAATCTATTAATTGTGTCCAATGTGTGGCATTAAAATTAATAGGTAGTATTCTTTTTAATCTTTTTCTGGTTGACTCCTCACTCCTGAAAGAACAAATTAATTAATTGAATTATTAAAAAATTCCAATCTGTACTGCTTTAATAATTATGGTGAAATTAGATAAAATCTTTAAAAATCATTCTATAAATTGGAATAAATAATTGAGTCAGAGATATATGAATAAATATTACTTAACTAATGGCCAAAATTCTTTTTAAAGCTTCTTCTCTTACTTCAATCTCCTCAGATTTAACCATGGAATATAGAATGTTTTCAGGCAGTAAACAAAATGTATTACCTTGTATATTTCTAAATGTGATATCTTGGATTTCCTGAGGCTTCTCCTTAATCCTCTGGGTCATATTAAAAATGTGCACTTACTGATTGTGGAATTTACTATTTCTTTTAATTTCAAACCAAAAAGTGGCATACACATTTACAATAAAATTTACTACATAGTGTAGTTTTGTTGTGTGCCTTTGTGGGTATGCACCACGAGTCCATAAATACATAAGCCTGATGGCCAAAGTTAACCATCTTGCTTGGTTTAAAGGACCAATTTTCCAGGAGGCATATCTAGAGTCAACCTTACCTCTAGAAATACCTACTGTGTATTCATAAAGGAGTCTTTGGTCAGAACTAAGATCATGTATTTCATCAATTTTAAAAATTGACTCTAGAGGATTGCTAATAGTGGAAAATGATATTTGGGGTAAATCATATCAATCATTTGAGCATAATTTCCCCAGAGGGCTACTGAATGTTGTAGGGCCCTTTGCGCAACCATCTATGTTTTTAAAAAGGGCTCTGAAAGGTAGTTCATTATGATGCAAAGAGCAACCAATTGTGTGAAGAGTTTTAAAAAGTTTTTTTTCTAAAATTGCAACCATTCCACCATCGCAACTTGTGTTGGTATTAGTGTTGTCAACAAGTATAGCCTTGATACTGTTCTCACTGTGGAATTCATGCAAAACATCCACCACTTGATCTGCATGAACAGCACCTGTTGCACTACTATTCGGAAGAACTCTATGTGTCAGATATTTACTTTCACATGGTGTTTCTTTTGTAAAAGTTAAATGGTGTTCTGGTCCCTTAGTTTTTTTCATAATTCTCTGTCTATTTTCATCCACAATTTCCTTATACATCAATGTGTCCTTATCCATTCTCCCATCAACTCCAATACATATATTTTAGGTGGGGTAAAAACTCCTGGCTGAAATAGTTTTATTTATCTACCTCCAACAAGGTAAGATGTGACACAAGGTCAGGAAAGTGGGATTAGATAACCCTGCGCTATAGAGGTGAGCACTCTGGCCATTAAAAAATTGACTGGGCAGCCCCGTTGGCATTCCCCTGTAGGGGCGCCTCAGACAGCAATAAACTTACTCCTCCCCAAAGAGGAAAGGCAAAGCCTGGAAGGGTGCACCTCCTAGAATTGCACAGGACGGACAAGCCCCAATAGACGGGCGTAAATCCAGACCCAAAGGCCCGGACGATACCGGTTTATTTGGTGGGGTAAAACCCCCTGGCTGAACTAGTTTTTATTTATCTACCCCCAACAAGGTAAGATTGACACAAGGTCAGGAAAGTGGGATGAGAAAGCCAGTGCTCGAGAGGTGAGCACTCTGGCCATTTAAAAATTGCCTGGGCAGCTTCATCGGCATTCCCCGGTAGGGCCGCCTCAGACAGTAAGCAATAAACTTACTCCTCCCCAAAGAGGGAAGGCAAAACCTGGGAGATGCACCTCCTAGAACTGCACAGGACGGACAAGCCCCAATAGACGGGCGTGAATCCAGACCCAAAGGCCCGGACGATACCGGTTTATTTGGTGGGGTAAAAACCCCTGGCTGAACTAGTTTTTATTTATCTAACTCCCACAAGGTAAGGTGTGACAAAAGGTCGGGAAAGTGGGATTAGATAAGCCAGCGCTCGACAATTCAATATATATGTGTGATAATTAAACACAGAATCAACACGGGAACTCAAATTCGCCCGATGAATTTTCAACCGGTGAATACCATAAAAAATATCCAATAAATAAAACGCCTATGTAAACAAATAATTATTTATATATAACATTAAATATTATAGTGTTTTATTCCTTTTTAATTTGAATATGTACATTTAATTTCTTAAGAAAAATAATAATAAACTTTAAAATATTTATTATTAAGTAATGTATTACTTTTTTTTGTTAAAACCCGGGTTTAATTTAAGGCGACACATCTGCCGGTGAAATCTCGGCAGTGATAAAAAATCTCGATTTATTTGATCTTAAAGTTGCAATGCTCAAATAAATACAAAATTTTGAAGAAAAATATTTCTTGTGGTAACTTTTGACATTATTTGGCAACTTTCTTCGAGTGCGATAATTTACAGTTTCAAAATTGACCTCCCCTAATATATATATACAGGGTCGGGCAGCTAAATTGGTACTTTTTTTTATTTTTACAAAATTCATAATTTAAAGGATTAAATATGGAAAGATATCATTTTAACATTTATTTATTTAATTATTACAGTCTATTGAACAAAATTATTCAATATGAGCACCCTTTGCATCAATTATTTTGGAGATTCTTTGACGAACGCGTGAACAGCTCCTCTTTATTTTATTGGGATCTAGATTGCGAAATGCTCGTTGAATGGCTGTCTTCAATGAGTTTGTATTTGGTTGTGGATTGACATTAGTCTGTCCCTCGACGACGCCGAATAGATAATAGTCGCAAACATTTAGATCTGGAGAGCTGCTGGGCCAAATATCCTTCGGAACAAACAAGGGAAGATTCTCCTTCATGAAATCTTGGACTTTCCTGTATCCATGCACTGGTGCCGAGTCTTGGATGAGCATGACTTTCGTAGGGTTGTAGTTTCTACGGATCCAAGGCAATAAAACATTATTAAGAATGTTTAAATACTCCGCTGTGTTGATTTTAAGACCCGCTTCGATGGAATCAGGAGGCATCACCTTTCCATCACTTGCCACGGCCGCAAAAACCATCACAGAAGCAGAATTTTTGCTCTGCATCACAGGAGGAACTTCCGAAGGGTCACAGGCAATAACTCGAGTGTTCTAGCGATTTGAAACCTCATCCACGATGAACTTTTTCTCATCAATAAAAATGCACACATGTCCTCCTTTGTGTTTCAGATGGTTGATAAGCTTGGGGCATCTTTCAACTCTGATGGCTTTTGAACGGGCAGTGAGGAGATTATGGCGTCTCCTAACGTAGGACTTCATCCCAAGGTCTTCGTTGATTGCTCTGCTGATAGTTCTGCGACTAACATTGCGCTTTTTTGCCAGTTTCGACATCGACTGACTTGGGTCTGCCTTTATCGACCTTTTTAGCCCCACCAGGAAAGTGTTTGTACGCTTTCGATCACTACGAGTACTGTGCCGACTTCTCTCAACCTTACACTCGACATCGAAATTAGCCACAACCCGATAGACAGTCGTTTTTGCATAGCCAGTGCTCTTAACAATGTCCGAAGGAGAACTCCCGGCGCGTCTCATTTCGCATATAGTTATTCTTCGTGATAATTCCGCCATATTAAAACAAATTTGAGTAAATATAATTATGCTATCTTGCAATAAAGTGTTTAAGGATCCTTAGTAAAAAAAACCGTAATCATATGATCAAAAATAAAAAAGATATTAGCATTTTAAATTAGGTCCAATTTATCTGCCCGACCCTGTATGTATATATATATATATATATATGTATGTATGCATGTATGTATATATTTATATATATATATATGTATTTTATTTACATCCTCTCCATGAGGGTAAACACAAGGTCAGGTGTGAGGTTTGATGAAAGTGTTTCTATAGAACGAACTGAATTCGAACACGGCACACCCAGGTTCTCAGTTCGTGTCGTTAGCCACCGTGCAATCTCCATATATATATGTATTTATTTACATAAAGTTAGGTATGTTTATATATTTGCACTAGCAGGGACAATGCTGAGTAGAACAAAACACAATCTTGATGCCGGGTAATTCTATTCCCTCCACCTGCTTTCACAATAATATTAAGAGAAATGATGTTGATAATGAAAATAGTCCAAAGAGATTTAAATGTAATACTGTAATTTACATTTATTGCTCCCAGGCAACTGCAAGTAGAACAAAATATTCTGTTATTCCCATGTTTACTTACCAAATGTAATACAGTAATGTTAATAATGACAATTCTATTGCTTCCGGACAACACTGAGTAGAACAGAAGTTTATGTTACCTCCCCCCTTACTTACCAAATATAATACTTGTCAAAAGTACCATTAAAATCAAATGATGAAGAGAAATAATAATTTTTGATCTCGGACAATGCCGAGAACGAATGGTCCCGATTAATTTCTAATTTCTTGTCCCCCATTCCCTATTTCACAATAATATGAAGATAAATGCTGTTAAGTAAGTCAATAGTCTGAAGAGATTTACTATATATCCTTTAACAAATAATTTTTGATCCTGGACAACGCCAAGTAGGACAAATGGTCCCGATCAATTCCTAATTTCTTGTCCCCCACCCCCTTTAAAAATATAAAGATTAAATATGTTCTGAAATACCTTACGCATGTTGCATGTATCTTTTTTAAAATTAAGGCCTCCAGAACACTACTATTTTGACTTTCGTCTACATCGCTTATTTCTACTTGTTTTAGGGTAAGGTTAGGGTAAGTTTAATGTTAGTTTAGGGTTAGGTTATGGTTAGTTCATGTATTAGGGTTAGCTTATATATATATACCTACAGTATATCTATAACGCCCGCCCGAAAATTGTAAGTTGTTTACCGCTTAAGAAAAATAGAAAGTTCCTCCTCCATTTGTATTTATTTACATTTTTAAAATAATTTTTAAAGCAAAAAAAAAAGCGAAATTCGAGAAGTAAATTTCTTTCCAAATTAGTAGATAATAACATTAGAGAATGTATACAAAACCGACCTCAACCTTTACTAAATCATGTTCTTTGTCTTTGTTATGTTGTATACTAGACAGAGAAGTTCTTTATCCTAGGCAACGCAGTGTTTAAACACATCTGCTCTATCTATTGTATTGAGCATTTTTCCATAAGACAACACCAAGTACCGTTTATTGTATGCAACATGATAAAAAAGACTGTAAAGTTCTTTATCCCGAGCAATGCAGAGTTTAAATATACTTGCTCTATTCAGGATTAACTGACTTATACCACTTACAAGGTATGGTACTGTATTATTACTGTTATAGCTCCCGGGAAACACCATTTTCTTTGTCTAGTATATAAAGTCATAATAAAAGACAGAAGTTCTTTCTCTATATAGGATATTGAGCACTCTTGGGTTACTATATACCACTTACCAAATGTAATGCTGTAATATTACTATTATGACTTCTGGGTAATGCTGAGTACCTTTTCTTGCATAAAATATTATAACAAAAAAACAAACAGATTTTGTTTATTCCAGGGCAACATGCCATGTAAAAATACCTGCTTTATCAACAATATTGAGCCCTTTGAATTGACTAACTTGTACCACTTACCATATATGATATGGTATTGTTACTACTTTGCTTCTTGGACAACACCGTGTTCTTTGTCTAGTATACAACATCATAACAAAGATAGAGAAGTTTTTTATCCCGGGCAGCGCAGTGTGTAAACACATTTTCGCTATCTATTGTATTGAGCACATTTGCCATAAGATGCAATACTGTATTATTATTATTATGGCTCGCGGAAAATGCCAAGTCCTTTTTCTTGTATACAACATTATAAAAAAAAGACTGTAAAGTTCTTTATCCCGGGCAATACAGTGTTTAAATCACATCTCATAATCATAAATCTATGACGTCACGTGAAAGCTATAATTATTTTCTAAGGTAATGTTATGGATTAAGCAACCCTTGCGTCACTATAGACTCATCAAACCATACCTGTTCAGAAGAGGTATGGTTTGAGATTAAGCAACCCTTGTTTCACTATAGATGTGATAAGGGTAGTGATCCTTTTGTGAGAGCTAGAGTTCCCCAAATTTAAAAGCCTTGCACCAGACATTCTTGTACTCTGGATTTTATGTGCCTCACATAGAATCCAGAATGTGTTATTGTAGCATTAAAGGTGATAAATGTTATAACTTTGTAGGTCGCTATCGAAATGACAACTTAAATATCAACAATTGACACGGCTGGCTGCTGGAATAAAGGTCAAATCAACTGTCAGTCGGGACATGTTGAATTGACAACAACAATGACTGTAGTTTAACTTTCTATTTGTCTCCCTTTCTTTTTGTGATGTATATTGTGTCTCTTTCAGACCTTTCATTCTCTTTCTCTTGTTTTTACCACCGCGAGAGAAGATATTAACAGTTTGGATTTCGTCCATGACGGTAAAAATAAATAAAATAAAAAATAAATATATTTTTTATATATAAAAATGTGTTGTTTGCTCCTTCCTATTATACAGTGTTCAATTGCACCACAGTGGTCCCCTCAGCCAGATAATTAATTCTCTGGAGAGAATGACGCCTAAAACCCACTGTAATTCCCATTAAAAACCCAACAGTGTAGAACCCCTTCATTTAAGGGGATGTGCCTATCGTTTGCCACTCAGAGAGCTGGGGTACTGTGTCAGGACGTTAACAGCTCTTCTAAAGACATTCCCATGGCACGGACAACCAAGTTACACCCCCCGGCCAACGACAGTTTCACATACTCATCAAGCAATGCCGGTTCAGAAGATAATATAATCAAGGAGGCCTCCAGAGCACTTCTAAAATCACCCTTCCGCGTTTCTGGCCCTGCTGCCTCCGAAGAGAAACGTAAAAAACGCTAAATAAAATCTAGAGTTAGCGTCTACTGAAATTTAAATTTGAAAAAATGCTGACTCATTTCCTATCCTGAAGAATGAGTCGGCAATTTTTTTCCAAATTAGTAGATTATAACATTAGAAAATTTCCAAATTATTAAATAACATCAGAAAATGGATGAAAAACCTAACCCCCCTTTACAAAACCTTGCCCAGTTTTCCCTCAAAGAATAAATAATTTGTTTCTAAATTTTAGATATACACCTGGGGTAACGCTGATCAATGATATACCAACTTTGTGGGTCTTTGTTTGGTATTTTTAAAAACTTTTAGCTGGATATACAAACATACACACACACAACTGGCCTATATATAATAGATGTATAGGATTCATTCCTAAACTAATTAATCGATCATTATGAATTTTGGAATACACCTGCTAGTCATAAGGGGTCGTAATGTAGGCTATATTTAGTTTAAACAAAGCGGGTGGAAGCTCTTTGTGAAAATATACAGATATCACCGATTTTTGTAAAATTTTATTCGACATAAATTAATATATACTGCCCAAATTTCAGTTTCTTTGAAATATTTTAAAAGCTTTTTAGGAGGAAAAATACAACTTCCCATTTTAAAATTCAAATATATCAGATTTACATTGAATTTGATCCATAGTCATTAGATATCAACGAAGCAATTTTCCTTGCCTTAAATTTTAGACATTTTCTAGAATCAAAATCATGTAATGGATTTTGATCAAAATTGGAATAAAGGTTCTAGACATAAGGTTTAGTATCTATATATCTTGATTTTAATCTTCGTAAGAAGACATACAAGTGATGCAAAACTCTTTTGCTAGAGCAATTAATTTTACTCATCCTGGAACAGGCATTCTTCCAGTACAATAAGCTTGAGACCTTCATACAGTTAAACAGAATCTTTCAGCATATTTTACACCTGGACAACATCGGGTTTTCATTCTAGTTTACTATAAAATCAACTCATCTTTCATGACAGAATCTGGACTTTTTGTTTTGTGTGAACACTGGCATGTCTTTTAAGGCTTGAATTTGTAGAAAATTTAGATCCACAGACGTTGCAATGAAAGGGTCTTTCACCTGTATGTGTTCGTAAATGATCTTTTAAAGCTGAGAGTTTGTAAAAATCTGATCCACAAGTGTCACATAGGAAAGCTTTTTCTGCAGAATGTTTTAACTTGTGATTTCTAAAAGTTGACCCTTTTGCAAAATCGACTCCACAGATCTCGCAGTGATATGGTTTTTCTCCGGTGTGGGTTCGAAAATGATCTTTCAGAGCTGAAAGCTGAGGAAAACCTAAACCACAAACTTCACAATGAAAAGGTTTTTCTCCTGTGTGTTTAAACATGTGAATCCTAAGCTTTGAACTCTTGGCAAATCTTGATTCACAAATCTTACAATGGTATGGTTTTTCTCCAGTGTGTATTCGTATGTGATCTTTTAGAGTTGAATTTAATGAAAAATTTAAGCCACAATCATCACAGTGAAATGGCTTCTCACCTGTGTGTGTCCGCATGTGGGTCTTTAGATTCGAACTAGTCATGAATGTTGACTGACAAATTTCACATTGGAAAGGTTTTTCACCCGTGTGTGTCCGCATGTGAATCTTTAGATGATGACTTTGTGAAAATTTTTGTTCACAAATTTCACACTGAAACGGTTTTTTGCCAGCATGCACCATTAAATGGTTTCTCAAGTAGGAATTTTGTGAAAATTTTGTCTCACAAATGGTACACGTGAAAGGTTTTTCCCCCGTGTGTATTCTTACATGTCTTCGGAGACTTGAAGCATTTGAAAATTTTATCTTACAAACCTCACATTGAGCAAATTCTTTTATAGTATGTGTTCGCATGTGTGTTTTAAGATTAGACTTTTTTGCAAAAACCAATTTACAAACCTCACAATGGAAAGGTTTATCACTGGTGTGTATTCTCAGATGATATTGCAGGTTGATATTATCAGAATAACTACATCTACATTTCATACAACCAAATGATTCCTTTTGTCTGGTGTTTGGTTTATTGGAACCGTTATGGATTTTAGACTGACCATCTTCATCTTTTATTTCTGTTTCTTTTTTTATTTCCATATTTCAAATTTTTCACAACTGTAAAAAACAAAATGTCTGACATCAAAGTCAGAGCTTGACTTCTGTGTAAATTTTATTTTTGATTTTCATCATCATTGCATCTCCATTAACTTGATTAACCTTATGTTGCCATTGTAAGATTGTGGGCTGGAACGAACGGTATCTTCAAGTCTGTCTTGATTTCCTCTTATTTTCATTTGTTTTTTTACTAATGAGTAACCACTTATCAAGGCTAAAGGTTAATGAGATGGATAAATTATCAGTTGAATGAAAAATATTGAGAGGATCGAAAATAATGAATTGAATGAACCAAACTTGATGACTCATGAGGAAGGTCTATGACAAGCACGTGTTGACATTGGATTTGAAAAGAACCATGTTGTAGCCTACATGGGAATCATTCTCTGCATGTTAATGTGTTCCACAGATTGGAAGCTTTTGGAAGGAAACTGTTCATGGAAATTCCATTTAGCTAGAAAGAACGGCAAAAGGTTCCTCAAAGACAAACTGCTTCTGTAACTGCCTTACAAGAACCATATTCAAAATTCTTTTCTCTATTTTCTGTCAGTCAGTCTGTCACACTTAATTTTTTACAAAAATACTAATTTAAAAAAATTATATGCCCATGATAAGTTGTGTGTGTCGACTGTGACAATGAAATATGTGCTTTAAACTTTTTTTGATTAACTGAAGTGTTTAAAGTTATTTTTTAAAAATGTGCATTTTTTTGTTTTGTAACACTTAAGCTGCGTCCATTTAATCTGCAATGAAAATGTTATTTCAAACTTAAGAATGGTATTAAGATGACATTTTAGAGCCAAAATCTAAAACACAAAATGTCTCACACAAAAGTCTCAGATAAAATTCTGTAGTCAATAAAACCGAATATGTGTAGACTTATTAATATATCCTCTTTTTCTAAAGCTATTTCATATTATTACTTATGTTGATAAAATATGTTTATATTACTGGAATTTTACCCGAAATGAGATACTAACAGATTTACGTTGATCGAACACTAGGCAGTTGTCATTATGACACTTATTAATTAATAGTCTCTTATATTATTCGTACATAAACATTCATACATTTTCAACATTACTTACTTTTAATAAATTTTATATTATAATATTTGAACTGAATTATGTTGAGCCCAAAATGTCATTGATTGCTCAGCAAAACGAATCATTTGCAGATCCGGACAATGAAATCAGCTAACAAGATCTGAAATCTGGAAAACCGTTACTTCTGTTTAGAACATCAGCGCGATGTGAAACTAGCAAGTATAAAAGACGTTCTGTCATGCCTGACCGTTACAATTATGTAAACACTTGTTTAGACTTCATATTTTGTTTATTCATTTCATTGGATTTTTAAAAATTAATATTTACTGTCTACAAAACCACTGAGAAACCAAACATATTGTTCCTGGTTTTAACAGCAAGCCTGACAGTGGTTTCTGCTTTGATGCTCAGAGTATAGCAAATCACTTCATTATCACGGATGTCTGTTTAAAACTGCTTGTTTGGGATAGTCACTGCCCCCCCCCCCCCTCTTTCAAACACAACGATAGCATACAAGTTGTCGGCACTTTGACTGGTATAAGTGGCTGTTATAACTAGGTGCAGTGAGCAATTCACTGTTTGTATCAGCTTCACTACAAATTCATTGTTCAGATTGGGGCTAGACACATTGCAGACTTTATGTGTTTCTCACATCTGGTATGGAAGCTTTTGTTTGCTATATTGAATAATGTTAATCCTCAATTGGAGTGATTTCACTTTCGCCATCAACTTTTAAAGCAATCTGTTGATAATTCTTTCAAAATCAGTGAAAGTCTTTGAAAGAAAACCTAAAAGAAAAATAGAAATAATCTTTAAAAAATATTTCAAAGTAGAATTAAACATCGTCTGAAATTGAAGAATAATCATTATTCAAAGAAAAGCAGGATATATTCCTATTGTTATTATAACCCATATATTCTCTGGACTTCTTTAAAATAAATCAATTTATTGTAAAATTTTATTTTTGCATAAATAACTGCAAACTTCTGATTGAAAATTTAGAGACTCGCACGTGTGACAAATTGCATTGTGGGATCAAATTTTGTTATAAAAGAGAATTCCCAACATAGTTGAAATTACTTTTATTTTCGTGCACAAACCGGATATAATTTTCTGAAATTCACAGGAACTACGTACTTGGATGTAGTACTAAGTTTACTTACTACTTACCTATATTTATTTATCACTAGCTGTACCTACCCAGTGTTGCCCGGGATGCATTGAAGTCATTTTAGTTTTTAGTTTTTATTTGTTTACAAAAAAGGTAGACAACTTTTATCATATTCGTCAATCTAAAATATGAGTTATCCCCCTTGCTGATTTTTATTTTTAGGTGATTATTTAAAAATGTTTCATATTAGCAGTTGTCTGGGTCGAACTATGTAATTTAAAAAAAATAAATTGGAGCAAAGTTCATTATATTGCTATTAACATGGTACAACAATAAATGAAAATTGGTTAGTCAGAAGTAAAGTTTGATTGGTCAGCTTGAATGTTATTTGGGTCTGACTTTGAAAATCTAACAAGATAGCTTTATATATTAGATTGCTGCAATTCAAAAATGTTAAATCAATCTAATTTATCTGTTATAAGATAATTATTGATAATACTGTATTTACTGTACATTGAATTTTGTTTTTCTCTTTATGTGAACATGGTATGTGTGTCCATCGTCCATTCATTGTGCTGGTCTGAAATTCATACTTGGTTTCTACACTGGTTGTAGTGTCAATTGCATGGTCTCACTCAATGCTACAATAGAAGGATTCTCCCAAATCAAATTACAACTCCAGTTTAAAAACAAGTAACAAAGTTTTATTTTTTGGAAGTTACAATGATACTAGTTTTCTTCTACTGAACTTGCAAATGAGAATTATTAGCCCGACCAAATCAAAATACAAGTACAACTGAACAGAGTCCATTAACTAAGAGTCACAGGGCACATCTCTCTCTGAGAAGCACACAAACTTCAACCGACTGTGAGACGTTCAGGAAAAAAAAAACTCCTCTGCTGGAATATATATATATAGACATAACCAGGATCACACCAGAAAGACCACTTGAGATAATCAGCTGCCAATCTATAGACATAAAAATCTGACTAACTAGGGGGTCCCGATACTTATTTTTGGAAAACTTTGAATGGATCATAACCACAGTAAGGAACCTAGTATCTGAAGACTCATTACTTCTTTTCCAGTGGACAAAACGTTTTTAGCGCTTTCTTTCATGAGGGTGGTGGTGCTCAGATTACCCATGGTACATAAAACATAAGAGTGTAAGAAAACACTGTAACATCAAATAAAGTAAGCAATGGAAAATTCCTTTTGTGTTTTCCGTGGCTTCAATTGTAAACCAGCTTGCCAGGGAAAGAAGCTTGATACTGGAGATCGGTCCTCTGTATCTCAGTACAGACCTATAAGCCTTGTATGCGCCATGACTAAGTTGTCTGAATCTGTGATAAATTATGAACTTGTCCATCATCTCAGCAAAAGCAATCTACTTAGTTACAAGCAATATAGATTTTGTCCTTAGAAATCAACAGATAGCATAGAATCAGTGAATCTATGAATGGGTGATTCGTTTGTAGGGCGATAGCTCTTGACATATCAAAGACCTTTGATAGAGTCTGGCACAAAGGGTGGCTTCACAAGCCTCTATGGTACATAAAATAAAAGAGTGGATAAACATTCTAACATCAAATAAAGTAAGCAATGGAAATTCCTTTTGTATTTTCTGAGTCTTCAATTTGTATATCATCTGGCCAGAGAAAGAAACTTCCAAAAATGCTAGGAGAATTCCCAAATGAAAGGATAAGTGTTTTGTTTTAGTCTTATGCAATGTGGCATTCTCAATGAAGAGGTTGGCTCCCTTAACAAAAAAGTAAGGGACTAAGTACGTTACGTGCGCAATATGGTGAGAAGAATTTGATGATACTATTTCCAGCTAGATATTAGAGGATTCTTGAAAATCTAATAATAGAAATTCTACGAAAAAAATGAAAATTTTGAGTTTGGCCTTTTGAATGAAAATCTTTAAAAATAGTTGAAATTTGAAATTATAGGTGTACAACTAAATATATCTAATATTACTCGCCCTTACGCCTAGCAGTTGTGTTCTAAAATTCATAATGATCGGTTAATTAGTTTAGGAGTGAATCCTGTACATATAAGTATATAAATATATATATATATATATATATATAACCATCAGGGTTTTTTTTATCACTCCTGGAGGAGGAACCCCTCCCTGGTTTCTGTCCACCTTGTTAGTGACTCTACCATAGTCAAGGGTTTTTGCCATAGTCAGTTTTTCTTGCCATATATATATATATATATATATATATATATATATATATATATATATATATATATATCGGTATTTAAATTATAAATAAATAATTTAATTCAAATTCATTTCAGAAGCTCATTTAGAGCTGTGTATATTCATTTTTATTTCTACCTGCAGAATAAGAAAGCTCAATATCTTATTCTTTGATAAGTTAGAGCTTGTATATTAGTGATTATTGATTTACAGATACATTCAAATCAGGTTTCAGAAATAAATGTTCATGTAGTAATCTTTACACATGTTTCAAAACTACGTTTATCCAAGACTGAATCGGAGCAAAAAGTTAGTAGTTCTTTTTCTCTCTTGGTCCATTCCAAGCAAACACCAGAAGACATTCAAAATAATGAACAAATGCATATATCCGGGCAGAGACACTTAACAGTCCTTATTTCACAGAAATTTCAGCATAAGGAATAGAATAAAAGATAATAAAATAAAAGATCAGAAATAGACCAGCATGTTGGTTAAAAGACATATAAACAAATATGGCATCCTCCAGTGAGTAGTTTATGTCGTGATCAAAAGGAATATAACTCATTTAGAGAAAGTGTGAGATTATGAATTCATGGGTGAAGGGAAGTAATGCCTGTTATCTGTCTCTGTCTGGATAGATGCTACAAAAAACATATGCGTTCGTTATTTTTAATATCTTCTGAAGATAAGCTTTGTTTGCTCGGAATGGACTGGGAAAGGAAAAGGACTGCTAACTTTTGGCTCTGATTCAGCCTTGGATAAATGTAGTTTTGAAACATGTGTAAAGATTACTACATGAACATTTATTTCTGAAACCTGATTTGAATGTATTTTTGAAACGTGCATATATATATATATATATATATATATATATATATATATATATATATATATATATATGCACGTTTCAAAAATAGCAGAGAGAGAGCAGAGAAGATCTTTCTTGTTAGGTTTAGATAGCTGCTTCCTCTCCTCACCACTGCAGAGAGAAGGTAAGAGGGTTACATGTTTACATCTATGCTATAAAAAGCATTAGAATATTACACAAATCCAAGGGAACTGAAACTGTCACAAATCCCAAAATCAGACATATACCCCCTCCCCCCAAAAAAAAACACACACACACACATACACATGCAGTGGCAGCAGCCTCTGCTGGTACCACACAGAATGGTTGTGAATGGTCAAGGAGGTTGGGAAGACTGAGGAGAGAGAACACCATACAGAGATCTACTGGGAGGATGCAGAGTATACTGGAATTTTGGGGAGGCTTATTGCCACTCAAATTCCAAAGAAAACTAATGGTCGTTATCAGTGGGAAATCAATGATAAAGAGCTGCTGCAATAATGCAAAATGACTTCCAACAATTATTGAAATAGACTAGTGATGGAAATCTGTTCTTAAAACCAAATTTTACTTCCAATCCATTTTATTGATTTCTATACTTAGACCAATTAGAATTCGAGTAAGGTTACGTGTCCCGGCAGTAATGTCACAGACATAGGAAACCACCAGTCTTATGTGGTGAATGAGCAGAGAATATCTTTCTCATTAGATTTAGATAGCTGCTTCCTCCCCTCACCACCAGAGAGGAGGTGGGAGGGGTTACATGTTTATACATCTATACTATAAAAAATACCCCCCCCCCCCAGTGATTATTCAAACCAAAGGAATTTGTGATGTTCGTTTTTGATAACCTTTACAAGAGATGTTAGTAAGAAGAATAAAAAGACATTTACAACGACAGAGAGAAGAGAAGATAGAAGCTTTGGCCACCACCTCACTATCACGACTACAGAAATTCAACCAGCTGATTCCACCGACAAAGATTGAAGAACATCTCAGCTAGAGACTTTAAGGTTAATCTGCGTCTGGGAAATTTCAGAAGAAAAAAAAGAAGATATTTAACAGGAATGGAACGTGTAATGAGAATAGTTTATCCGAATGGATTATGTAATGGTTTAAGTTTTGGAATTTTTGAGATAAGGATTGATAATTTGGATTATTCGGACTACTGTTCTCTGCTTGGGTGTTATTCTCACAACGTTTTGGCCGATGTAACCTCTGATTTTCTTCAGGTGCATCTTGTCAAAGTCGGGAATCTTTATGTTGAACACAGGAATCTGTATCGAATATCAAACTGAACGCTTTATTTAATCCACGGGGGTAGATTGTTTTTTCGTTCAGTCACCCATGACGGGTTAGAAGTCTTACGTAATTCTTAATTATATTTTAGTATCGCCTTTACTCAGAATTGAACTTTCAACCTCCAGAAGACTGTCACTTAGAACGTTATTACTTAAGACTTTATTATGTCTGATAAAGAAAGAACAATGTACCCCCCCCCCCCGGATTAAATAAATGGTTCAGTTCGAAATTCTGTACGGATTCCTGAGTTCAACAAGATGCACTGAAGATGGTCGAGAGGTTAAATTGGCCAAATCATTGTGAGAATAACATCCAAGATGAGAACAGTAGTCCGAATGGTTAGGTGGCTACATACCACCTAATAATAATACTTTTAAATATTTTATATTTTAAAAAGAAATAATTTTGCTTTATGCCTAAGAAAAAATATTAAATTTATTTTCATTGTTTTTATTGTGAAATATCGTTAAGAACTTTGTTGTAAACGATTATTTTTGTCTAAATAAAATCGCAAATTTAACTGTCTACGCGAAACGCGGACAAAATAAGACAACCAGGAACAGAAACATGGCCAATAGACAATATAAATAAAAACAATGTTTTCAAATTGGTTGATTTGTTTTCTTTACATATTTGTTTGTATTGAAGGAAAACAGAAGAAGAAAACATCATGGGAATACTGGATATTTTTTAGAAGGCTCGTTGTTACTCAGATTGCATGGAAGACCACCGCTCGTTATTAACGAGAAATCACTGGTCAACGGCTGGTGCGAGAACGCCAAATGATTTGAAATGATGATGGAATGGAACGGAGAATACTGGAAATCTTACTGTCACTGCCCCCCCCCCCCCAAAAAAAAAATGAGATTCTACTTTTTTATGCGATTACGTATGAACACTCTGAAAAAAAAAATTTATAATTTAGAGTGGAGGGGTTTTCAGTTTTGTATATAAATTTAACGTCAAATGATACTCCAATTTCCGGACCATTCTAACATTTTTAGGGGCAATTAACTAAAAAGAAATACCACTAAGTCCGACTGACAAGTTCGTAAAACAACACATAATCGCATAAAAAGTAGACCCCCCCCCCCAAAAAAAAACCCCCAAAACACACAGAATTTATCTCCTATAGCAAAAAATAAATAAAATAATTTAACTGCCCTCAGTGCCCTAAAACGATAGAATGGTCAGAGAATGGGGGATCAATTTATATGCGAAATTGATTCCCCACGCTAAATTCTAATTTACACTTCTGTTTTTTTTCTTTCCTCTTTCCGCCAAGTTGTTCATGGCGTTCAAACACAGCGCCTAAAAGAAAAGTAGAATCTCATTTTTCGGTGATTATGCAGTTTACGAGCCGGGCTATTGTTTTAGGTAGGATTTTCAAGTTAAATTCAATTTCACGGTAAGTACATAATAGTTAATGAAGTCCTCCCTATCCATGTCAAGAATGGCTTTCTAAATAATAATGTTATTATTTCAGCCCGGTTCGTAAACTGCATAAGTACCCATTTGGGTGGGGGTGGGCCGTGCTGAAGGTGTTAATCTACAATAATAACATTAATTCGGTCCTCTTATCAAACTAAAGTCATTTAAAGATCAGAATAATTTATATCACTCACAACTCACCTTTCTTTTCAAGTTCCCTTTTACTTCGTTCAGTCACAAAATGATTGAAAGAATCACTTTTGTTTTAGAAAAAAATAATTAACGATACACGAAGACGACACGGACACAAAATGTTGTTTTCCTTTTTTTTTTCAGATTCAAATTGTTTTTTGAAAAAAAAAAAGATATAATATATATATATATATATATATATATATATATATATATATATATATATATATATATATATATATATATATATGGTGTTTTGGGTGATTTTTTTCACGCGAGAAACTAGACAGAAAATTCCAAA